>CM077830.1:32172835-32611680 GCA_039720395.1 Liquidambar formosana
TGCATGGAAATTGCAAGTGCTTGACAAGTACAACAGGTGCAACTACCCCACCAATGTGGGGTGGTTATTTTGGCTATTACGAGATGAAATCTTGCAAATAAAGTAACTACCTTCTGCAATAGGGTGGTTATTCTTGACAGGTTGCTTTTGCTAAAAGGTAAGTTGGGTATAAAGGTGCCCTAATTCACCTTTCTTTCCTTTCCTTGAAACTTTCCCTTTCTCCCTCCTAGGGTTATTTCCTAATAGGAGAACGTGGTATGCCTCTATAGTTTCCTTTACAAAAAATTCCTTTTTTAAAATGAAAGTTTCTATCATTATTGAAATACCATATTTACTAAAGAGCTTTTTGAGACATGCATCTTTGGAAACTTACCATATTTTTCTTGAAGGGAAACGTAGGGTTTACCATAGGCCTCTATTAGGTTATAACCCTATTTCCTATCAAACTACGTGGACTTTGATCCATGTATTTCCATACATGGTACGTAGGCGCTCTTCGTGAGGTTCAAGTCCACCCTAGGATACTAAGTATCCTAGGTTTCCTATCTCCCTTTTTCTCTTTTCTATTTTCTTTGATTTATTTGATTATGTGGATGAATGAATAGATGATATGCATGCTGCCTTGTGATGATAATTGCTATTTCTTGAGTGTTTAAGACTTTGATTTAGCCCAATCAAATTAAGAGACCGTTTAGGGCGATATGGGTGCCTAAAGGCTTTGCCTAGAACTTTCCCATATAGTAACTTAGCCTCCGAATCCATCATCTTTGGTTTCCAAAAGACTTTTTGCCTTTCCATTTAAACATGGAGTCATTCTTTTGTTTTCTTTAAAACAAAATGGTTTTTAGGGTTTTCCTTGTTTCCTTTAAAAAATAAGGTGGCGACTCCCTTTTCTTTTTCAAAGCCTCATGTGGGCCCTCACTACCATTTTTCCGGGGTCCACAGGTGCATGGTTAGGTTTGACAGAGGCGGTTAACCACTATGCTCTACCTTTGCAAAGCATAAGTATGCATATAGGATCAAACCAAATGTTTTCCAAACTAAAATTAAACTTTCTAAAACACTTTTAGGGATAAAATAAAGACTAATTAAAGTCAATTTGAAAAGTTTTTATTAGTAATTGTGAGTCAATTTAAGCTAACCCAAAGAAGGGTCAATTAACCAACTTGAACTACATCAAGCTAGTTTAACCCTAAACCATTGATTCATCAAATTGAACCTAGAAATACCTCATATGCATCCATATGAACTCCAATTGACAATTTAGAGATCATTTCAAGGTCAAATGAAAATTTTGTGACTTAAAAGACGATTATGCCTCTTAAATCACAAAAGCTCTTATTAACCCTCAAGATCAACTCCGAATTGGACCAAAATTCATGTCCATAATCCTTGTGGCTCTAGAAACCTAATGCAAGTGACTAGACTCAAAAACAAAACAAAAATATGCATGAAATGATGAGCCCTAGTAAGGTGGTGCAAAAATGGGGTGTGACACTTGTCAATTAATTTCTCATTGTTATAGTGGTACAAGTAATCCTTAGACTTGAGACACCATAATTGTCTTATGCATATAGCCTTAGAAGTTTGATAATACTAAGCGTAAATCCTTATAGGGGTTTACAAGGGTATTCTTTGGCCCTACTGCTATGTGTATGAAGGCATGTAAGTGATCAACAAGGAATCCATCACTCTCAGGAAAAGAAAGAGAATGTCTCATATAGCATTCATAATATAACTCATTAAAATCCATGATGTGAACCCAATGGGTTACACACTGATTATGCATTAAGCGCTTTAAAGTCTATGAGAGAAAGGGTATAAGTGAATAAAGAATTGTCCTTAAGGGCCAAGTTTGTATGGGATATAAACTAAAGGGGTTAATATGCAATTAAGAAAATATTTGTAATCCGCACTTTGTTTTTCCTTCTATTTCGATTCCCAATATAGAGTAATTTAAAAAGCTCTATCCTCCTACTTTCAAAGACACTATTGATCCCTAGAAGCTGAGGATTGGATTAAACATATAAAGGAGATTTTAAGGTCAAGGAGTGCACTGGAAAACAGAAAGTTTCTTTCGCCACATTTATTGTGACAGGGAGATGCTGATAATTGGTGGAATACCACCAAGCGACTTTAGAGGTTTTTAATGAGCCGATCTCATGGAAAATGTTTGTTGATGCTTTCTATGATGAATATTTTCCTGATAGTGTAAAGGATAAGAAACAAATTAAGTTTCTAGAGATGAAACAAAATGTTTTATCTATATTGGAGTATGAAGCTAAGTTTACAGCATTATCCCATTTTACTCTGCATTATGTGACTAATAAGAAGAAAAAGGCAAAATGGTTTTTTAGAGGGTTAAAACCTTACATTAAGAATATAATATCTCTATTGAAGCTAGAAGACATAGGGATATGGTTGATCAAACAATGATAGTTAAGGATGGTAAAGATGAATACCTAAAAGACAGAGAATAGCAACACAACAAAAGGAATAGGAAGGATGGACCTCAGGGAATCGTTCTTGCAACAATAATAAGAAATGGGCTACTGAGAAGAGTTATGTTGACATAAGGAGACGAGATTTAAAGTTTGAGGCAGACGATTCTGTATTCTTAAGATTTCTCTTATGCTAAACATCATAAAGTTTGGTAGGAAAGGAAAACTGAGTCCAAGATATATTAGCCCGTTTGAAATTTTGGAGAAAGTGGGAAACATAGCTTATAGAGTTGCTTTACCATTAGAGTTGTTCAAGGTTCACAATGTATTTCTTGGATCGGTTTTGAGGAAATATGTACCCAATCCTTCACACGTTATTGAGTATGAGCCCATTGAGATTCAAGAGGATCTATCTTATTTAGAGTAACCGGTACAAATTTTAGATAGAGAATATAAGGCGCTTCGCAATAAGACCGTGAAACTTGTCAAAGTTTTATGGATAAACCATTTAGTGGAAGAAGTTACATAGGAGACTGAGGATTATATGATGAAGAAATACCCCCATCTTTTTGCAATTTAAGGTATGCCAAGTTTAGAGGACTAAAATTTTTTGTTTGAGGCGGAGGGGAGAATGTAATTCCCCACATTTCCATAGACTACTGTTTTTTTTTTTAAGTCTAAAATTTTGGGTTTAAATTTAATTTTTATTAGGTTAATTTCACAATACATTATTGGGATTAGATATACTTGAAATAGGTAACCCTATTAACTAAACACTTTACCCTAATTGGGTTCGTATATAATGGTCCTTGTAAAACCAAAAACAAAAAAAAAAAATCGATTTCTTTTGACAAACGTTAAGAGTTTTACAGAGGCATACTTGAAAAAATTTTCAGATGATTTGACATGGTCCCATCTGTAAATAGGAAATACCAAATTATCAACGAGTGAGAAAACCTATAGAAAACAAATTTTTATCATTTCCAACCCATCCACATAGTATTTCTAAAACAAATAAATTAAATGTTGTATTATAACCACATAGGTCTCACCCACATCCACATCCACTATTCATTTAATTATTACAGGCCATGAATTTAAATTTAATACATGCCTAAGCTCAAGCCAAAATAAAATACAATAATTTTATTTAAATTTATTATAGATTCTCTAAATAGAATGTATGCATGCCAATGAATTCCCAAAATCCTAAGTCAAGCTTTATTTTTGAAAATACGACTTGCAAGAAAACTAGGGAGTGTGAGCTATATGCTCAGTAGAACACATTTTCACAAAATAATCCAAGGTTTTAAAAAACCATATGAATATATACTTTTGAAAGAATCTCTGCAAAACCACTATTAGTTTGCAATTTCTATATCAATTTACTATACCAAATTACACATGTATAAAAGAATAGCTACGAAAAATAAAATAAAATATTTTAATGCTTAAATACCCCACTAACATCAACCCCTTTTTATGAAAAAGGTAAGAAATAAATCTAAATTATTTATAAATCATAAAGAAGTTAGATAATTTAGTATGCCAATAAACCCATTTTTGGTTTCTTAAATCAATAAATTCATTTTTCATATATAAAAGCATTTATTGAATGCCTTAAATGATATATAATAAACCTCCCCGAATAAATGGGGCCTTCACGTGGTATAAAGGGATTTTATTCTCACAAATTCGGGGTAGAACCGACTGAACCCACAAAACGACAAGGGCAAGGTAGAACCAATTGAACCCAGTATAACCCCAAGAGACTCTCCACTATAAAGTAAGGCATTCTTTAAAACCTACCAAACCATTTTTCTTTTCATTTATCATTTCAATAATTTCCCAATAGCACCAGAAAATATAACGAATTTTCCCAAAAATCATATAATGAGTTTATGCCTTTAAATCACATAAAATAACTCCCTAAACCATATAATTAATTTCCCAACTATTTTTCAAAACAATGGTTTCAAAAATACTTATATAAAAGTGACCTATAATATTTCGATTGCAAAAATATAGCCCACTAGATTTCAAAACTTACCCATTTCAACCAATAAACATTTAAGAGTTCCAAAAATAACATGATTACAACAAAAAGGTATATAAATCAAACCTTGGGTTATTCAAAACTTGTCAAAACCCATAAAATTTACCCCCACTCATGATATTTATGCAAAGTTTATCAAATACATGTAAATCTAAATGATTTATATCCAAAAACCCCCCCATGAATTCATGGTTTATAAAGAGAAAAATGCCCCTACCTCAAATATAAGTGAAGAAAATGAAAAACCATTGCAATAGATATATAGATCGGGCCAAAAATTGGTAGATCTAAACTCGTCGGCGTCCGATCAAGGCTCCGGTGCTCTGGTGAGTCATCATCAACTTCCCTCAACTCTCTCGACTTCTCCTTCTTTCTTTCCTTCTTTATCTATTTATTTCATTTGTTCTTTTCTTCTCTTCCCCCCCTTCTCGAGAATGATCTAACCCCTTAAAAATGTTAAGTTCTTTTTTTTTTTTTAACTGGTCATCATAGGTACACTGAATGTTACCATCTTACTTTGAGAATACTGAATAGAGTCTATCTCATAGTTGCAATGGTACAATTAATTCATAGATCTGAGACACTATGGTTGTCTTGTGCATGGAGTTTTAAAAGTTTGATGGCACTAACTATATATCCCATAGGAAACTTACAAAGGTGTTTATTAACTATATTACTACATGTATAGAAGCATATATATGTGTGATCAACAAGGGATCTATCACTCTCAGTAAGAGGAAAATAATGTCTCGGCATTCACAATATAACTCATGTAAGTATATGGCCATAGCAGGATGATTATGGAAAAGAGTTTTCATAGTGCATCTACTTGAGTTGATATATGTGAATGTTCATAAAGTATTAAACTAGGACTTGACAGACTTCTATGTCCTATTAATTTAGTTAGAGACATTGTATTGATGGAAATATGTAATTTTACCTTAATTGTAACTGATTGGTTCTTTAATTTATCTTCACTTCATTTAGGATTACTTCATGAGCCATTGTTAGGTGTTACTCATGGTTAGTAGAAGCTCTAATTGATATAAATGAATTATCATCAATTAGGGAATTGGAAGGAGTTCGAATTAGACCTTTAATGGAAGTTTTCCATTAAGCACTTATAGTACCATTATCTACTATTAGATAATGTGAACCTATTGGATCACACACCCATAAGCAAAGTTGGTCTTTAAGCTATGAAAGAAAGACTGAGTGTAACAAGGATTTGAGGATTGGGCCATACTTGCATTAGATGAGGTTTGGAGAAGTTATTATGCAATTTTAATAAGTTGTGCAAGTTCTATTTGCAATAAAACTTCTCCTCCTTAGCTGGCCCCCTTAGTGTGTGTCTATCAATACACACTAACATGTGTATTTCATATATATATCACTCATTAAAGCACTCCCCTTCATCATCCTTAGCTTTCCCCCTCTTTCTTGTCTTCTCCTTTTAGCAACTCTATGGAAAATTACAGAGGCAACTTGAAAGCTTTAGTTTGGTGTGGATACTGTAAAGGTAGGACTTGTATTGCTCAACTAGAATAAATAATCATTCGACTTAAGGACCTCATGTAAGTCTTGACTATCTTCATTATCCTAGCACGGGAGCTAGTACAATGGATAAAATTGATAATCAAAGATAGGTTTGACACTTTGTGTTTCAGAAACGTAGTAGTTTGTACATTTCAACGCATCTCTAAGCCTAAGATTTTCCTTTAAGTAGGATGCCCTATGTTATTCTATGTTAGAAAAGTGTAATGGTTTTGCTTTTTGACGCATCTATACCTAAAGACCTTTGTAGCGAGCTTTGGGTTAGGCGGCAACTTGATTGTCCTGGCACGGGGGCTAGTACAATGGATGAGAGTTTTGATTATGATTGAAATTGATTTAGTGTAATGTTTTGAGCTTGAATTTTGAATATGATGATATGAAAAGTAACCCTACAAAGTTGGGGTGTCTACATACATTATGGGACGACAGTGATGAGGAAGAGGAAGTTCAAAAGAAAGGATTCTAGGAAGAGGTTAGAAAAGAGATTAATAGTGAGGATTCCATGCATCTCACCCATGTATGGAGGCATTTTAAGCCACCTCATCTAGAAGGTGATCATCCAAGAAAGGAGTGATCCAAGAAGTTGATGTAGAAGAGCTAAGGCATAGAATGGTACACCTGGGGAGAGAAGAGGAAGAAGATAGAATCCTAAAGTAGTTAAAGAAAATACAGGCTAGCATTAGCTTGTGGGGTTTATTGGTAGCTTCTAGGAAGCATAGGCAAGCACTCTTGGACACATTGGCAGGACACAGTAGCAAGACGGGAAGTATCTGTGGAAACAAAGCCCCTATAGGTGTTGTTTATCATGGGAGTTGGGTTTTCAGGCAAGGTTGTACTAACGTTTTCCAAGGAAGACCTCCCAGCTGAGGGTACGGAGCATACAAAGCCTTTGTATGCCACTATTGATCGAATGCAAAGACTAAAGAATCCCAATAGTCCTGTTGGATAATATTGGTTCAGCACTAAACATGTGCCCTATGCGTACCGCTACTAGATTAGGGATCTACAAAGAAGATCTTACGCCATCTACTGTGACAATAAGGGGGTATGATAATAGCTTTATGAATGTGTTGGGCACTTTCAAAGCATATTACAAAGTGGGGCTTGTTGAGTCTATGGCTGAGCTCTGCGTTATAGACATATCTACTAACTATAACTTGTTGCTAGGGAGGACATGGCTTCACTCCCTTGAAGTCGTCCCATCCATTGTACAGCAAAAGATCAAGCTGCCATGGGAATGAGGGGTCTTAGTGATTTATGGGGATAGTGAAATCACAGGGCAAGTGCTAGGAATAAAAGAAGGAGAAGAGTGCTTGGACTGGAGAGGTTTTGAGTTAGTTTAGATGCTAGAAAAGAATAATGAAGCAAGAGAGAAGATCTACCTGGACTTTGGCAATGGGGTTGGAAACGTAGTCGCCCATATTATGAAGATGATGGAATATATGCAAGGAATGGGAATGAGGAAGGAAAGCAAGGGAGTTACTGAGTTCCCTAATTTTCACATGCAGAAAGATTGCAAAGGTTTAAAGTATTAAGGAAAAAAGGGAATGCCAAAAAATATGAATACCTTTAATAGAAATTTTATTAAAGAAGAAGGAAAGCAAGGGAGGTGTTTTTCATCGAGGAGCTAAAACTGGATTTTGTTCTGGAAAAGCCACCAGAGAAGGAAGTGTTGGAAGTGGAATGAGCCAATAATCTGGGAATCGAAACTTGGGACATGTTGCTATATGAATACAACCTGGGCATACTGGTTCTAGCTGAGGAAGAAGTTGCAGTGGACCTAGCAAAGCTAATTACTGGTACGAATGGAAGCACTAGCTTGTGAACTTGGGAGAAGGAAACTGGAATTATCATATACACTGGGGCAAATGGCAAATCCACCCTAGCTGAAAATGAACCTATCCTTGTTTTTATTTCTAAGTTTATTTTGAGTTTTTTTAGTCTAATAAGGCCTCTAAAGCCATTGCTAATGTAGTCAATCCTTTTAATGATGAAATAAATTCTAATTTTGCTTATGTTGATGTGTCCCTCAAAGAATATATTGTATTAATGTCTAAAGATCCTGATTTAAACATGATTTTCACCAGTTATGCCCATTCTCGTCTATCCCTTGATAGATAGGTAACCTCCAGCCTCTGTAGGTGATGAAGGGGAATTAATATCCTTCTGCTTCTTTCAGCGTCCCATTCTCGAATAGGGGCCTTAACGCTTTCTTTGTGAAGATAGCTTACTGAACTGGAGTGCTGTCTATCTGATATGCTGCGATAGGGAAATCCTTGGGTGGAGCCTACAGAAGGTACCCCCATAGGAGGTAAGGCTGAACGAAAGCGGCGTTTAGTTGCTCTAGTGGGATGTGGTCTAGGGCTTGCCCTATTATACTGACCTCTTGTTGATCTTCCATTGTATCTTCGAACTTAAGCCTTATTTGTGTTCCTGGTGATGTAATGAGCTATCCTAGGTTAAAAACCCTTTCCAGGTCATCAACTTCATTTGTAGTAGGGCCTGAAGAAGGCCCTGGGTGAGTTGGAAATGGGTTTTGGATGATATTAGGCTTGACTTCCTCTTCTACCTTGAACTAGAGTAGGTTCTTGTTTAGAAGGTCCTAGATGCAGTGATGGAAAATAAAGCATTTGTCTGTTACATGCCCGGATCCACCCTGATGGAATTCACATGTGGCATTTATATCCCACCACCTCGGTAAGGGATCAGGAGTAGGCTTGGGAGGGACAGTAGTGATTAGGTTAGTTTCCAAGAGTTGAGGCAACAACTGCGACATGGGTGCTAGCAGTATATCAAATTTCCTGGGTTCCCTTTTTTGAAAAGGCGTAGGGATGGGATTTGCAACTGGTAGTGTGAATGTGGTACTCGGTGCTGCTAATATTAGCAGTATAAAAAGCTGAGGAGCCACTTGTGGATAGGAGGGATGCCCTTGAGAAGCAGTAGCAGGAGTGGTGGCGATCATTTGGACTTCGTGGCGTAGCCCAGGCTCAGTGCGTCGCCCTTGAACCCTTCTGTTTCTCGTACCTGCATTTCTTTGTTCAATTAAATTCCAAAAGGCTTGTGTGTCCATGAGCCTCCCAAATTTAACCCCGTCTTCGACCCTTTCTCCTATGATGACTAGATAGGTGAATCCTGAAGTTAGTATGCCCTAGGAGATATGAGTAGTATGGTTCCTTCAGTGTGTTGAGAAAGGCACTGACCATTTCTCGTTCCATCATAGGCGGTTTAACCTATGCCGTTAATTCTCTCCATCATTGGGCATAACTCCTAAACGACTCATTACCTTGCTTCTGCGGTCGTTGTAATTCGAAGCGATTTGGAGCTATTTCCGTATTGAATCGGTACTGGGCTAGGAAAGCATTGGCTGGATCAGACCAGGTAAGGATTTTATGCTAATCCAGTTGGACAAACCAGGATAAGGCGAGTCCGGTAAGGCTCTTTTGAAAATTGTTGGATTAAGAACTTCTCGTCATCGCTCTATTGGCACATTTCCCCACAATGCACCCTAAGGTGTGTGAGTGAGCAACTAGTCCCATTATATTTGCTGAATTCTGGGGTCTTATACTTGGGTGGAGGTTTCATGTCTAGGAAAAAGCATAAGTTCGAGAAATCCACATTCCCATATACATCGATTCCCTATAGTCTCCAGATCTTTTCCTCCAAGTTTTCAAGCTTAGTGGCAACCTTCTTGTTTTCTACCTCTACTTTAGGCCTATCACTCTTACTGTCAGAGTTCTCAGATGTAGTATATTATCTAGAATTCTTCAGATTTGGCAGAGGTTGGCTCCCAGGGTTCTGTATAGTATTTGACTGTCCATTGGGTGGAGGTAGAGGAGGAATGTTTGTCTTCTGTGATGCAGCTAACATGGCAATTAGGGTAGCCATTAGCTCTTCCAAGTGGTTAACTTGGGAGGTTGCTACTTTTTAGCGCTTCTTCCATGACTGATGATACGTGCTGTTCTGTTCTTTCTGGACTATTAGAAACGTCGTGGGTTTATCCGGACCTGGATCGTCCCCTGGGCCACGCTATGGTGCTGATTGTCTTGTCAAAGCTTGTAAACTCTATGCTTCTTAGAACGTTGTTGGTTTGTCTTTGGACGTATGACTTTGATGTTGGGCTGCTTAGAGCCTTGAAATGAGTACTCAATACTCAGTGCCTTGTAGCACTTTGCATTTAGTACTTAATGTTGACGCTATCTCTTATGGACCGCACTTCGTCTTCTACCTCCTAGTATAAGTGGAAATATTGTAGTTAGTATGAGATTTGATAAGTAAGAGTCGAATCTTTACTTTCCATTATGTCTTAGGATACTTGGAGTTGCCTCTAGTTTACCCTTAACATAACCTTGCAGAGTAAAGCTTGGATGTATACATGCCCTAGGTATTCCTCATCTGTAAGGGACGACTCCTAAGGATGGTGTTGATGTAGCTTACCTGACTTTTTGTAAAGAGATAACTCAAGCTTTGTAGCCCGTGCTAATTACAAATGGGTAGAAATAAAACTTGTCAACCCCTTAGTCTTGGCTTGGGTTTTGCAAGCATTCCTCTGTCTCCATTTGAGTCACTCCTTGTTTAGTGACCCTGATGTGTTGTTTAGTGGTGGGTTGATTACAACCCTCCGGATGGATTCTTTTGAAGTGTAATATACCTCTTTTAGGGTATTAAACCCTTAGGTTGAATCTTGGGAAACTTCTAAACTAGACTTAATGTGGTGATATTGATCACTATCCTAGGGTGCTTTGAATGTGTGATTTGCAAGGGCCGTAAGCACGGGGTACCCATTTAGCCTTATGGACTCCTTGGGATGTATGTGACGATAATAACAGCATATATGTACATGATATATACAAGCAGGACATATACAAAATAAATCCTTTCCTTGTGCGTGCCGGTGTCCTAATGCAATAGAGGTCGGCATTTCTTCCCTAGGGATACTAGATAATATGTTATCATGAGGCTAGGCGATGCAAACTAGTCCTAGAAAGATGGGGTCCCAAATCACCTAGGCCTCTCGCAAGCGTAAAGAAGCTTTGGGTGATCTGGGTGGGGGCTTTTCAATGCACACATCTACCTGATGTACAAACCATCTGGCGGAGCATACACCTACATTTTCCCCCTGCTATCCTGTAGGGTTGGACACTTAAGCATGCCCGGGTTCAAATAAAACAAAGTATGCATGTATGCATGAAGTGAGCAATTATATTTGAGGAAATGATGACATATATTCAGATGGCATGATATAACATTTGAGTATATCAATCACATAGGAAATCAATTAAATACTTAGAAAGTAAATAAAAGCTTTAACAGAATAAAGATTCATGCACCCCACAAAAAGAGAAAAATAGGTAGTCAGTACTCTGTTAGAAAATTTGTAAAATAAAAATGAATAATAAAAGAAGACATTGGTTTCATCCAGGTTGTATAGGAAATTAATGATCTCAAGAGGGGATTTTAGAAACATTGTTAAAATCACATAGGGCTAAACTAACAAAGTCCCCAATGGAGTCGCTATGCTGTCGCTACCCCAAAAAAGGAAGGGATTTTTCCCTCCTGAGATGGGACGACCCCTGGGTCATCCATTTGTGGGTGGATATGTGGAATGATGGTTATGAAAATTGATTGAGTCAAGGGCACCTTGACTGGCCTAGACATGCAAGCATATCTAGAACAATCAAGGCTATAGAGTCACCACCAATCAGGAGTTTGAGGACATAATTGGACATCCTATGGTTAATTAGAAAGTGGGGTCATCTGAGATCCTAAAATAAGTCCGTCTAAGGTCTTATCAATAAATTGGTCCATTTGAAGTCCATTTGAAAATTGATTAACTCCTAATAGTCCGTGAGACTAAAGATTGAGGGTAAGGGGGTTTAGTTACAAGTAGGGAAGGTGTCAGGCACCCCACATCGCCCGGTGGAATCCAATGGTTCTCGATTCTAACAATGTTTCTATTTAAATCCCCATTTGATATTATTGATTTCCTATGTGAACAATTTGACCTAAAATGCCCTCTCTAAAGGGTGATGAAGTTTGCCATTTTGAAAAGAGATTCCTAAAGGCATTCGAACAAGGTTTTGAAAACATTGGTGTTTGAAAATGTGCCTTAAGGTTTTTGTAAATGAGAATCTTTTGAAAAGACCGCAAATTCGCCTTCCTTCTCATGGGTATCTTAGGTCAAATTGATCGACTCCTAACAGAAGTATCTCTCTCTTGCAGAGGTAAAAATCAATCCTTTTATGAAAGGGTGGAAATGGAAATGATGTGATTCCATTTTTACTGAATTAATGCCAAGTGCGAATCTATTTTGGACTTTTAGAGATCTCGGGACTTTTGAAGTCAATGGAATGGGTAAGAAAAATGGATACTTTTTGAAAGCATTTGAAAGTAAGCAGATATTCTCTTTTGAAGATAAAAATAGTCTTTTGAAGACAAGGGTTCCTTTTGAAGGAAGGGAAATGAGTTTTAGTTAAAACGGGAGCACTTTTGAAGCGTAAAAGAAATCCGCTTAGAAATGAAAGTGAAATTTTATAATTCTTAATCCCAACTAAAAGGGGGCATCCTGCATGGAATGATGGTTTTGGAAAATTAACTTCATTTGAAAGCAATGCTTTTGTAAATGATGTGCGCATTAACAACTTGTTTGGTGGCAAAAAATTCCTTTTTGAAATCTTGAAGCCAAAATCTTTATCTGATAAAGATAGTAATGTTGTCAAAAATGATTAGTGGAAAAATAGTCCCATGCAAGTATGAATAAAACCTTTTTGAAAGTTGAACCCTTTTAGCAGGGATTTGAGATGTAAAGAATTACTTTCAATTCTAAAAGACTTCTTGGAAAAAGTATTTGGAACTTTTGAAGTAAGAAAATAGTTAGGAGGAATTTAATCCAATCTTGAAGCGCACTTGAATTAATTGAATAAAAATGTAATCAACTAAATCTCCCAAGGATTGGAATTTTACCACGCAGCATAGGAACACGTAGGAGTTTCTGGATTCTAAGTAGGGTTTTTCATTGGAATTTGGTGGGTCAATTGATTAAATTCATTTGATAGTGATAAGCTATTATGCTAGGGACACGTTTTTAAGCACACTATGCTGTAAACTTTTATCCATAGCATGATAGTTTACCTCAAGACCTTAATTAAACTTTATTCACATGGGAATAGAATTAAAACATCACATAGCATGAAATTTCAAGATAAACATAACAAAAATGTCAAAAGATACATAAACATAATCAACCTTGGTAAGGTTTGGAATTCATAAATGCAATGTTTATTTCTTTTATAAGCACAAGTATATGTACAAAAATAAAAAGGTCAAGTGACCACAAAGTAAAAAAGTGCTCAAACATTGGGGCAAAAGAGTCGCAACGACCACAACCCGGAGGGTAGCTAAAGCCAGAACCTCTAAATAAAATGGTAAATAAATAAAAGCTGCTAATGTACAAACATTAGGGCAAAGGGTCGCAACAACTACAACCTAGAGGGTAGCTAAAGCCATAGCCTCTAAAATAAATAAATAAAATGAGAACAACCATTTTGAATGAATTTGTTCAAGTCTTTGCATTTGTCCATTTATCCAAGCCTAGGGATATTCAATTAAGTCCAATAAACTCCGTAGCAAAGGGGATTATTTTATGTCCAAGTTGATTATAATTACCAACAAGAAAACAAGAAGAGGTTAGTGTAAACAATATGCATGCATGCATGAACCTAACCATGCCAATTTTGATTTTAGTTAAACATCACTTTAACCTTTTGATATGCCTAAATTTCCATTTCAAGCATCACAAATGCAAGCTCACATGCAATAAAAGAGAAATAGCTAGCAACCTATTGGAGTGGTTTGCATGCAAAGGGTGGTTTAGGGTCTCTTTGCCTCTAACCCACCATACAGGACTTTAATCCCTTCACGACACGTGTTAGGAAGTCTATGTATGTACTCGGGCGAAGGTAAGGAAGGTAACAATCACATATTGAGGTTGCAATAAATAATGGTATTAATAGGAAACTGAAAAAACAAAACTTAACAGTGAAATTAAAAGAGAAGCTCACCTAGTATAGGTGATTTTCACCTATACTAGGTTGAAAACCTGTAAGGGCAGCCTAGGCAAAAGTTAAGGCATTTGAACTACGAGGACCTGATTCCCCAAAAAGAAAAGAAAAAAAGAGGAAAAAAAAAAGAAAAAAAAAAGAAAAAGAAAAAGAAAAAAGAAAGAAAAGAGGGATACGTAGGCAACCCATAAAGTTACCTTGGGTGCGGTCCAAACAACACAATCACAAAAAATTCTCAAAAGTAAATTATTATTGGCAATTCATTTGAAACTAATTGTTTGACATAGCAATTTATTGGTGTTAAGTAAAAGAACTATCGACATGCCATAGATATTCTATTCCTTGAGTCTTCAAGTTCTCTTGAGTTTCTTCAGAGTCGTCTTGTCTGTCTTCTTTCTTTCTCTCTCGAGTCTCCTTTTCTTCCATAAGTCGTAGTCATGTGCCGCCTCCACTGCTTCAAGAATGTCCTCTCTGCAAAGCCTAAGTCTCGTGTCCTTGATAAGGTTATAAATTCTTTCTCTGCGAAAAGCCTCCCTTTTGCCTAAATCATCCTTTAACCATTGCTTATATTCTTTACTCATCTTGAAAGGTCCTTCAGTGTTTGAAATTCGAGTCAATTTCAGGTCCATAGGCCAGCAAGTCCTCGCCCACTTAACCATAGTAAAACCGATAGGTTCCACAGAGCAACAAGGTCCTGTTAAGGATGGTATGGTTTGCATGGCGCCCATCTGACAAAGAATTCTCGAAGTCTAATAGAAGGAAGTCGATCTCAGCCCTATGAGTTTGACAAAAGCACACCCCGAGGTTTAAAAAAGTACTTGTTCTTTATATCCCCATATAAAGACGTACCATTTAATGTTCCGCCACGACAGCGTTTGAAAGTAACCCAACCAATCTCTTAAAGAGAATGGCCCAAGGAGCTCAACTCAGCGCAGATAGAAGTGCTGGGGCTTGTATGGATTGATAGTGGTAGGAGATAGAAAATTCAAGCACTCGAGTAGCCACATTTGCAATAAAAAGGGGCTACCTCCTAATGGTGCTTTAGGGTTACCATGAACCTCATCTAAGCCATTCAGGGTTTCAGCTAATACCAAGGGAATAATGTTATGTCACTTGAGAAGAAGGGCAATCAACTCACATATTTGAACAGGGGCTTGAAGAGTACCGGTGGAGATAAGGAAACGGCCAATTAAACAGAAAGTGAGTGCACGCTGAAGTTAAGGGGTGAAAATCAGAGTACCTTTGCTATCATGAGCTAAGAAGGAGGTTGCTAACTTCATTAAGTCCACCATATGATCCTTTACAAAGATCATTACATCCTTCTGAGGAATGCCAAGAAAGTCTGAGAAAGAAGAAAGGTAATCCGAGCGAGGTGTAGGAAGGATGAATGGCCCTACGGGTGAAACTCCAAATAAAGCACAGAATTCCTCCATGGTTGGGCATAATTCTTCATAATTGAATCAAAAGACATGGATTTGAGGATCCCAGAAATGTGTAGTAGCAGTGAGAAGAGTCGTCTCGAGCTTCATATGCCTTATAGAGAGCAACGGTTCCAAGCCAAAGCACTTAAACTCAGTTTTGTCTTTGGCAGCCATGACTGCCAAAAACCCCCTTAAGAACCCATCCAAGGCTTCTATAATTACTGTCAATAAAAAATAAGTGAGCTAGAAGGCTTCCCTCATGTGTTTTTATAGGGAAAAGGTCATAAATTCGAGTCCTGAAAGGAGTAGAATCGTCAAAATAGCAAAAATCCTGAAAAATCGCAAAAAAATGCGTCAACCTTGGGTAACCGTCCAAGGCTAGATGGTCAGCCGTCTAGGCCCAGACGGCTAACCATCCGGGGCCAGATGGTCACCCGAGGCTCCACCTTGTTTTGCCTTATTTCGCCCGGTTTTGCCTATTTTCGCTTTCGGGTGGCCTTTTTAGGCCATTTTCACTCCTATAAGCTCACATTGACTCAAATTTTTGTAAGAAAGGCACCACAACATCATCATGATAGATTCAAAGAAGCACCACAAGTATCCATAATAAGGGTTAAGAAAGTTGGTTTAAGGTTGCAATTACAAAACATAGCATGAAATGCAAGAAGATAGTCATTGTCTCATTGTTTTTACAATCCCAACAAAGAAGTAAATGAACTCAACGAGTCCCAGAGCTTCTTTTGCGGCTTGGCCCAGCTCCGTCACGACCCCCACGAGGTGCTCTAGGAGGGCGCATTGATGGTGGCGGCTGCGCAGACGAAGTTTGTTGCAAAGAAACTAAGTATGAGAATAGGATTGGTTGAAAACCTCAAATGAGAACTTTAAATAGGTTGAACACTTACTGTGGCATCCAAACGGGCTTCCACTATGGATTTACTAAGCTCATCCTCACAAGGTCACGCCTCAAGCCCTCACTAAGATCAATGAACTCTTGGGCATATGCCGTAGGCACCAAGGATAATCAATGAGATTAAATTGAAGGTAATGTCGAAAAAAGAAATACCCATAAAAAGAACTCACCTGTTCTCGACTTGGGTCGATCCTAGGGGATTCATCAAAAGCGGGATGGGTGATGGCAGTCTTGACAAAGTCCGACCCACAGCACAAATCTATAGACCAATTAGGCCAAGGCAAGGGCAGCGGCCTATCCTCCTCCATTTCATCTTCTTCAGAGCCATGAATCACTCCTGAGCCCACTGTCGAGCTATGCCCTCTTGCTCGTCGACCCTGCAAGTGTTCACCTATTAAATAAAGTCTCTATCAAAAGAAAATGCTAGGAAAGCGTCAAAGATTTACCCCTTAAGGAGGGAGGCCTGTCACCCTGGGTCTCATCAGATATTGATGGCAGAAAGTGTCATACACAATGTTAGAAGAAGTGTACTCCTCCACATCCCAACCCCTCAAAGCATCCCACAACTCCTCCCCCTCCATCAAGTTAGCATGCTTTATGTTTAGTGGTGGTGGCATTGGAGTCATAGCTGCATTCGCATCACCCATGACTTATCGCAAGACTTGCTCCCCTAAGTACCAGTACCTACCCACGGGGCCTTCCAAAAGCACCTTCTTTCTAGTCAACATCAAGCTAGAAATGCATCACTTGGGTAGCATCGGCACCCATATCTTCCAAGGATCCCATTCTATCTGTTCAAAAAAAATCCAAAATAAGAAATTGGAAGTAAAAAAGAAAAGAAAGTAATAGGGAGAGAATTTCACCATATCAGCTGTCAGGCTTGCTAGGTGAGCTCTAGCATAGGCGTAATCATGACGGTTCTCCGCCCGGAAGGACACATAAATGGGAGAGTAATTCTTGAGGGTAGGCCATTCTATAGTTTCCTCAGCAAGGGATGGGCGGCATAGGTTGAGGTATTCATAACACCAGACCTATCAAGAGTTGAGAAAATAGTCAAAAAAAGAAAAGAAAATATAGGAAAGAGTGAAAGGAAATAAAAGGGAAGTACTATTACCTCCCAAACAAAAGGCATCCCTCCAAAGTCCTTGGTAACACCGTAGGACATGTCACACATTATTCAGTACATGGTGGCTAGAGTAGCCCCTCTCCAGTTGAATTTCCTAATCTTGCTAACATCTTCCATGCTTGCAAGAAGATCCAAAGGGGCTAGGTCACCCGTACCGGTAAAGAATGTGCATGAGATCATGTAAAGAAGGAATGCTCTTGTAATGCAATCAGGGCTTGCACTCGCGCTCTCCCTTTGCTTTGCAAATTTGTTAAAAAGCCAGTTACGGCGCACCGCTTTTTTGATTACCTCAACTTCCATTCCAAGGTAAACTAGGAGATAGTCCTCATCTATGGATGCCTCTTCATAGAATTCCAAGCTCTTGCCCTTAATGCTCAAGCCCATGATCATAGTAAAGTCCTTAGGGGTTAAAGTCATCTCCCCAAAGCCGAAGTGGAATTTATTGGTGGTGTCTCACCACAATTCAGACAAGGCTAGCAAAGCTTGCCTATTGCATTAATCGTTCCACAAGGAATCTAGGAAGGGACCAAAACCGGCCTTTTCAACATGGCTCTTGGCTATGGGTTGGAAGTTTTCCATATTCCGCCACCATTCAATAAGTCCTTTTATAGAAAACCTAGTGCACATGTCCTAAAAGTTGGGCTATAGCCGTTGAAAATACCTTAAGAGTTAGTTGAGAGAACATGGAAATAATAAGCTTACACTAGCAATTGGTTTCAAATTGTTTTCTAAAAGATGCTAAAAAGTTATTTCTTATTCATGAAATGAATTGCTAATGAATGTTTATGAGTTTTCTTGTTCATATGCTTTAATTTGGCAAGGATTAAACACTTTTTTATCACTTGGGCATTTTATCGAACACTTGGTGGGTGACACTTCCCAAGCCTTGAAACAAAAGAATTTTGTATGATCAATCCTTGCTAAAACATAACATATTACTCACTTGTGAGTTTATTTGTTGATATACATTGATTTGGTAAAGATTGAGCACCTTTATTTCACTGGGACATTTTATCGAACACCTAGTGGGTGGCATTTTTTAAGCTTTCAAATGAAAAGGATTTGTGTGTTCAATCCTTGCCAAATCAAAGGATATCACTCAACAACACAAGGGTATTCAAAAGAAGTAAATGGGAATGCAATTTCATCAATAGAATTGAAAGATTCAAAAGAAAAGTTGGGTAAACTTACTTCTTGTTGGGAATAGAGGAATAAGAGATGCTTGTCGGGTTCAAGCAACACCCTATCTTGTAGAGCATCATAGAGTGGTGCCTTGTACTTGCTTTTGACCCCATAGAATGGATACTTGGTGCTTGAGTCCTTGTTAGATGACATTCTTGATGATAGAGTTGGGTTTGTGAGAAATGGGTTTGATTTGGTTTGATTTCAAAAGATGATGTGAATTGGGTGCTTTGATTGTTAAATGGGCTTGATTTGTTGTTGTTTGATGTGCATATGATGTTTAGATTGAGTGTTTTTGAAATAGGAATGAGAGAATGAGAGTTGGAGAAAATGGAATGAGAGTTTAGAGAGAGAAACTCTTTAATTTTCGGGTTAGGAGAGTGTGAGAATGTGTGTGCAAGCATGGGTTTAAAAACCCAGAATTTTTTCCTTGGTGGGCTCGGGTAACTATCCCCTAGTGGATGGTTAGCCGTCTTGCCCTGGACGGCTGACCATATGAGGAAAGATGGTCACCCTAGCCTGCTTTGCCCGTTTGCCCCGTATCGCGCGCTTGCGACCTCTAAACTTCTCCAAATTGACTTGATCATCACTTTTTGAGTTATGGGATGAATATATCCCCCAAGTTTATCAAGTTTTAATGAAATTTTTGAATCTTGGGTAATTGTATTTACCCACATAACGAGAAGTTGTTATGGCTATGATAAATAGCTTTCTCATAAAATGAGCTTGGTGTTGAATAGATTGGCTTTCAAGCCTTGGAATTTAATTCTCTATATGATGATACCAATTTCATATCATGTGATAAAGATAATTTCACATGAAATGACTTGATAATCATGTGATAAAGATAATTTTACATGAAATAACGATTCATGAGTTATGCTAGTTACGAAGTAACTTGCTATCTCTATGAAATTAGCATGAAATGCACTTTGTTTTTCGATCAATTGACTTTCAATTCAATGTCATATCCTGTGATAAAGATAATTTCACATGAAATAACATGAAATAAGGTTGATTTTCAATCAATTAACTCTCAGTTCAATGTTATTTCATGTGATAAAGATAATTTCACATGAAATAATAAGAAATGAACTTGATTTTGGGTTGAATGGCTTTCAAACCATTGTCATTTCATGTGATAAAGACAATTTCACATGAAATGATAAGAAATGAATTTGTTTTTGAGTTAAATGACTTTCAATTCATTATCATATCATGTGATAAAGATAATTTCTCATGAAATGATAAGAAATGAGCTTGATTTTGAATCAATTGACTTGTAATTGGATCTCATATCATGTGATAAAGATAATTTCACATGAAATGTTGATTCATGAGTTATGAAATAACTCACTATCCTTGCTATTTCCACTAAAAGTGGCATGAAATCATGTGATAAAAATAATTTCACATAAAATGATGATTCATGAATTATGAAATGACTCACTATCCTTGCTATTTCCACTGAAAGTGGCATGAAATCATGTGATAACGACAATTTCACATGAAATGATGATTCATGAGTTATGAAATAACTCACTATCCTTGCTATTTCCACTGAAAGTGGCTTGAAATCATGTGATAATGATAATTTCACATAAAATGATGATTCATGAGCTATGAAATAACTCACTATCGTTGCTATTTCCACTGAAAGTGACGTGAAATCATGTGATAATAATAATTTCACATGAAATGATGAGTCATGAGTTATGAAATAACTCACTATCTTTGTTATTCCCAATAAAATTGGCATGAAATGCACTTGGTTTTGAATTGATGGACATTCAATTCAATGATAATTTCACATAAAATGATGACATATGAGTTTTACTTGTTATGAAATAACTTGTTTTGAGAATTTCTAATGAAATTGGTAGGATACCTTGTGATGCACTAGTGTAACTAGCTTTACATCATGAGAAGACTATGTGGATATCACTAATGCAATTAGTGCATGGTAAAGGCATTTGCATTAGCACACCAACAAATGTTGGCATGCAATCAGTTATTTGCTTCGATGAAATCGTCGCATGCTTGGATATGACGAAGTCTATCCTTATGGTTCCATTTGAGTTTATTGGCATTAATGAAATTAATCCATCAAACAAAAATGAGTTGTTCTTTAATCATTGGCTCATAAGTGAAACTTGTTCACCAATGAGGGGCTTCTGTCACACCCCATTTTTGTCACCTTAACTAGGGTACATCATTTCATGTAGGATTTTAAGTTCTTTTTGAGTCTAGTCTTTTGCATTGAGTTTCTATGGCATTGAATATCATGTGTATGAATTTTGAAGTGATTTGGAGTTCATCTCGATAGTCAATAAGAACTTTTGCGACTTTAAGGGCATAATCATCTTTTAAGCCGTATATTTTCCATTTGACCTTGGAATGAATCCCGAGTCATTCCTTTGAGTTCATATGAGTACATAGAGTCTATATATAGGTTCAATTTCATGAATTAATGGTTTAAAATCAATTCGGCTCATAATAGTTCGGGTTGGCTAAAAGACCCTTTCTTGTTTTGCTCAAATTGACTCACAAGACCCACTCAATTTTCTCTCATTTAACTTCAATTGGGCTTTATTTACATCCTAGGTATATGTTTAAAAAGATCGAATTTCGATTGGGAAAGCATTTGGTTCGACCTTGTGTGCAAACCTAGCTTAGCGACAGTGAGGCACCATGGTTAACCACCTTTGTAAAACCTAACCATGCGCCCATGGTTAAGGATTTTTGTCCTAAAATGCTTAAAAATGTGGTCTCCTTCGAAACACGGTCGTTTTGGCTTTTATTTCGTCAAAATCAAACTTAATTTGACCATTTTAAGACTTCTAAAGCGATTAGGAGTCAAAACCGGAGCGGACTGGAGCAAGGCCTCTGGTAACCGTTTGGGGCTGGACGGTCAGCCGTCCAAGCCCAGACGGCTAACCGTCCAAGCCTAGTTGGTCACCCGAGGACTCCGTCCTCAACTAGGGTTTTTACTCTTCTTTCCCTCTTTTGACGATTTCCTCTGCCATTACAACTTGTTTTCTCTTAGGATTGTGTAAGTTTGAGTTGTTTGAGCACCAAGAGAGTCTCTAATAGCCTTAGGATCATTATCTAATGAATTAATCTCAGCCATTGGTTTAGAGGGTTAGTTCTCTATATAAAGGACATGATATTGAGCACATAGGGGGGGTCAATTGCACTTTATACTTAAAGAGAGAGAGAGCTACGAGTTTAGAAAGCTAGAAGGACATCAAGAGGAGGCTCTTCAACCCTAAGCAAGCAAAAGAACAAAGAGTTCGAAGACAAGGAAGGTTCTACAAGAGGTAAGCACTCCTTTTGACTGCTGAACATGGGTTTTCTCCTTCTCATTCTCCTTCTTCTTCTATGATAGTGCTAGTGCATGATGTAACTCCACATATTAGGATAGTTCAATGTTTTTAGGATGTATTATGAATGATTTTGAGATGATTTATGGCTTTATATGCTTGATAATCCCTAGTTTACTAGGGATTTGAAAGCATTATCTTTTCTATCTTCTTAAATCATGCATAGTTCATATGTCTAGGTTGTTGTGATCATTATCATGAGTTGATGCTTCTGTTAGTTAATATATATAATATGGATGATATTCATGATGATTTGAGCATGTGTTAGAGTCATTTCATAGGTTTTAATGCATAGTTGTGAGATTAGGGTTTCGATATCCCTAAAATCACACAAGTTTTATACAGCATGCTTAGCTTAACTTTTTGAGTTGTTTCTCATCATAGTCATTCTATATATGCTGCATATAGTTGAATCATGCTAGTTTTGCATTTATATAGTAGATTTTATAGGGTTTTTGGAGGTATTATCCTTTTCTAAGGATAATTATCCTTTTTGTTAAAGTAAGGTTTGCATGAGAGCTTTCTGTGATGTGTTTAAGCATGAAATCACTTCTGTTGTGTTCTAGTATATATGTATTACGTAGGATATGATAATTGCACCTCCCCATAGTGACTTTTTTACGTGAAATTATCTTAGGATAGTTTTGCTTAAGAAAGCTTGCCATAGGAAGGCCTATTTTCATATTTTACATAAAATATCATCTTTTTGTTTAGAATAGACTTTGCTATCATGTTTATTGATATCATTGGGGTCTCCCATGATTGTTAGTGTGTCTTTGGTAGGTTTTTATGCATATAGGATAGGTCATTGCATGGGGTCCTTAGTTATTCATTATTCTTGTTGTTTGCATGATAAATGGATGATTTTAGGCCTTGTCATGGTTCTATCCAGATTAGTATATTGTTCTTCTTGTATGGTTTTGTGCACTTGTAAGGGTGCAAACAGGTACAATAATTGTCTTATTGCAAATAGGGTTGCTATTGCTTGAAATTGCTAATGCTTAGAGCTATTGCGCTCAGGTAAGTGGGTTTGAAGGTGCCCCAATTCACCTTTCTTTTCTTATTCTTTCTCTTCTCCCTCCTAGGGTTATTTCTTAATATGGACACATGGTAATTATCAAGGGTTTCCTTCATTAATAAAATTCTGGTTTTCTATCAAAGTTTTCCTCTTGTGGAAGTTTTCAATTTTGGACTATTCAATACATTCTTCAAATAAGGAAACCTAGGGTTTTTACTATAGGTTTGTATTAGGTTGTAACCCTATTCATTTCGAACTACGTGGACTTTGATCCATGTATTTCACTGCATGGTACGTAGGCGCTCGTTTTGAGGCTCAAGTCCGTTCTAGGATCCAAGTATCCTAGGTTTTTCTTCTCTCTTCTTTTTTCTGTTTTATTTTATTTTCTTTGTTTGATTATGCATGGATGAAATGGATGGATAGAATATATGTTATGTATGCTGTCTTGTGATGATATATGATGATATTTTGAGTGAGAAAGATCTTAAATTAGCCCAATCAAATTAAGAGACCAACCTGGGCGATGTGGGTGCCTATGGGCTTTGCCCAGAACCTTCCCACATCATAACTTAGCCCCCGAATCTAATTTTCTGGTTTCAAAGACTTTGCTTTTCCTTTAATGGAGTCATGTGGTTTTGAAAATAAAACATTTTTATGGTTTTCCTCTTTTCCTTAAAAAATGAGGTGGCGACTCCTTTTTATTTGTTGTCTTTCACACCTATCTTTTTGCTAAACCCTTGTGGGCCGTTTTCCGGGGTTCACACCTATTCTTGCAATAGGCGCCCACCTGTTGGTTGTAGTGTCTCCACACAAATAGCTTGAGATTAGATATCCTCCTATAGAGTCAACCTAACAAATGCTAGACCTATGGTTCATTACTGTCCATCATAGTGAACCTTCAATTATGAATGCTTTAGGAGTTTAGTACATGAATATATTTACAATCTCAAAATTACAACTCTTCGTAATTCCATATTCTCAACTCTAACTCCATAGACATATCATGTAAATATAAATGATGTATATAAACATAATAGAATAAGCCCTTTTATTAATTCAATAATAAATGTGACAGACACAAATGAAATCAAATGATTGTTCTTTATCCTTAAACAATCATCTCTATGATTGGCTCTAGGGTATACTACTAACACTTCATACGTTTAGAGCTCAATCAATTTGCGTCTTAAGGACCATATGTAAGCATTCTAATCTTTTTATATAGGTTAGGTTTTGTTTAATCATACATAGACCATGATTAGATTATGGGATTAAAGTTTTCCTTCACAAAATAGTTTTGATATATGTGTTTTGCTTCCGCTTGACAAGGAGGAAATTTTTTCACCCGATATAACGACAAATCCTATCCCAAAATACCAAGCTACATCGCCTTCGAATGTGAATTAGATGCAATGGGACTGAAAGTATTTTTACAATTGTTAAGAACTTCTTTATTCTAGTATTACCCCCTGATGTTTAAAATCAAGCAATGTCCCCCCCCCCCCCCCCTAAATGTTCAAAATCAAGTAATGTTTAAAATGACTTTAAAGGGCACATCGCTTAATTTTTAACGTCATGGAGATTTTCTGCTAACCCCCATACTTTGGGGGGGTTACCTGCAATTTACCCTAATAGAAATTACTCCAATATAAATCCTAAGTTTATAAAAGAATTTTCTTTTTGTCATGCCAAACAATCCCTTATTTTAACTTCTTGATCATACCAAGTTCATTAGGATTTCATTAAAAATAATACAAATTAATAAATGAATTTAGGGTCATTACATACTTACATTGGAAACCCTCTCATTGTACCCAAAAAAAAAAAAAAAAAAAAAACCACCTTTAATGGATTGGTTTAGGGCAAGAGGATTTGTCATTAGGAGCGCGTCATGTCATCCTCATGTGGGCTCATCCTTAAATCTTCACAATGTTTCCGTCTTGGTGGCCAAATGTATAGCGCTTAGAAATGGACTTCTTTGAGCTTAGCAAAAACATTATACAAAACTATAAGTTGGAGAAGATTCTTAGGTTTTTACAATATTTGTTGGAAAGAATATTAACCACCATGCACCTTGAAGCTTATCCAATATATTGATTTTATGGTGACCAAATTTGACACCATTACAAATCTAGGTCATAACTTGGTTGAACATTGTTTATGGAATTATAATTTTTCTTCTTCCCTTTGGAAAGTTTGTAAGGAAGGTGTTTATTGTTAGCTTTCCTCAATGTACCTATCATTCTGATTATTGAATTTCTTTCTTTTATGGAAAGAAAAAATAAAAAAGGGGTCAAACAATTCTCATTTATTTATTGTTCTTTCTACTCTTGTGCAGCTATTGTTCATCACCGTAAAAGAAACATCGCCGATAAAGTAGATGGGTACATTGAAATCAACGAGTTGATGTAATTAATAGTTGGAATCTATTGGGGACTCACACGATGTGGTCTCACCCAGCAAAAATAAAGGAAAGTCAACATTGCATTCTAGAGAATATGGAATGCCAAAATCACAGCGTACAGAGATTACGTAAATCTCTGTCCTTGGATAGCTGCAAATATTTTATGGTTATTCTGTGTAATATTCCTTTTGACTCATGATTGATGGGAAATCCCTGAATTGTTGTTATTCCCTTATTGTACATACAACTCATTATATATAGAAATGTTCTCTCCTCTTCTTCTTATCAAGAGAGAGAATTTTTACATAGTCTCTGTACGGTTTTAGAATCAGCCTCTAGACTGCCTTCACTACTATAGGAGTCCTCACATAGTGCTTCTTATCTAACCATATCAGCTGCCCAAACGCATAGTCCCTTCCTACACTGGCTTCTTTAACCTTCAGGGTTAGATTGAAGGTCTTCTCTTCACCAATCTCCTTGAACTTCAAGATCTTCGGCGTGACAAGAACTGAAATCCCATTTGGGTTTTTGACCTGAGCTTTATAAGTTCCAGGAGAACCAACATTTTTAACAGTTCGAGTCATAGTGATAGAGCCAGAGAGCCTAGGGTCTGTGATTGAAGGGTAGTTAAAGTTGGTGAGACTAATGGGCGGCTCGGGGCATGTATAAGGGCCCTCTAAGAACAACGTGATTACTTTTTGGTTGTACCCAAGGGCACATAAAAAGTTTAGGTAGTCATTGACAGTTAGGTCATAAACCAACCCGGGATCCATGGCACGGTTTGGTCGCACATGTCCCGCTCCATAACTGAAAGGTGTTGCCTTAATGTAGGATGCTTTCAGCATTGGCTCCATACTGTTATCCCTTGTTCTTGCTGCAAAATAAGAGCGAGGTGAGGGTGAGGGTTGTGAAAATCCAATGAAGAAATTAAAATCATCATGGAGTAGAAATATGCAATGACTAATTTTTTTATGATTGCTGATCTAAATGTGCAATATATAGAGTATTCTCACCACTGGTCATGATTGCTGATCTAATTGCTGCAGGACTCCAATCAGGATGTAGGGTTTTAAGAAGGCCAGCAATACCAGCAACATGAGGGCATGACATCGAAGTGCCTAACATCAAGTTATATTTAACTCGACGGGTATCATATATTTCAAATGTTGGTCCTTTTGCTTCAGAGTAGGCAGCTATTATACTCACACCTGGTGCAGTGATATCAGGCTGAACATATAGAATGATGATTATTAAGTCATTTATACATATGATGGGTGATAATTTTCATGGATCATTAAATAAAGAAATTTGTTCTCTAAAGTATTTCTTTAAAAAATAAAAAATAAAAATAAATAAAAATAAAAAAACCTTTAGGATCTCTGGTGTAATGCTGTTGGGTCCCCTTGATGAAAAATCTGCCATGAAGGGAGCTGGCTTTGTGCCTAACTGAGTTATTGGATGCGTGATGTAAGCCATGGGAGAGCTGTTAAAAATAAATGCACATGTTCAAATATATACCTAAATATAATTATCATGGAAACATGTAAGTAAGCTGATAGATGACCCCACCAAGTCATCAATCTAGATCTTTTGATTGCTGAAAGATCCGCTACTGCCAAGTATTAATCCGCAAAAGGCTGTATAAAAGTAGCCCAGTAGTTTCACTTGTCATTCATAATCTAGGGCAATAAACACATCCACACACCCCCCAAATTGTTTGGGAAGTGGATGGTCATAGATGGAGGGAGGCTCCATTCTCATGGTGCATGAACAAGAAATTATTACTAGAATATTTTAACTTACTCAGTAGAATTGATGTAAGTTAAGACAGCAACACCATCTGTGCAATTGATATGTGAAGCAGGGAGGAAATGAGGTTCAGCGCTAACTATATTCACAGAGAACTCAGCGTTGGAAATAATCATTCCCACAGCGCCGGCCAGAACAGCTTGCTCACCTTTGTCCGTCGTTGTAGTATACCCTTCAAGGCATACCAAGATCTTGCCCTTTACCTTTTGGGGGTCAAGCGTTCCATTTTCACAAGCAAAACTGCATGATTCAAGAAAACGACCACTCGAAATACTAATGGATACATGGATAGACTGAATACTAAATTAATAATATCTTGAATTGATCAATCCTTACGCGTCTTGAAATGATGCATTAGCAGCTTTGGCGTCTACAGCGCTAATAAGAGGAAAGAACTTATTGTCCGGCAAGGCTTCAGGCGAGAGGCTTTCTCCCTTACAAAGGCAACATAGATATTTGTAAGTTTTCATGCACAATAAATAATCATATATCTATCAGATGATTAAAAATTCCACGTTGCAAACGTGAAATTAAGAATGACTGTTTTTTATTTAAATCTTTTGATTTCTTTTTTGATGGTTTGTTTGTGGTTGTTTGTCCCTTCTTCGCCCACAGACTTCCATTCCGACCAAATTCGGGATAAAGTTGATTGGTGGTAGTTACAAGAGGGAGTGAAAAATTGAAACTAGCCAAGATCATCCACTTCTTGAGGTATAAATCTCAAGAAACGTGGATCCCCCTTAGGATTATCTTTATTAAGTTATTAATAAAATAATAAATCGTTTTGATAAAATATAGAAAAATTGTTACTAAAACTTATTAGGTCATCTTATGTATGCCATATGACCAAGCATATTAGTATATATAGAAAGGCTAAGTATCACACAACCATACTTTAGAGGTCATTTTATAGTTATTGTTGCAAGTTTCACGGCCCTATGTGCTATTTCATCACCTCTATGCAGTCATGCCAATGCTAATGTATGATCCTGTGACTTTTTCTCTTCCCCTTTCCCATCTTATTAACAGGGAAAAATAAAATAAAATCATTCTTTCTAATTTTCATATAAAACCATGTTGGGTACTACTATCTTTTTGTTCTTTTTTTTTTTTTTTTGTCTTTTTTTTTTGGTAGCATGGGTTAGAAATTCATTATAACATCATATAACTTTTCCTAAGACTCGAACCTATAATGTGAAGTGTCACTAAACTACAAAGTCATTAATTGGTTAGGTACTATTATCTAAAGGCGGGTCGAGCACGGTACAATTTGCTTTTTCTATACGATAATCTAAAGGTGAGTCTATCACTACTCCATTATTAGGGTGCGTTTGGTACATGGGAATAGACGTGCGGGAATGGGAATCCCATTCCCATTCCAGTTGATTCCTATGTTTGGTTAACTAATTGACATGGGAATTAAATTTAGGAATGGAGTTTATGTGGGAATGAAATACCCAAGTTTGTGGGAATCTCATACCCACGTTAAACGTGGGTTTCTGATTACCATACCCAAAGAATAGGTTTCAAAATAGAAAAAACTCCCAAATACCCACGATCAGTCCCGTGAAAGGAGCATCCATCATTCCCGCGATCAGTTCCTACCCTAAGTTAGGAACTATATACAAGAGTTACATGAAAATATAGCAAAGATTGCTGAAGCTTTTCAAATTGAGACCGATAGAGCTAATAGAAGGATGAAGGTTTTTGAGGAGATATTAAAAATTCCAGATGCAGCTTTCATTGATCATCTTAAAGCAGCAGAAATTTTTTCAGCCGATCCACACAAAACTGATTTCTTCTTTACCCTTCCTTCTTTCTACAAGAAGCTATGGGTTGATAGGCTACTAGCAGGTGACGCATAGCTTGTTAGTTGGACTGCTGGTTTGGGTTATCTTCTATTATTATGTTTTATTTAGTATGTTAACTTCTTCTTTTTTTTTCTTTTTTTCTTTTTTTTTGTTGGATTGGGTATGTGTTTTTTTATATTTTTTAGGAATTTTTAACGACATTGAAATTCTAGAATTATAATTGTGGTAAGCATTTATGAATTTTTATTCTATGGTAATTATTAGACCATATTTACATTTACAACTTATGAATTTTGGCATTCTATGTTGGTAAGTAGAATATTGGTTTTGACATTCAAAAAACCAAGCCAAGTCATAGTATAGTGCAATGTTTCCCAGGAAATGCAACAAATGAGTACTAGTGGTGACCAATAACTTATAGTCTTTTGATTTGTTAGGAAAAATGAGCTTATCTAAAGTTACATGTGCTTGGGTACATAACTTGATGAGATACATGGATACTCACAACACTGTACTGCAAAAGATGGAGGTTGATCATGCTGAACTTTGTTATGATATATGTTTGTGGGCAAAGTTGAAGTGCACTTTTCTTTACCATGAACACTCGCAATTCATTAATACCCTAGCTCTCTTGTTTAGATTAGTCATTCAGTTTTTTTCCTTTTTGATAAGAAAAATAAATGTTGGCAAAAAGACACCTTACCTTTGCTTTCTTCAATAAAATTCCTATTATTGTCTTCTTAAAAAGAAAAAAGAAAAAAGAAATAGCTAGACTTCCCCCTCTACCCGTCAAGTTTAGAGTATAGAAAATAATATCATAAAAGTAATTATAACAATAGAAATAAATAATAATGAAAATTGGTATTGCATGAGGTGGGATTTTTTTAATTATTATTTTAATTGCGCTTTAAAACCAAAAGCAAAAAAAAATGGAAGTTAAATCAACGTCAATTAAGTATTGTAGGAAGGGGTTTTTTTGGAAAATTAAATTAAAGATGATTCCATTCCTAATTAAATTGGTTTCACCAAACACTAGAATGGGAATGAAAATTTGGTGCATCCAAACGCTGGTAAGGTAATGGGTATGGGTATCCTAAGAATGGGAATCTAACTCCCAGGAATCTTATGCCCATTCCCATTAATCCATTCCCGCAAACCAAACACACCCTTAGTATCTCAAATTTTGTACTGACTTTCAACAGGAAGTTCGAGTAGGGCCACAAGAACTAGTGGGCCTCAATATTATTTTGGGTCGGTACGGGGTTAGGAGATAGGCAAATCCTAATTAAATTAATATCTCTGGGCGTATTGATCGGTTTGTGCACTTCATTTCAAAAAAACAAACAAAAAAAAAAAGAAAAAAAAAATCCAACTTAATGCAAGATCTATACTTTAATACAAAACTCAGTTTGTCTTTGGCTTTTCCTCTTTCATTTATTTTCTTCTCTCGTTAACTATAACCACACTTTTTAGATATAAAATCCATAAATATTGACCTGACAAGTGGACAAATTAAATAAGAAATTCAAGAATCTTAAGGAGAAAAAAGAAAGATATAAATGGTAATATTGAATACCAAAAATTACTATACCTTAATTAAACCAGTTTGACTTAGGAATCTTCAAAAGAAATAATTATAAAAATAATAATAATTAAAATTAAAATTAATATTTAATAATATTGAATCCTAAATTTAACATATCTATGTATATAAATTAAGTTAATACAATATATAATGTATAATAATTATAAAATATTCTATACAATTCCATGTGCGAGCTAGTTACCATTTGTTTTAATATACTAGATATAGCACATGTGCATTGCACATGAATATTTTTAAATAATATTAGTTATACAAAATAATAAATACATAAACATTTTATTTTTTTTTTTCATAAATTTTTTAAAGATAAACATTTTATATTTTTTTTATATTTTATATTTTTATATTTTATATTTTAAGGTATGTGTTTTAGAATTATAGTTTCCATATTTCTATGTATTTCTATTTATCATATAGGAATTATAGTTTCCGTTTTCTTTGAATTCCTATTTCTGTTTTATATATTAAGGTATGTGTTTTAAAATTATAGTTTCCATATTGCTATATTTCCTATATATGCAAAAGGGTGAGTAGTTGTGTATTTAAAAATTAAAATAAGGATATATTAGTCAATCAAAAGTTTTTCTTACATTCATCTTTTTATAGGTAGTATAGATAAGAAAGACTAAGTATAGACACCCCATTTTCATACCACTATTTACACCTCTCCATCTCCCATGCATTATCACTTGTAGGATTTTACGTCATTTTGGTGCCTCGTATTTGGTGTTAGACTATACACATCCTAAAAAATCTATGGTACTTTCCGGGGTTCAATTTGGTTGAGTTTTGATAACAAACAAAAACTTTTGCGACTTGGAGGGCATTTTCGTCATTTCATTGGCATAGCTCTTGTTTGGTTTCTAGTTCCTACCAAATTCATCCAGGAATGATTCTAAAGTCTGGTTAACATCGGATGTGGTTAAATTAAAAATGATCCATAATAGGCCCAGTTGAGCCCATTCATTGGTCCTCCTTAAAATTACTTCTTAATTGAATCCCATTGATTCAAATGAATGCTTCATTGGTATCAATTAAATCTGAATTAATGTGTTTTAGTGTTTAAAATCATTTTCTATAGAGCTTGGTTGCAACTGTGGTTCAATTGGGATACAAACCCCTATTTTATCCTTATTACCCCGATTGACCCTAGTAAGCCGCCTTGGTTAAGCCCATGAATAATTGACCAAATGTGGCTCAATTTCAAGTGTTTTAAATTCATTTTGAATACATAATTGAACCACAGTCATTTTGAGTCTAAAATCAATGAATTTGGACTTAATTTGGACTTGATACATGTATTTGATGGCCAAAGAAGCAACAAGCTAGGCAAAACAAAATGGCCAAAGTAGCCTATATACTGGTAGTTGGCTGGCCACCCTAGTGGACAAAACGGCCACCCTAGAGAGCCAAACGGCCACCCAACATTGGCTGGCCGGCCAATGAAGGGTGCCTGTTAGCACTCTTCCCCCCTCTAGTTTGTTTTGGCTTATCTCTTAATTTTTGGCATTATTTCTTCACTTAAATCAGATTTTCTCTGAATTTTTTAAGTGTTTGAGATAAATATCAACTCTTGAGGTTGATTTTGAGCCCTTGGATCATTTCTAACCAAACTAAATCCTAGCCATATCCATTCCACCCACCTACAACTATAAATCGGGGCCTTCTCTCCCTCATTCTACACCAAGTCTCAGGAGAGTATTGTTGAGCAACTGAAGAGCTTGAGCTCGACAGTGAGGGGCAAAACTTTCTTATTAATATCCTTTCATTAGCGACTCATTTTAAGAAGAGCTTGGGCTCAATAGTAGGGGAAACTTTCTTATTAGAGACATCGAAATTCTGCTCGAATCCCAACTCTCCATCTAAGGTTTTCACACAAAACCCTACCTCAGTTCTGTCTGGTATAACTCTCAACCTATCTCCATCATGTTCAAGTTAAATGCCACGATAATACTCATGTGATATTGTATGCTCCCCTAAGTTTTGTCATTCGTAGGATATTATTATTTTTTTTTATCCTGAATCAAACTTTTTTTTATCAAACACAAGTTGTTTTTATTAGAGAATGTTGGTTTTTAAACACAAGTGTTTGATTATGAATTGGAGACTAATAGTGTTTTACGAAGGGTGAAATCCTCCTCCCAACTTTTTTGTTCATACTACGTGGACTTTGATACTCGTAAGAAGTACGTAAACCACTCACTTAAGCCCAACTCCAAAATGAGTGCCTATGGGCCATGGCGCGGAACCTTCTTATTTCGTAATCTAACCCCCGAATCCTTTGTTTTTTGTTTAAAACCTGTTTATTTTTCATATACGGAGTCAAAATTGTTTTTAGAAAACAAAACTTTTAGTGGTTTCTCATACCCTAAGAACAAAACTGGACGAAACTCAATTCCTGACGTCCACACTAAGAAACATGTGGGAATAAAAAACAAGAAAATGAAATATAAATAAACAAAAGAGAGAGAAAGTGGAAAGAGTAAAAAGCTAGAAACTGAGTTATTGTGTTTTTTGGCCTTTAGAGCATCCTTTTTGTTTTCTCTTTGGGGAAGATTTAGTTTTCTCCTGAGTCTATGTTGATATACTCTTTTAGTTATATATGAATGAATTTTTGAATTTGGAGAAACAAAAAAACGGAATCAGAGTTTAAATTCAATGCTAAGTTAATAAAACTTAGCATTGTGCTGAATTCATCCACGCTATTTGAATGGTTCAGATTAAAAGCGTGAAAAGTTGCTGACAAAAATGACTTTAATGAGCAACTTTTTAAACTTTTAATCCGTGGCATCCAATCCTCCCTTTAATGATGTGGATGAATTCGACACGCTATTGAGTTTTACCAAAAAGGAAGGTTCTAGCGAAGAGTACGGGTAAGCTAAGAGGGAAGAAGAGGAACTATCGTACCTTGAAGGTAATGTTGTTGGCAAGAACAACGTAACTAGGGAACTGCCGGTCCATGGTGCTGGCTCCAACCGTGATCATCCAGGGCGAAATGTTGGAAACACTAGCTTCACGAGGTCCAGAATTGCCTGCGGAGCTGACCACTACAATGCCATGCTTCATCGCATGGAAAGAGCCAATCGAAAAACTATCGTAAAAGAACAAGGTGGGTCCCCAACTCAGCGAAAGTGACAGCACATCAACACCATCGTGGATTGCCTCATCAAAGGCAGCCAATATATCAGCATCAAAGCAGGGGTTGCCATTAGGGGCTGGCTCCCAACACACCTTATAGGCTACCAACCTGGCTTTTGGGGATCCACCTTTAGCTGTTCCGTTGCCAAACCCAAACATGTTTGCACCAGTTACAAAATTTCCCCCAGCCGTCGATAATGTGTGGGTTCCGTGGCCAAGGTCGTCACGTGGTGTCTCGTATGAGGAATTGAGTGGGCCTACCACCGCAGCATAACCTTTGTTGAAGTATCTCGCTCCAATTAGCTTCCTACAACGTACATTCCCAATAAAGTAAATCAAAAGCCTTCCCTTTCCAAGGCAATCACAACGACTCCACGTACTTCCTGATTTCTTTTTTTTATTTTATTTTTTATTTTTTATTTTAGGATGTTTCAAAAATATAACTCATATCTCATTTAAATTTTTTTTTTTTACTTGATTTCTAAAATACTTTTTTTCATGAGTATTTTTTAAAACATACTTGAGAGCAAAATTGAAATACTATAACATATTTATTAATGTAAAAGCATTTAAATAAGTTTCTTAAAAGATGTATTTTTTCAAAGATGAGAGCCGATTAAGAGCGGAAGAAGTATATAAACATATATAACCATCAACAACTCGAATTTTGCGAAACAACCATTAGATTAGATAACCTTTAGATGATTCATGTCAAAAATCAAGTTTATCCTTGTTATTTAATCTAAAAGTTACATTTCATGCCATTGATAGTACTCTTATCACAGTCATAACATTCATAGAAGAGGAAGCTATCTAGATCTAAAGGATGCAAACTGTATGGATTTTGTTTAGTTTTTGTATGCTGGTCACATCAACATTTCTCTATTGAAGACATGGTTAATTAATTTAACATGTCTTATCAACCCTTGAATGGAAAACCTCGCTTTAAAGAAATTGAAGTGGGCAGCAGAAATAGACCTGTTACAATGAAATCCAACATCTTTGCCATTTTGACAAATTCCTCTCCATTTCGATGGAATTGGTCCCATTCCTTCATCGCTGAAGCTCTTTGATTCAGGCCAGACACCTAGCACAATCCCATTGAACAATAAAATAGGTGAGGCTAGAAAAACTCAGTTTAGAAAATGGAAAAACAATGCACAAATTTTTATACTTATTATGCAATATATATATATATATTTCAATTGTTTTGGGTCTACAACACTGTTGGGTTGGGTCCCTCCTTAACTGGTGCCCACCAACCTCATTTAATGAATAATAAAAAATAAAATAAAATAAGGAGAAGCTCATAAAAGGGTGAGGATTTTAAAATGTACTCCTACCAATTCTTATTATTGGCCTACTTTCTTTTTTGGGCTATTTCAAATTATTGTCACATTCAAAAAGTCAATAAATCTTCTAATTTCATTTCTTAAAATACCCTTAAAAATGTATTTTTCTCTTTTTCCAATGTGTTGTACACTTGAAAGGCAAAATTAGAATGTTAAAACATATATATTCATGTGAAAGCACTTAGTGATGTTTTCTAAAAAAATGTGTTTTTTCAACGGGGATAGTCAATTAGCAACGGAAGGAGTAATTATTTTCTTGTGCATGATCATGTCACTCAAATGATACAGTGCCAGTATTTTGACGCTAAATTCATAAATAAATGAAAAATCAAATAATTAAGTAAGAAATAAGACTGACCAGAATCAAGGTTTCCAATGATGGTATCTTCGCCATATCTTGCCTTGTTCCAAATTGAGTTGGAGGGAACCATGCCATTATTGTCCTCGAGCCCCATGAAGGCCCATGACCTGGTTGTGTCTAATTTTCCTCCTCTGTTCAGGAAAACTGAGATTACTTTCGGATGCTCTGCATTTGATATGATGTTGATTTACACAACCATTAGGAAGTCAATAATGTATATGTATAACTGAAAGAGAAGAAAGGGGTATGAAGAAATAAATATTGCACTTGCTATCTTGGTAGCTTCTTCATCCTCCAGTGTTGCAGCGAAACCATTAATGTGTCTTTTGTACGAGTAAAAGATAGCATCTTGGGCATTCTCGCGGCTGTTTAAAAAATTTAAACGATTGAAGAAGATAGGTTATTAATTCTCTATTAGGAGGCAGAGCTAGATTGCCAATTTACTCGTACTGAAACCCATTTACCTTCCTAAGAATGATCCAAGAAACTTGTAATGAGACTCCGTTACTTGATCTAGATCAGCGGATGATAAATCCGGGCCATGTGAATGTGCCCCCAAGTACACCACATATGACTACACCATTAATTCAAGTATAAATTAAATTAAATTAAATTTTTAAAAAAATGAAAAATGAAATTCGCCACCACTATCACCACTATATGGAAAGAAGATCGATAACCTTCTTTTTGGAGAGATAAGAGGAAGGCCAAGTAAATTACCTTTTTGGTAGCAAAGGTGGGCACATGCAAAAGAGAGATTAGAAGAAGTGAGAGAATGGAAAGGGTAGGAGGTGAAGGCCTCATGGATATCTCTTTTAGTAATGCTCAACTGGTTAATAAGGACTCTTGGAAAATCAATAGTTTTAAGAAGTCTGTTGCTTCACAGTTGATGTGAGGAGACAGTGAGACACCGATTCCTCTATATATAGCAACCGGCCATGCATGTAATAGTATATAATATTTTGTGTGAAATTAATATTCTCTTTCTACTTTGTAATATTGGAATATAAATACACAGGTGTTTATTATTTTATTATAAATTCTTTTTATCAGATAAAAAAATTAATTTTTTCATTTATGATATATCATCCAATTCGCATGACCAGTTGATACTATTTAATAAAATTTAATGATTCATAATAAAATAATAATAGCAAAAGTATAAATAATATTATAATATATAAGTTTGTTTAATGATTATACTCTCTCTAATATAATAGTTTAGATTTTGTTATTTATGATGTCTTAATTGTTTGAGATCCTATGGATATGATCTCTTGATACTATTTAATGAATCATACTCTCTTTAATATAATACGTACTCCCTAGTATATATTTTTTTGTTTATGATGTCTTAAATGTTTGAGATCTTATGGATATGATCAGTTGATACTATTTAATGAATTATACTCTCTTTAATATAATACTCCCTAGTATAGATTTTTGTATTTTTGATGTCCTAATTGTTTGAGATCCCATGGATATGATCTGTTGATACTATTTAAACCAACTCAATGATTGTGTTTTCTCATATTTTTTTAGAAGAGAATTCAGCGGCTGATAAAATAGCTAATAAAGCTATTAGTTTTTTGTGCTAACTTGGTATTCTACAGATCCTGGTTTTGCCTTGAAAGAAGTTGAAAGGGATATGTGGGGTCTTCCTCATTATCATTTTGTGAACTAATGTCATTTTATATTTTTCTGATTTTGTGAGATGGATTGTGACGTTTATAAGCCACTAAGATCAGACAGGTTTTGTTGTCTGTATTTTTATTCTTCTTGTCTCAGTTCCCTATTAGCACATGATTGGGAGGACTTAGAGTGGCAACCTAGTTGAGATACTAAGCTCCTCACTGATGCTTCAACTCTACTTTTGATTTTTTTTTTAAAAAAAATTATATGATAAGTCATTTTAAAAGCTAGGGTAAAGATCATTTTAGTACCTTGGACTTTTTAAAAAATCCCAATGTGGTGCCAAAACTATGTTTTGTCCCAGTTTAATACCAAAACTACATTGTCGTGCTCAAATCTAGTCCCAACCCCAAATGCTATCAAATACTTAACAAACACGTCACATGACGTCAAGTGAGTGACACATGACGTTACATGAGTGACGCATGACATCCCACGTAGAGTCTACATGTCAAGGTCTTTTAAAGCATAATAGTTGAATAAACCCTTTTAGGTTTTTCATGTACATGGAAACCTACAATTAAAATACATGAACCTAAGACTCAAAAGGTAGCATATGATGTGAATGTCCATCAACCATTATAGTAGGTTTAAAAAAAAATTTAATTTTTCTAAAATTTAAGCTTAAACCAAATTGGTAACATTCAATGTAGTTTTGGAATCAAATCAGAATTTTTTTTTTTTTTAAAAAAAAAAATTGGAACTAAATGCAAAGTATAGGGTATTAAAAATGTTTATTCAACTATTATGTTTTAACCGCTCCTAACACGTAGGCTCTACGTAGGATGTCACGTGTCACTCATGTGACTGCACATGATGTGTTCATTAAGTATTTGGACGGTGTTTGGGGTCGGGACCATATTTGGACATAGTAGTGAAGTTTAGGTATTAAATTAGGAGAAAAAATAGACTGGGTACCATATTGGGATTTTTGGAAAAGTTTTGTAATGCCTGTTTCCAACACTCTCATGATATTATCCACTTTGGGTTACCCTTCACGTCCTTAAAACGCGTCATACTAGTTAAGGAACGGAGTTTACATATATATTGCATTCACTTTTTCTAGCCAAGTGATATGGGATCCCAAGGTATTACATTTCTTCTCCCATAGGACCACACGTCCTCATAGGTTCAATGATTTCTCCCATGCCGCTACCACCACCTAAAGCCAACGCTGGAATTTAGCCTGGTAATTGGGTGGGTTTAAATGGGTGTAGTCAAAATATCACCCAAACCCAACCCAACCCATTAACATGAAGAACCCATTTAAGCAAAACCCAGACTCACCCATTTATTATAGGTTAAAACACAAACTCACCCATTCATTAGAAGGGAACGACGTTTGCTATGGAGGTAACACCCTCTCTCCTCTCGTCGGGAACTTTCTCTCCTCTCATCTTCCACTCTCTATCCCGTCGGCCTCCAACTACGACACCGATGATGGCAGTACGGTGCCCATTAAAGCTTCCCTAGTGACGGCAGTATGCCACGTCTCCTCCAACGGTATGGGAGTATGCCACATCTCCTTCCCCGACAACGGCAGTGAGCGGGTAAGCTACTGCTGGTTTTTTGAAATGCCATTTTGCTTTTTGATTTTTTAGATTTTTGGTTGCTGGTAAGCTGCAACTCGTTTTGGATCTTAAACCCCAAAATTTTTTGTCCCCTGCGATTGTGGCTGTGTTCTGTTGTAAGCACCACTGGTGTTCGATCTCTACCATGCCCCACTGAGCCTCATTCTCTGGGACCGACTATGGGTTGTGCGATTAAGTTTGGGGAAAACCCCATTTACTAAGTTGGTGGCTCGATCAACAACATCAAAGGAGAAAACCACATCTACTGGGATCGTGATCATGTTGGCAAGGAATTTTCGATCTAGGAACTCCGCCAAGTTCCGTCGGGGAACTGCGCTTGGCTCGAGGAGCTGTGATTGTGGTTGTGTTCTATTGAAAGTTCCGTCAGGACGGCAAAGGAGATTGTAAGCTAGCTTGAAATTGGAAATGAATAGCAAGAGTGGCCTATCAAGTTTCATCCTCACCCAAATTTTTTTTATACTAACCCGATTAGACCCAATTATTAGTTGGGTTATTATGGGCACCCATTTACAACCCAATTAATAAAATCACCCATTTACACCCATTTAACTTGGACGGATTTGGGCGGGTTTGTGGGTTTGGGCATAAATTGCCAGCCCTAGCTGGAATGTGATGGGCTGTAGCTGAGATAAGCAAACTTGAGCCCAATGATTTACTAAGAAGGCATTTAACAAATGTAATGGCGCAACATGTTCAAGATAGTAGGATACTAGAGCTGCTGTGCCTATTGGAGATCCATTAGAGCAATTTCAAAAGCTCCATCATCTTGCTTCCAATGACACCACTAATCCCTAGAAACTGAGGATTGAATTAAATGCACAAAGAAGATTTTAAGGTTAGGGAGTGCAATGACAAACCAAAAGTTTCTTTCGCCACATTTATGTTGCAGGGAGATGCTGATAATTGGTGGAATACCACCAAGGTGACTTTAGAGGTTGTTAATGAACCAATCTCATGGACAAAGTTTGTTAATGCTTTCTATGATGAATATTTTCCTGATAGTGTAAAGGATAAGAAAGAAATTAAGTTTCTGGAACTGAAACAAAATGATCTATCTATATTGGAGTGTGAAGCTAATTAGTTTACAGCGTTATCCCGCTTTACTCCGCATTATGTGAAATTTATCCAATTTCTTTGAGATTGCATAAAAGTTAATAGGTAGCATATAACCCTATTCACCTTCTCTCTAAGGTTACTTACTTGGGCCAACAGGTTGCATGTGACCAACTCATAAATTTTTTAGGGCGAAAATGACTTAGTAATGACAAAAATTTCATCAATTCACCAACATATCGTAATGATACATTCATAAAATCGTTGTTTCTATTAATGTAGTAAGGGTTATGTACATTTTCCAAACATGAGGGAGTCAAAGTATTTAAAACTAATTAAAGGGGTACAAAATGTTTTTGAGTAAAAGTTAAGAGAGTGAAATTGTAATTTCCCCAAAAAAAAAAAAAAAAAAAAAAAAGAAGAGAAAAGAACAGCATATACACGCATGCACAATTAATAATAACTTATTATATTTTATCCTAACTCTAAATAAATAAACCTTAATTGGATGGTAAAGATGAATATCTAAAAGACAGAGAGTGGCAACACAATAAAAGGAATAGGAAGGATGGACCTTAGGGAATTGTTCTGGCAATAATAATAAGAAGAGGGCTACTGAGAAGAATTATGTTGACATGAGGAGACGAGATTTAAAGTTTGAGGCAATGATTCTGTATTCTTAAGATTTCTCCTATGCTGAACATCATAAGATTTGGTAGGAAAGAAAACTGAGTTTGAGATATGTTAACTCTTTTGAAATTTGGGAGAGAGTGGGAAACGTAGCTTATAGAATTGCTTTACCACTATAGCTGTCTAAGGTTTACAATGTATTTCTTGTATCGATTTTGAGGAAATATGTACCCAATCCTTCACATGTTATTGAGTATGAGCCCATTGAGATTCAAAAGGATCTATCTTATAAAGAGTAACCGGTACAGATTGTAGATTGAGAAGATAAGGTGCTTGACCGTGAAACTTGTCAAAGTTTTATGGATAAACCATTTAGTGGAAGAAGTTACATAGGAGACCGAGGATTATATGATGAAGAAATATTCTGATCCTTTTGCAATTTAAGGTATGCCAAGTTTAGAGGACTAAACTTTTTTTTTTTTTAGGGAGAGGGGGAGAATGTAATTCCCCGCATTTCCATAGACTATTAATTTTTTTTTTAAGTCTAACATTTCTGGTTTAAATTTAATTTTTATTAGGTTAATTTCATAATACATTATTGGGATTAGATACACTTGAAATTGGTAAACCTAATAACCAAACACTTTACCCTAATTGGGTTAGTATATAATGATCTTTATAAAAACAAAGCAAAAATCAGTTTCTTTTGACAAATGTTGAAAGTTTTAAAGAGGCAGACTTGAAAAAAATTTCAGATGATCTGACTTTGTCCCATCTGTAAATAGGATATACCAAATTATCAACTAGTGAGAAGACCTGTAGAAAACAAATTTTTATCATTTCCAACCCTTCCACATAGTATTTCTAAAATAAATAAACTAAATGTTGCGTCATAACCACATAGGTCTCACCCACATCCACATCCACTATTCATTTAATTATTACAAGCTATGAATTTAAATTTAATACATGCCCAGGCTCAAGCCAAAATAAAATACTATAATTTTATTTAACTTTATTATACATTCTCTAAATAGAATGCATGCATGCCAATGAATTCCCAAAATCCCAGGTCAAGCTTTATTTTTGAAAATACGACTTGCAAGAAAACTAGGTGGTGTGAGCTATACGCTTAGTAGAACACATTTTCCCAAAATAATCCAAGGTTTTTAAAAACCATACGAGTATATACTTTTGAAAGAATCTTTGCAAAACCACTGTTAGTTTGTAATTTATATATCAATTTATAATACCAAATTATACATGTTTAAAAGAATAGTTGTGAAAATAAAATAAAATATTTTAATGCTTAAATACCCCGCTAACATCAACCCTTTTTTATGAAAAAGATAAGAAATAAATCTAAATTATTTATAAATCATAAATAAGTTATTTCAGATAACTTGGTGTGCCAATAAACCCATTTTTGGTTTCTTAAATCATTTATTGAATGCCTTAGATGATGTGTAATAAACCTCCCCAAACAAAAGGGGCCCTCACACGGTATAAAGGGATTTTATTCTCATTGTAGCACCCAAATTTTGTCAGGCCATTTCCGGACAAAATCAATCAACCCATTAGTAGTATAATTAGGTCGGACACACTCGGTACCTAATTTTATTCACCTTGTCCTACCCACCACTAGGGCAAGGCATTCCCCATAGGTTAATCTTTAAATCCCTAAATTGAACCCCTAATTCAACCTTGGGTGGTTTAATTTCTCACAATCTCTAATCAAATGGTCAATCCGACTGTTGGATTTTTAATTCGATGTTCCTAGAGTGGTCTAGGACCATTTGATGGGAATCAGAGGGCATAAACCCTCCGATCCCCAAAAACCCCCCAAATCGAACTCCTAATTCAACCTTGGGTGGTTCGATTTCTCACAATCCTTGATCCAATGGTTAATCCGACCGTTGAATCTTCAATTTAATGTTCCTAGAGTAGTCTAGGACCATCTGATTGGGAATCAGAGGGCATAAACCCTTTGATCCCCAAAATGCCCAAATCGAACCCCTAACACAGCATTAGGTGGTTCGATTTCTCACAATCCTTGATCCAATGGTTAATCCGACTATTGGATGTTCAATTCAATGTCCCTAGAACAACCTAAGACCATTTGATTAGGAATTAGAAGGCACAAACCTTTTGATTGTCAAAGCCCCTTAAATCAAACCCCTAAAGCAACTTTAGTGGTTCGATTTCTCACGATTTCCTATCCAATGGACAATCAGACCATTGGATCTCAAATTCAATCCCTCAAGATCAATACAAGGCCATTTGATCAATGATCGGGTCTCCTTTGGCTCATGATCAAGAAAACCTTAATCATATAGCCCTGTGAACATTACACTCACAACCGGACTGTATGATTGGGCTTTCAAAGGGTATATTCCCCGCTTTTGGCCCCAAAACAAGTTCAGGAAACCAAAGTTTCAATCCACATTCAAGATTAATGGTCGAAGTCGATTTAATCAAAGATTTAATCGAAACTAGGCGATCTGGACAATTAGGGAGGGTGTACCGTGCACCTTATCACACCCGATCAGCTCCTAGGGATCAAATAGGGCACACATATCAAGAAATCACATTTTTCAAGGCAAATGATTATTGATTAGATAAAAAGGCTACTCACGCCTACCACGTGGGCATGAGCAATCAGATAGGGCACACATATCAAGAAATCACACATTCCGAGGCATATCATTGCTGAATGGATAAAAAGGCTACTCATGCCTACAGTGTAGGCATAGAGAGCCCATCCTTTTTTAATTTCACCTGCAAAGATTCCCTACACGTGCAAGTGTGTCTGGCAGAAGGTGAGGTCAACCCACGCCTACACTGCCAGCGTGGATAATCTCCCTTGGCAAAATGCCCTTTTGCCACTTTTGGACATTTTTACCCCTAACAAGTGGGGTAATTCCTTCTCAAAACAATTTCTAAATGACTCCCGTGTCCCATTTTCCCAAAATGACCTTCTAAATGTCCATTTTACCCCTAAAAATCCAATCTTTCCCTATAAATACTCCACTTCTAATTCATTTAAGGGATCTCTTCATTCACCTTACAAAAACTATACCAAAATTCCTCCAAGACATCCTCCAATTCTCACCATCTCTACACCCAAGTACTCCTATTCTCTCCCCTACAAAATTCTCACACAAAACCCTCCACAACTCCACCAAACTTCTCCCAAAAATTCACCCTAATGCGTGCAACCATGCATTAAACCTCTTCAAGTTGTCAAAGCCTCAAGTTCAACCACCATCCAAGCATACTTGGAACATCAAGGGAGCACTCCAAAGGAGCTTTCGGAAGCATAGGCAAGAGCATCGTCAACTCCTCATCAATCAAAGCAAAGGTGAAAATCACCTATACTAGGTGATAGGTGATCTTCCCTTTTAATTTCAATTTTTAAGCTTTCTTAAATTTCCTATTGATACCATTATTTCTTGCAGTCTCAATATGTGATTGCCATCCTCTCTACTTTGGCCCGTGTATGTATACAGATTTCCTAACACATGTCGTGGAGGGATCAAAGTCTGGTATGGTGGGTTAGAAGAAGGGAGACCCTAAACCACCCTTTTGCATGCAAACCACTCCAATAGGTTGCTAGTACTCATTTTTATTTTATTGCATGTAAGTTTGCATTTGTGATGCTTGAAATGGAAATTTAAACATATCAAAAGGTCAAAGTGATATTTAAGCAAAGTCAAAACTGGCAAGGTTAGGTTCATGCATGCATGCATATTGTTTATACTAACCTCTTCTTATTTTCTTGTTAGTAATCATAATCAACTTGAAATTAATTAAATCCTTTTGCAAAGGAGTTCATGGACTTAATTCAATTCCCCTATGCTTAGAAGAATGCAATGACATCATCAATCCATTCAAAATAGTTGCTAACTTCTAACTTACTAACATGCTATCCACGGCTACGACCTCTACACGCTCTTGATATGAGGCGCAATAGACTTTTTCTCTTTCTTTACGGCTATGGCCCCTACACGTTCTTGATATGAAGTGCAGTAGGCCTTTTTTTTTTTTTTTTTTTTTTTTATTATTATTTTATTTTGAGGTTGAATCCTCCGGGTTGTGGTCGTTACGACTCTTTGCCCCAATACTTAAGCATTTTTTATTTTGTGGTCACTTGACCCTTTTGCTTTTTGTACATATACTTGTGCTTATCAAAGCAATAAACATCGCATTCATGAATTCCAAAACTTACCAAGGTTGATTATGTTTATGTATCTTTTGACATTTTCGATATGTTTATCTTGAAATTTCATGCTATGTGACGTTTTAATTATTCTATTCCCATGTGAATAAAGTTTAAATTGAGGTTTTGAGGTAGTCTACGATGCTATGGATAAAAGTTTACAGCATCAAATGCTTAAAAACTCGTCACTAACATAATAGCTTACCACCATCAAATGGACTTAATCAACTAAACCCACTAGATTCCAGTGAATAATCCTACCCAGAATCCAGGAACTCCTACGTGTCCCTATGTCACGTAGCAAAATTCCAATCCTTAGGAGATGTAGTTGATTACATTTTTATTCACTTAATCTATGTGTTTCAAGTTTGGATAAAATTCCTCTTAACCATTTTCATGCTTCAAAAGCCCTAAATGATTTCTGAAAAGGTCTTTTAGAATTGAAGGTGATTCTTTACATCTTAAATCCCCGCTGAAAGGTTCAGCTTTCAAAAAGGTTTTATTCATGCCTGCATGGGATCATTCTCCCATAAATCATTTTTTTACAACATTACCATCTTTATCAAATAAAGATTTTGATTCAAAAAAGAGTTTCTTGTCATCAAGCAAATTGTTAACGCGTGCATCATTTTCAACTAAGGAGTTCATTCCAAAAATGACTTGAATGATTCTTTTCATTAAAAAGGGCACATGCTCTCTTTTCAAAGACATCATTTTATTACATGAACTCAATTTTCCAAAACCATCATTCCATGCAAGATCTCTTTCAATTGGTATTAAGAATTGTAAAAGTCTCACTTTCAGTTTACCTAAACAGAATTCCATTACACTTCAAAAATGCTTCCTTTTCAACTAATACACATTTCTCTTCCTTCAAAAGGAACCCATGTCTTCAAAAGACTATTTTTCTCTTCAAAAGAGAACATCCCCTTTCTTTCAAAAGATTTTAAAAAGCATCCTATTCTTTATCCATTCCCTTGACTTCAAAAGTCTCGAGTTCTCTAAGAATCCAAAGCAGATTCGCACTTGATATTAATGCTTTAAAATGGAATCACATCATTTCCATTTCCATCCTTTCATAAAGGATTAATTTTTACCACTGTAAAATAGGGATGCTTCCCTTTGGAGTTAATCAATTTGATCTAAAATAACCATGAGAAGGAGGGTGAATTTATGGTCTTTTCCAAAAGGTTCTCATTTACAAAACCTTAAGGCATACTTTCCAAACATCAACACTTTCAAAAGGACTTTGTTCCAATGCCTTTAAGGATCTCTTTTCAAATAACAAAATTCACCACCCTTTAAAAGGGTATTCTATGTCAAATTGTTCGTATTGGAAATCAATAATACCAAATGGGATTTTAATCAGAAACATTGTCAAAATCAGGAACCGTTGGATTCCAACAGGCGATGTGGGGTGCCTAACACCTTCCCCACTCGTAACCAAACCCCCTTACTCTTAATCTTTAGTCTCATAGACCACTAGGAGTCAATCAATTTCCAAATGGATCTTAAATGGACCCATTTGTTGATAAGGCCTCAGACGAACTTATTTTGGGATCTTAGATGATCCCACTTTCTAATTAACCATAGGATATCCAATCACGTCCTCAAACACCTTATTGGTAGCAACTCTATAGCCTTGATTATTCTAGATATGCTTACATGCTTAGGCTGGTCAAAGCGCCCTTGAAATGAACTCAACACACACCCACACATAGAATGGATAACCCGAGGGTCGTCCCATTTTAGGAAAATTCCTTCCTTTTTTGGGGTAGCGACACCCATAAATTCAGGACAGAACCGACTGAGCTCACAAGACCACAAGGGCAATGTAGAACCAACTAAACCCCGGTATAACCCCAAACGACTCTCCACTAGAAAGTGAGGCATTCTTTAAAACCCACAAAACCATTTTTCTTTTCATTTATCATTTTGATAATTTCCCAATATCACCAGAAAATATGATGAATTTTCCCAAAAATCATATAACAAGTTTACACCAATAAATCACATAAAATAACTCCCTAAACCATTTAATTCATTTCCCAACTATTTTTTAAAATAATGGCTTCAAAAATACTTATATAAAAATGACCTATAATATTTCGACTGCACAAATATAGCCCAATAGGTTTTAAAACTAACCCATTTCAACCAATAAACATTTAAGAGTTCCAAAAATAACATGAATACAACAAAAGGGTATATAAATCAAGGCCTGGGTTTTTAAAAACTTGTTAAAACCCATAAAATATACCCCCATGCATGATGTTTATGTAAAGTTTATCAAATACATGTAAATTTATGTGATTTATACCAAAACCCCCCATGCATTCATGGTTTATAAAGAGAAAAATGCTCCTACCTCAAATATGAGTGAAGAAAATGCAAAACCACTACACTAGACCTATAGTGTTGTCCCAAATATATAACCCTAGAGGGGATGAATAGTGTTATTGGCCAAATTAAAAACTAATTGCAAACTCAAAATCAAATTATTTCAAGTAAGAATAAATGTAAGGATAAGCAATAATAAGGAGATTAAGAAGAAGAGAATGCAAATGATATTAACGAGGTTCGGTCTTCCGCCTACATCTTCACCTCAAGAGCTCACTTGAGGATTCACCAATCCACTATCACTCTCATTCAAAGTGGAGTAGCAAACCTTTATACAACCAAGAGCACTCTTCAAGTGCTTACAAATAGGGGTTCACACAACCCTTTGATACAAGATGAATGGAGTTTGTTTTTGTGCTATAGAAGCTCTCTCAAAAGAGTAGATATACAAAAAATGAAAGCACACTCAGCTATTGATTGGATTTTAATAAATACTCACAAGAGAAATTAGGTAATCTTGTTTGTAGCTCAACGAATGCTCATAAATGAGTTAAAGGCTTGTATTTATACCCAAGGAGTCTAATATAACTGTTCTGTAGCAATAAATGCCGAGAAAGAAGGTTTGGTGGGCATTTAATGCTTCAAAAGTCCGTTAGAAAACTAGTTGTTATGACTCAGCTCGAGTCTTTTAGCCAGTTGAAACATCTTTCAGCTGTCTGAAACTTCTTTTTTAGCCATCTGAAGAAGGCTACTAAAAATTCTAGAGAAGGTGAAAACTGGGAATAAAAAGTAAGGACTTTTAGCCATCTCAAAATCCACTTTCAGCCGTCTCAAAGATCTTTCAGCAGGCTCAAAGAGCCGTCTAAAAATTCCAGAAGTGAATTTTCAGGAGGGTCTATATTCAACCTGCTGACCAATTTCAACCTATTGAAATAGCATTTTCAGCCGTCTGAAATATAGTTTCAACTATCTGAAAATCTCTGTTTTCAGACATCAAATTGGCACTAACTCTAGGTGCAAGTAAGTCAAATTAGGCCTTAATATTTACCAAATTTGCATAATCCTAAGTCCCTTAAACTTGTGTGAGCAATAATTGAAATTAATCTTACAATTAAATCCTAAATTTCTCACATGTAGACTTGAAATAAAGCTTGATTATTCTGGAACGATGGATAGATTCAATTTGCTCTGTTTTCGTTTGCTCTTGTGCTATGAATGCACTTTTGCAGCTTGATCCTTGATACTTTGATGCATTTTAGGGCCTTGATACCTGTCTTGATTAACCACTTAAATGCTCATTAGTTCTTAAACATCTTATTATGTATTGTTATCATCAAAATCACGGGGTTAAAACCATTTAGGCCAACATATAGATCGGGCCAAAAATTGCTAGATCTAAGCTCGTTAACGTCAGATTAGGCTCTGGTGCTCCGACGAGTCACCGTCGACCTCCCTTAACTCTTTCAACTTCTCCCTTTTTCTCTCCTTCTTTATTTATTTATTTCATTCATCTTTTTCTTCTCTTCCCGCCCCTCCTAAGAATGGGTCCAACCTCTTAGAAAAGTTAAGTTGTTTATTTTATTTTTTTTAACAGGTCATCCTAGGTACACTGAATGTGACCATTTTACTTTGAGAATACTGAATGGAGTCTTACATGCCTGTCAATCAGTATCTCATAGTTGCAGTGGTATAAGTAATCCTTAGTATTGTCCTAAGTGAACAACCCTAGAGGGGGTGAATATGGTTTTCGATTAAGTATGAAATTAAATACAATCTAAAAATCAGTTTATTACAAGTAAGAATAAATTTAAGAACAAATAATATGATAATCAAAAGAGACTAAGAGAGAGAGAGATTGCAAACGATATTAACGAGGTTCGGCCTCTTTGCCTATGTTCTCACCTTAAAAAGTCGCTTGAGGATATACCAATCCACTATACCAATCTCTTTGTAGGTGAAGATCAAACATTTACAACTACAAGTGTTCTTCACCAACACTTGCACAAGTGCACTCTTCAAGTGTTACAATATCTAGGGTTTTCTCAACCTTTTAATATAAAGATGATTTGAGTTGTTTGTGTGTACAAAAAGCTCACTCAAAGAGTAGATTACACAATAGTAAAAGCTCATTCAGCTATTGATTGATCACAATAAAAGCTCACTTGAGATTTTTAGGGCTTGAAAGAGAATAGCAATGAATGTTCTTGTTTGATGCTCAATGAATACTCATAAATGAGTTTAAGCCTGTATAAATAGCCCTTTAGTCTAATATGATTGTTCTATAGCAATAAATGTTGGGAAAGGGAGTTTAGTGGGCATTAAATGCTCAATTGGCCGTTTAAAAAACTAGCTGTTATGATCTGTCTCGATAGATTCGGATGTCTAAAAGTGTTTCGGATGTCTGAAAATTCTAGAGGATATTTCAGGTAAAGGTCAAATAAATGACTTGGACGTCCAAGGTTGGACTTGGACATTTGAAAACTCTCGGAGATCTGAAATGATTGTCCGAAAATAATAGAGACAAACCAATGAAGTTCGTAATTTATGGTCATCTGAAAAGCCAACTTGGACTTCTGTAACAGACTTGGACATCCAAAATGCCACTTGGACATTTAAAATCCCATATTTCAGAATATGCATATTTTGCAATAAAAGTCCAATGACTTGGAATTGTGTTCAAATGGCTTAGGGACCATTTTGTTTAGTCAACTTAGGTTCTATTGAGTTATTACCTATGATATGCAATGTTCTAAAGCCCGTGATTCCTAAATGAGCAAATATTGATCCAATCTTACATTATAATCCTAAATTCCCACAAAGTGAACTTGCTTGCTTCCATCTAGAGTTTCACACTTGCGATTGAGTTGGATTATGCTTTTTGTGAGTCCATTACTTGCATTGTAGCTTCTTTACTTGTACTCAATCTTCCAACTGCTATTGACGAAGTGTTTATGGATTTAAACCTGTCTTAATCAAAACTTCATGCTTCATTAGCAACTAAACAAAACAACTTTGCTTTGTTATCATTAAAACAAGTGGGATTGAACCCTTAGGACCAACACTTAGATATGAGACACCATGGTTGTCTTGTACATGAAGTTTTAAAAGTTTGATGGCACTAACTATATATCCCATAGGGAACTTACAAAGGTGTTTATTGACTCTATTACTTCATATATAGAGGCATATGTGTGATTAACAAGGGATCTATCACTCTCAATAAAAGGAAAAGAACGTCTCAATTGGCATTCCCAATATAACTCATGTAGCCATAGTAGGATGATTATGGAAATGAGTTTTAATAATGCATCTACTTAAGTTGATATATGTGAATGTTGTAAAGTATTGAACTAGGACTTAACAAACTTCTATGTCCTATTAATTTAGTTAGAAACATTGTATTAATGGAAAGATGTAATTTTACCTTATTTGTAATTGAATGATTCTTTGATTTATCTTCACTTCATTTAGGATTACATCATGAGCCATTGTTAGATTTTATTCATAGTTAGTAGAAGCTTTAATTGATATAAGTGAATTATCATCAATTAGGAAATTATAAGGAGTTCGAATTAGACCCTTAATGGAAGTGTCCCATTAAGCCCTTGCAGTTCTATTATCTACTACTAGATAATGTGAACCTATTAGATGAAGTTTGGAGAGCTTATTGTGCAATTATAATAAGTTGTGCAAGTTCTATTTGGAATAGAACTTCTGCCCCATTGGTTGACCCCTTGGTGTGTGTCTATAAATACACACTAGCATGTGTATTTCACATATATCACTCATTGAAGCACTCCCCTTCATCGTCCCTAACTTTCCCCCTCTCTCTTGTCTTTTCCTTCTGGAAACCTAAGAAAAATAACAAGGGCAACTTGAAGGCTTTAGTTTGGTGCAGATACCATAAAGGTAGGACTTGTATTGCTCAACTAGAATAAACAATCATTTAACTTAAAGACCTCATGTAAGTCTTCAACCTCTTCATGTAATTAGGGTTTATGTTTTTGTAATGAAACATAATCATATTTAGGGCTATAAGGAATTAAACAAAAAAAATTTGTTATTCAATGTATTCCACTGTGTAGTTTTCTACATCAATTCCTTACAAGAAGGTGAATCCAGACGTGAGAATACTTCCCTAAACATAAGAACGAAATGAGAAACTTAAAAACACACACATGCAATCCAAAAACCCATTTTCTCTCGCATCCAAAAACCCCCCTTATCTCTCCTCCATTCTCTCCTTCTCTCTCTATCTCTTTCACCTTAAAAAATGTAGATCTAGGAGTGTTAGAGTTGGGCCTTAGAGGTTTTAGAATAAAGAGGGGTACATGTGTCATTTGATGCATTTTTAAAAACAAAATTTTCGTAGCGTAAAAGGCCCGATCGATTAGCCTAGGCGGTGAATCCAAGATGGATTTTGCCTAATTCTAGGACACACCCCAATTGATCGACCTTTAGGCTTGATCGATCGGGCCCATGCTGAAATATCCCAAATTTGAATGAAATGCATATTTATGCACATCTAACATGAATATCATGAAAAAAAAAACATTCAACCACATATCATACATTACCAAAATCATTGCAATAATCACGTGTAGTACACACGCAAGCTAATACTTGACCAAAAAAATTAATAATCATGCAATTAAACTAATTTTAATGATATTGGTGTTACAACATCTAACCAATTACAGAGAGATTGACAACTTAAAACCAGACATAGTATAAATAGGGACAGATGAAAAGATAGATTTAAGAAGAGATGTACGAGCTCCTTGAGAAAATTTAGGAATTTATCTTTAATAATAGCGAATATCTTGGTAATTTACCCATATATATATATATATATATATATATATATATATATATATATATAGCTTTGATGTGCGGAATATCCAGAATATCCATACAAATGACGAGAAGCACGTTAACCTAGTGGGTTGGTCTAATGGTTGGGCACTTGGCCCCAAAGCGGCATCTCGAGTGGAGGTGAAAGATCCTGAGTTCGAGTCCCAGCACTTTAGAAAAAATTTCTGAGCTAGCGATTTACCGTTGCCTATCCATTGCGACAGTGATTAGTTCCTTGGTTGTCAACTTTGGGGATACATTGGGTCAAAGACCAAAAAAATGACGACAAGCACGTTAATTGTTAAATGTGTAAATTATGTTACGTTTTTTCCTTTGAGTGAGCTACATACACAAAAAAAGGATTAAAAATTAAGAGGATTTCTTATAATTTAGATGCATACATGGGTTTAATTCATAAACGGATTGGGGCTTCAGACTTTGGGGTGGGTCAAGCAAATATTATGATCCGACCCAATTGTGACCAAGCCCGAATGCCAGGCCTCGTAATGGCATGAGATCATGCCTAGCGCGCAAATTACACGTCTTGAATGTGGTTGGCTTTTGAGAACAAAAGTCCGAGGCAACACAAACGACTCCTATAGAATCCAACCAAATGCAAGTTTGAGAGTCTGTACATTTGGACAAGTCCTCAAACAGCTTCATCTACTTCCACGCAACACTCACATCCTGTCTTTAACGCACAAACCGCAATACCAATCACACAGGCAAAATCGAAAGTTTGAAACCATCCTCACTCTGTTCCATCCCTCTTCTCTCTTGCAATTGAAAGTTGAAACCTCTCATTTCCTGTCAAATGTAATCAATCCAAACAAAAGCTACAAACACCAAAACCATGATTTCTTGATTTCTTCACAATGCCCTGAAAAATGATCCATGCCTGCTGCAATTTTACTTCCAATCAAAACCCTAAAAATTTCCCCTCCAGTTGAAACTCTAAACCCTAGAAATATCGCAGAATGATAGATGGTTGTGATCATGATGCAGCAGCAGGCCTCTTCTGCAGTGGCGTCACAGCCCAACAATCCTCCCTCCTCTTCCTCTCTTAGATCACCCACAACGACGCCTTCTCAGTCTCAGCTGCCTTCGCCTCTCTCTCTCGCGCCTCTCTCTACCCCGGTCCAACTGCCGGCGCATCGCCATGCGCCCCCGCCGGCCGTCGATCAGGTCATTGGGCCAGTGGTGCCGATCGCGGCCGCGCATCCGACCGGCGAGCCCGCTTTGACGATGGGTTCGCCGCTGGCGCGGGTGCGGCTTTCTGATATCTCACCGTATGATGGGGCGCCGGCGGGACAATATGTTAGGGCGGTGGAGGCTTTGTCAGGGTCGCTGATGAGGCATAACGCGGCGGTAATTGAGCTTGGGAGTGAAGACGCTGCGCTGATGCGGTGCGGGTTGGAGTCGGCGAGGTTGTATTTTAGGACTAGGACTCAGAGTGTTGGCAGTGGAGTGAGTTTGGGGAAGGGAAGCAGAGGGGTTTACATGTACAGGGCAGGAAGGTATGAGCTTACAAACACTGAAAATTTAAGCTTTTATCTATTGTTTTGTTCAAAATTTGGCCAAATAAATAAATAATTATTATTTGGTTTCATGTGATGCTGATAAAAAAAAATTGGTTTCATGTGATGTAATTCATTGAAATTGGGTCAGCATTGTACGTAGGATTGTTGTTTTTGTTGCCTTCACCCATTAGGTTCCTCCTTGGCATGCCCTGCTTCGTTTTACTCTTGCTCATTATGTTTGTTTACATGATCATGTTCATGGTGCCATTCTTCTTCTTGAGCATTGGGTCGTGGATCTTGAAAAGATGGTGGTTTGGAATTTGGAAGGGAGCATTTATAGGAAAAAAACATTGAGAATTTCTATCAATTCATTCTTTTTGTGGCGGCATAGTAAAACGCTTAAAACGCCAAAAATAATGTGAATCATGGATTAATGTCAAAGTCCATCCTCTACTACACAGGTACATTTTGATGAAAAGCCAAACCAGGAAAATCAAGCCAACTAGCAAGAGTGTCTAGAAATGAGAGAAAATGGAAGAGAAAGTGAGGGAAAAAAAAAGGGAAACTTTGATTAAGAGAGAAAAAGAGCTGAAAAGACCTTTAAAGCCCTCAATTTCTGTTACACAATTTGTTATAATTTGAAAAACTAATCAAACTAACTAATAACAGCCCTTATATAGATATTAAAAATACTCCCTAACTAGTTAACTAACCCACCTCGTAGCTAATACAAACTAATACTGCTAATATAATCTACTACAATCTAATATGTCTTGCTGCATCAGGACTCCCTCTCTAGAAAAAAAAAAAAAAAAAAAAAAAAAAAAAAAAAACCTTGTCCTCAAGTTTGGATATTGAAGTAGAAGTGGTTTTTTATTTCATTTTTTATCAACAAGTAGAAGTGGTTCTTGATGTAGCTTGTTGAGGTTCTCCCTTAAGACTACCCAAGCAGAATCTTGTGCCTTGAGAGAAGAGAAGAAGCTTCTTTCATTGATCACCAGCTTGTGATTTGTGTTTGACATTGAGTTTCTCGATCGTAAGTCTCTTAGAAGCATGCACATCTTCCACAAATTGAACCACATGTCTTTCCATGCCACACATCTTCTTTGGAAATGGAAAAGAAATTTTATTGAAGCCACTTGGAAGGTTAGAGCCAATATCACCACACACATGTCCCAATTCCCAAGGAAAAATAGCCACTAAGTTCCTCTTCTTTATGCTGCCATTGTAGTTCAACCTTCTATAGAGGATTTAGTTGATGAGTAACCTGGATAAGAGATGCATCCTTAGGCCCCTCATCAAAGCAAGGAAACTTATCTTGCACAAAGGCAGTGTTTGGTTGGAGGGTTTCATTCCTGGGAAAAGGGTTTCATTCCCGATTCCCATGTTTGGTACCACTTTTTTCCCAGGTAAGTTCCATTCCTGTGTTATTGAGATTCCCACAAAAGGTGGGAAAGCCAATACCAAGCTCAACGTGGGTTTGCATTTAGAATCCTGGGAATGGTTTTATAATAAAATAAAATACCAAGCGTGCCCTTGTATATGAGGAATAACAAATTTTAATTCCATCTCATATCCCTTTCCTCATCCCAAAAACACGATCCAGAGAAGAAGCCCTCACTACTGTTCACATCATCGTCACTCTCTTCTCACCCACAATCTAGTGACATCGCCGGCGAGGGAGAGCATATTGGCGGCCGTGGTAGGGGCACAACTGTAACGACATCGCCGACGAGGGAGAGAAGATCGGTAGCCATAGCGGAGGTAGGAATCCAGCGACGTCGCCATCCCTCGACTCGCCGTCCTCAGCCTCCAACTCTTCTCCGCCGACTTTGACCCCACCAACATTGAACCCGTCTGTGTAAGTGTGTGTGTCTATATATATATATATATATATATATATATATATGAATGTTGATTGGAAGATGGTGATCAGTGTTGATTGGAAGATGGTGATCAGTATGTATATATATATATATATATGAATGTTGATTGGAAGATGGTGATCAGAAAAATACACAAATCTGAAGTACAAATCGTAGTGGTGTCGGTACAGGAGGCAACGATCGGGACCTAGATCGAAGAACGCAGCCATGGTTGCTGCTTGATCTTCATGCTACTTGTTCTCCGTGCCTCTTTTTTTTTTTTTTAAGATCTGAATCTTGTTTCCAACTGTAGCAGCCATGGCTATTGCTGCTGCTTCTTCTTCATGCCATTTTTTTGTTTTTTTGGTTTCTTCAATTTATTGTGTCTGACCTTGATCTTGAAGATTGAATCGTTCTCTCAGCTTGGTTCGTATGTTTGATCTCCTCGAGCATTAGGGTGGATGAGGTGCACTGTCGTAAGGTTCTTGAAGATCGAATTGTTTATGAAGAAATGGTATTGGTGGATCTGAAATATGATTTTGGTAAAGTTAAGGGTAGTATGGGAATTTACTATATTTGGGAATTAGTTTCCTATCTAACCTAAACGTGGGAATGGGAATGTTAAGAAGGAATCCTACTTTCCATTACTACAAACCAAACATAGGAATGAGTATCAATACCAAACATTCCCATTCCCAAGTAATGGGTCATTCCCTGGACTCACATTCCCATTCCCCGAACCAAACACACCCAAAAGGCAATCCGGAGGCAAATCACAAGGAACTTCATCAAAATCATGGCTGTGATAACTCAAAAACAGCAATTGAAAACCCTTCTATTTCTTCACTTTCTACCTTGTCATTGTCATACACTTGCCCACAATCTTCTTCATCATCATAGGCATAAAAAAATGGGGCTGTTTCGAAGTTATCCACTAAAATTTCAGCAGAATTGTTCTCTCTCTCTCTCTCTCTCTCTCTCTCTCTCTCTCTTTTGGGTAAAAAAATTCATCATTCTTATCAAACTCAAATGCGTCATTGTCATCCTCATCAAACACAATAGCCTTCTCGCTATAAGCATCAAACATTGGGCTATATACTCTAATACATGCACCAAATCTTCACTAGAAATACTTCCTTCTTTGCCTCATTATAAGTTTCAAAAAAAAAAATTTTGAATTTTGGGCATAGATTTCCTTTGAAGTTTTCTCTTCGTCTTGTCCCATCTTTGAACCTTATCTTTTAAAAAATCTGAACATTTGAAATCCCTAAGTGGTCTCATACCATTCCTTCCTTTTAAAAAAAAGAAGGAAAAAAAAAAAAGAAATAAAAGAAAAGGAAAAAAGGAATATAAAATGGAATAATATCTGTACTATTATCTATACTATTATATAAAGAGCAGTACGTTGATGTGGCATGCTTCTTTGGTCTTCCCTTTCTCATTCTCTTCTCTCATCACTCCGGGAATTCCAGCAGATGTAATACTGGTTTAGCAAACGGACTGAACATTGGGGGTGGGTCACGATCAAGGACTTAAATATTGATATCAATGGATATATCGAGGGTCCAAAAACACGATATATCGGATATATCGATGGATATATCCATAATTTCGATATTGATTCAGAGATATGACGGATATTGTTAGTTAAATACGTATACTTCTATTGAAACTCTGGAAACAATGATTAGACTCTAATAAACAATTTAAATATGTATTAGACAAGAATGAATATTTTAACAAAGTAAATGAAAGTTGTTACTTCATAACACTAATTTAAGGCACCAGTATAATTGAAATATTTATATAAATCGATACTAAAAGAGTAAGAGGTGATAATTTTGACACAATAACAAGAAAATGAATATTTTGATATAGTCGATATAGTGAATATATTCGATATATCGACGATACCATATGGAATAAAGAAGATATTATGGATATATCGAGATATATCGAGATTTTATCAATAATATCGAAAATATCGACAATATCGTAAAGATATTTTGCGAGAAAGATATGTCAGTTAGATATCGTATTGAGGGGTACGGATACACGGATATATTGTGGATATATTGAAGATATCGTGGATATTTTAGTCCATGGTTTTAAACGAGTTTGACCTCTAGCTTACCTTCCTTGTTATTTCCAGTGCTTATCCCTTTTCAAAAGCTACTTGGGCAGATGTGGTTAGGGTGGGTCAGTATTTTACTATTTTCCATGCCTCATCATCACCATCACACACAGCCTCATCCCAACTATTTGAAAACGGTGACATGATCACATGAATCCTCTATTCCTCTTCTACCACACTAGCTTACCTAGAGCCATAATTTTTATAAAAGCATCAGATGATCCATTACCAACCACTGAATCAATTTCCTAATGGTGCCCCCTTCATCTTTCAAAAAAAAAGAAAAGAAAAAAAGCCTTTGGGATTTCTGCAATTCCGTAATACTACACTGAGAAGAAATAGTACTAATCCAAATTTAGCTGGTGAGATTCCACCCCCCCTTTGTTTTATTTATTATTTTTAAAATGTTTTTTTGCCTGTTGTTTGTATGTTCTTGACTTAAATTTATTTTTATATTGATTTGGATTATTTATCGTTTTGAAAATTTTACACTTTAGTGGCTCATCTTGTGGCAGGGCTTTGGAAGATTGGGACTCATCTCCCCCATGCGTGGTTGATATATTTAGATGCATGGGAAAGGCAGCTCGTGCTGCTCTGTGTGCAATTGCCAGGCATCTTCGTTTGCGAAGCGAGTAAGGATGGTGATGGTGGATCTTTATTTGATTTACTTTGTTCTGTCCTGATTCCCATCTTTTTGATATTATGTTTTCTTACAAAGTATATATTGTGCAGTGTTTTTAATCATTTACTCGATGATACCCCATTGCCGGCTAATGAGACATCCTCGTCAGTGCTTGTTGCGTCTTACTCTCATGCATCCTTGCAAAATGGCAAAGGTGCTGTTGTGGGAGGAAAGCCAGCAACAAATGGTGAATTTGAGAAGGGATTGTTGACACTGACTTCCTCAGACAGTCCCGGTCTTCAGGTATCTTTCGTCCCTTCATGACATATCTAAAACTAGTAGGTGTGGTTTCTTTTGTGGTGGAAAAGATGGTTATTATTCTCCATGCAAATTTTTGTCTTCAATACTTTCTTCTAGTTCTTGGATTGTACTCCTTTGCTGAGGAAATGATTGTCATTATTTTTGCCAGATGTTGAAAATTATCATTTTCCTCAATCATTTTTGTCAGTTGTTTTCTTCTGTAGGTTTGTGACCCCAATGGTCGTTGGTATCTAGCAGATGGTGGGTCCTCTCCTGGGGATCTTTTACTGTTAACGGGCAAGGCACTTAGTCATGCCACTGCTGGCCTTCGTCCTGCTGCCTCATATAGAGCTGCTCCTGATTGCTCCTTGGGCACTGCTAGTGGTGGAAGGTACAAACTCACTCCCCCCTCTCTTTTCTCAATCCCCTCACCCTTTCTCTTGTTTATGTTTGATCCTTTGCTGTGCATTGTGCTGAAGCAAAAATTTTCAGTTATTGCGTTTGATTTTTGAGGAATTAACTTTTAGAAATTACCTCCATTACAACCTTTGTGATTGTAGGACATCTCTGGCATTTAGGCTCATGCCGCAAGGCAATGCTATACTAGATTGTTCTCCAATTGCAGCAGCTGGTCATGTCATTCCCCATAGCTATGTACCTGTCTCTGTAAGCCAGTTTATGGATGACCTTTCTGCTGAGGAAGATGTCTTGTGCAACCGTTCTGATAATACTTATGTAAGTTCTATCTTCAACCAACTCACACGGAGACACACTAGTAGAGAAAATAAAAAGGATAAACTAAATAACAAATGAAAGCTTGGGGAATAATTAATTTTGAAAATTTATGTATCTTCCATTCATAACATGCGAGGACACATGTCATGCGTGGATGGCCATGATGATCCGGGGTATGCAGGACGTTCCCATCAGATCAAAATCATATATATATGCATATATATGTATATGTATACATATATATGCATATATGTATACATATATATGCATATATATATGTATACATATGTATACATATACACATATATGCATATATATACATATACACACATATATATATGTGTGTATATGTATATATATGCATATATGTGTATATGTATACATATGTATACATATATATATATATATACGGTTATGTTCCCATCAACATGTGTTGATATAAGTTATAGCAGCACCATGCATTGGGGCTTGTACCCTTGCATTAGTCCAATGTATCTCATATCCCACTAATGCACAAGGTACAACTCCCAGTGCGGGTGTTGATATAAGTTATATCAGCACGTGCTTACCTGATCATCATCCTATATATATATATATATCTATATATATATATGTACACACCATGGCTTCTTGCGAGGTGGCTCAATTAGTGTTTTTCCAATTTGGATTTGCTGAATCCAGCTTGCAAAACTGCTTAAAAACGACCCACTCTTGAGAAGGTTTACATTATTAGCATAGACATAGGTGAGTTAGGTAACACAAAGTTCCGTTGAACAGTATTGTTGAACCTTTGTTTTCATGTACTTAAATTTAATTTTTGAAGTTTGAATTTATCGCTGATTTGGTCAGTTTATCATGAGAAAAATTTCAATGAAAGAGAATGTGGTTGATGCTTTTGGGGCCTATCATGTTAAAATATATTAAGATTGTAATGCGCATTCCTGGATACTTTGTAATTCATTATCTCATGTTTTGAATCTTTTTTTTCACTATGTTTTTCCCATTGCTAACTTTTTTGCTAAATTATTGTTGTTGGAAGTCCCAATCTCACATCGTTTAAATATTGAGTTTGATATGACTTCATATTCTATTTAGACTCTTATTTAATAGCTTAGGCTTCTAGGTTGGAAACTTAACATAGTATCAAAGCTTGTTGTTGTTGTTCCTGGGCCCATTCCATTAGTGAGCCCGTCATTGTTGTTCATGTGATTGGCTCGTTCTTGTTTGTTAGGCCTTCACATGAGCAAGAGTGTTGGGAAGTCCAATATCCGACATTGCCCAAATATTGGGTTTGAGTAAGTTTCATATACCTATTTGGGTGCTCCACCTAGGAGCTTAGGCTTCTAGGTTGGAAACTTAACATGGTGATAGAGCCTGTTGTTGTTGTTCTTGAGCCCATTCCATTTGTGAGCCAGTTGTTGTCGTCCATGTAACATGTCTGTTCTTGTTGTGTTATTCCGGCACATGAGAGGGAGTGGTGGGAAGTCTCATATACCACAATGTCTAAATATTTTGTTTGATATGACTTCATATACCTATTTGCGTGATCCACCCAATAGCTTAGGCTTTTAAGTTGGAAACTTTAACAATTATTGTTATTTTTTGCTTTTTTGGGGGTTGAATGGTTAGCTTTTGCCTCACGCATGCACACACACACACACACATGCACATATATATATATAGAGAGAGAGAGAGAGATAATATTTATGTTGGTGTGTATATATTTCAATTTTGTTTTGTTATCATGTTCTCTAACTGCAATTTGAAAATGTGCAGCTCAACTGCATCTTGTGTGAAGATTTCTTATTGTATATTTTCAATCCACAGGTAGCTCGGAATACTTTGAATAGGGAACCGTCACTAAGAAGTGTTCTCTCGGATCCCTTATCGTGAGTTAAATTTCTTGCACTTTCCATTTTTTTTAAAAAATTATTTAATTAATTAATTTTTTTTCAAGCGAGTATGACATTTTTGTTAATTTTGGAGTTCATTACTTTTGTTATTAGACAGTATTTTTGATAGGCCATATTGGTACATATTTCATTGCATGACACTTTAAGGAATTATATAGGGGCTCCTAAATGATTTAAAAAATTGAAAAATTCTAAACTAGTGAATTAATTGAAGGTAATAAAAAATTTGAATGGCATAAGGTACGTTGCCCAGTTTTTTTGTAGCAAACATTAAGAGACATATTTTAGATGAAATTTGTTCAAAATGAATTAAACTATTCTGCAATCATTAATTTGAGGCTTCCTATTTCTGTTTATTGCGAATGGTATGTATGGCATGATGGTACAAGTGGGAACATCAGGCGATATGAAGGTTTTTATACTTGTCTCTTTCCTTTATTTTCTTTCCTTGTGCAATTATATAAAATTCTGGTGGCTTTGAATTGTTTGCATTGTGTGAAAAAAAATTTTCTTACTCTTTTGGAGGAACACAAATTAACCCTTATCCACATAGGTAATAAAAAATTTAGTGGCACCTTACCCATATTGTATAAGAGTTTTGTTTAGAAACAAGCCTTGAAGACCAATTTGCACTTATTCTAGATTCCGCATAAAGGTGTTTCTCAACTTCTTATGAAGGGAAGTTGTTTCCAGCATATTTTGATATGTTATGATTCTTAGTGACGGTGGAGCTCTAATCAGAGCTTTTGGTGATTGGGATATAAACAAGATGCTAGATAACATAGCGGTGGGCTAAATAATTTTGTCAAAACTCCTTGATTTGCAATGTTTACGTGTGAACTCATATTCAATTATTTTTATTATTATTAGTTGACAGGAATTATTGTTATTATTTAATCAGAGACTCATATCCAAAGTTTAGTTGTAAATTATATTGTCTTTGACTATGCTATTTTCTTTTTACTATATATATATATATATAGTTTATTATCTGAAACTATTGTCTTCAACTTGTAGATTGGTCACTTTGTTCTTTGTTCATCAGGAAACAGAACTCTAGAATGATTTTTCTTTGGATTACATGTAGTACTATTTCCTTAATCATTTATTGATTGATGCTTTAGTGGTGCATTCCTTGAAGATGCTACGGTCGTTTCATGTGGACATTCATTTGGTGGTCTTATGCTGAGAAGAGTCCTTGACACGGTAAGCAGGACTTATCTCCTATTCCGTATAGAAATTTTGATAGTGAATCATGATGGCTTTTGAAGAGATTGGAGGAACTGCATTTGTGCAATAATTAATTCCTTTATAGATGCAGAGGATAAATGACTATTTAGTGTATAGGATAAGTTATGAAAACTGGTTTTTGCATATGGAATGCTAAAGAGGTTTACATCTCAACATGGTTATGTGAATTTTAACAATTGTAGTCTTATTACAATCTCCATAATACATATATTCACCTCTTTGCCTTTGAGTACCTGTGTTGACATGACATGACACGGGACGGGTATGGGGTATGTGACGTGTGAGATCCATGATGGATTTGACGTCTAGAAGCCTCATGAAGTCCATGTGGGCATGTGGGCCTCGAGCAACAATTGCTTAGGTGCCACATGAAGAGGAGTGTGTTTGGTTGGGCATGGTTGGATACTTGGACCTACCAAATTTGGTGAAATCTGGAAAATTTTTGCTTTAGGGATATTTTGGTAATTTTACAAATTAGTCCAATTAGGGTTGTTTGGTGTCAAGTTAGTAAGTGTTTGGATATGAGTTTAGTCAATTCTTATCATTGTTTAAGTTTTTTAAAGTCTTATTACTAAAAATTATTTTACTTGTTTCCGGGTATGTTTCTAGTTTCCTAATCTGGATAGGATTATTGGAATTTAGAAAGTAGGTTTTGTGGTTCTCTATATAAGCATGGCTTGAAGACACTTGTGATTTCTAAAATTTTTGCGGATTTTACATTCAATTAATGGTGCGATTCCATTGATTATCTTATGGGTGAGATTCCTACAAACCCTAAGTGAGATTCTAAGGTTTATCTAAGTTGTTAAATCCACAACTAAGCCTTTCCTTTAGCCTCAACTTTAACCTGAACTCAACTTAATTCAACAAAGTATTTATCCCAACTACATGGGTTGCCTGCATGAATTCTTTTTTGTCATTCAACTCTGTCAAGGGTTGAATCCTCTGTCAAATCCTTAGCGCATGTCCTTTCTCTCTCTCTCTCTTGTTGAACAGCAACAAAAGGACATTATTAATGAAAATAAGAAAAATTACAAATGTATATTAGCACACGCCCTTTCTCACCACCTAACAACATTGTTTTTGAGATTTCTTTTGTCCCGATCTACTTAAATCAAGTCAACCTTCCGTACTGGTGCATTCCCAGGTTTATGTTGCACATGACCAAACTTTCTTAGACAATTTCCCCTCATCTTGTCCTCACCTGGTACCACTCCTACCCTTAAGAATGCTCTTATTTCTTATTTTATCTTCTCTCATATTACCACTTATCCACCGTAACATCCTTATTTTGGCTCCACACACTATCTAAACATGTTGTTTCTTAATGGAATAATTTTACATTCCATATGTTATATTCCGTTTTAGTCATACTTAGCCCAAAACCTCTGGATTCTAAGGTTTCTCTCTATTCTAACTTAGAACTAATCCCAACTCTACTTTCATAAACTAATATAGTATTACTTCATTGTCAGTAATATGTCTAGCCATTTTGTCTTTATGCAAAAGATAATGTGGATCCTTGATGGCTTATTGTAATTGAGAATTCACTTGTCTCTCATCCAATCATTGTAACACTAATTAAAGCTCCATCATATATGTCATTGAATATATCAATATATCTAATAGATATCCATTTTTTTTTTTTTTTTTTTTGGATAAGGTAGATAATATTATAACAAAAAAGCACTAAAGTGCAGGGTTACAAAGCACAAAGTGCAAGAGAACCAAAAGAGGACCAAAGGCCCCTGTACACAGGCAGTATACATAGAACCTAAAGAGTCATACTACACAAAAAGTCAGAGAGGGGCTTCTGCAAACAAAAATTCGGTGAATCACCCCAAGCAAAAATGAAGTCAGCAATAAGAATTTTAAGCCCTACCACCGTATCTTCCTTGTCATTAAAGACTATTGTTGTGCTCTCTCCACACAGCACAAAAAATGGCATGTGGAACTAACCTCCAAACCCTTAAAGCTTCTTTGTTTCGACTACTACACCTCCAAGACGCCACAACCTCTATAACTCTCTTAGGCATAATCCAATTCATTCCAAAAAAACCAAGGCAGAACACCCAAAGCTGATAAGACACTTCACATTGAATTAGCCGATGGTCCACACTTTTCCTATCTTTTTTACATAGCACACACCAGTTAGGCAAATGAAAACCTCTCATCTGTAAATTATCAATGGTGAGGCATTTCCCCCAACAAGCAGTCCACGTAAAAAAACACACTTTGGAGGGAACATTAGCCACCCAAGTGTTAGAAGCAGGGAATCTAGCTCCAGCCGTCGCCACCAAAGACTGAAAATAATATTTAACAGAGAATTCCCCTCTTCTACCTCCCTTCCACAAAATCTGGTCCATCTCCCCCCTGTAAATTTTTGTATCATAAATTTTCCCTAGGAAGGAAAGAACATCATCAAGCTCCCAGTCTTGAAAATTCCTGCTAAAAGCAACATTCCAAGGATAAGAATCATTGACCCAAACCAAACAGTCCACCACCCAAGCGTCCTTATTCAAAGCCAACTCAAAAAGGAAAGGGAAATCCTCTTTAAGAGGGCGAACCCCACACCACACATCTATCACATTATTTTCCTAGGACCCTATAATGCACTTTTTCTAAGTTAGTAAGTATCATCTAAAGGTCTTTCTTCTACTCCTTATACTTTTTCAATAATCACTCAAGTAAGAAAATAATTTCCATAATTGATCTTCCTGGGTTAAAACCAAAATGATTTTCAGACACTCTAGTTTCAAGTTTTAATCTTTTCTTTATAATTCTCCCAAAATCTTAATGTATGATTCGTGAGCTTAAGGTTTCAGTAGTTAATGCAGCTTTGAATATTGCCTTTGTTCTCATATAGAGGCTCCAAATTGTTTGTTGATCAAAAAGTAGAGGCACCAAATTGTTTTACCTCCATTAATTGGGCAACTTTAACTCTAGAACCCTTACTTTTTGGTTTTTACCATAGACCTTAAGTCCCTAACTCTACTTTCTTATACAATCTGGCCTTGAAAATGTATAAAATTCTCTGGTTGTTTTGATTTTATCTTTTAGCAGTGTTTTTTAAGCTGTCAACAATTTATCCTTGTTCCATCTACAAAACCTGATACCGCCATCCCTTGCACAAACCTAAAGAGCAAGGTTTTAGCGTACCTATACTTGATTGTCGGAAACCTTATTTTCTAAGGGGTTTCCTACATTACATTTGGCACTTTCTTTAGCCTCAATTTTAACCCTAAAATATTTACCTTTTTATTTATTTTTGATAAGGTAAAGATATGTATTAAAAAAAAGGGAAAAACCCTTGTACATAAGACATATACAAGAGAAAAAAAACCTAAGCTCCATGGAAAAAGAGGAGCATCCAAAAAGTCTCTACCCCCATCAATCTTACAAACAAAGGGAGTCGACAAAAATAAGGAAAGAAACTTTACAAACCACCCATGTGACTTCAATACCACCAATAAAGGAGTATAACCAAAAGAGATTTTTTTTTTTTTTGATAAGGTAAATATGTATTAATGATCAAAAAGGGCATCGCCCATGTACATGGGCCATATACAAAAAATAACCTACTCCCCTCTAAAGCCTAAAGAAGTCAACAAAACAAATAAAAGGAAGATGATGAGTATTAATATGACTAGAAAACCATATATATATAAAGACTTAACAAGAGAAGCCTTAAGGACAATAATAGACTTCTCCATCCCATCAAAATTTCTAGCATTTCTTTCCCTCCAAATGCACCACAAAATGGCATGTGGAGCCATATTCCAAATCACTTTTGCATTCTTACTCGCCCCCTTAACCAAAAGAGATTTGAGCTCCACAATAGATGACTCTGCTCCTTCAAAAGTTCTCAAATTTCGTTCTTTCCAAATGCACCACAATATAGCATGAGGAATCATCCTCCAAATGGCCTTGGTATCTTTCCGGATCCCTTTAAACCACCAACTCACTATCAAGTCATGCGTAGAGGAAGATTTACCTTTTTATTATAAACCCTATTATATAATCTAGCCTTCAAAAATCTAAAAAACCCCATGTTGTTCAGAAATTACAGCAATCTTATTTTTTTGATTTCTTATCATATTCTTCTCTAAATAACCACCAAATTAACTCTAATTCCATCTACAAACCCTAATGTCACCATCCCTTTCTCAAAACCTATAGTAAAAATGTTCTAGCCCGCATGTATTTAATTGTAGACAACCTTATTCTCCACTTTAATGGCTTTCCTACATTGATTTTGGTGTAAGAGCGAAGTGTCTTTGCTTAAAAGTCCATGCAACTAAGAAGTGGGAACATTTCTACGACCATGAGTTCCATAAAGTATTCTAACAATCAAGAAGTTATTTCGGTGTGGTTGGAGGATATGTTTCATAAAAATCACAAGAAGCAATTGCTAAACTAAAATTTGGTTTGATGAGATGGTGAGAATTTTGGAGAGGAATCACGGTAAGCAATCAATTAAAGATGTAGGTGAGAGCTATCTTACTGAAAATCTTTCATGAGACCACATGAAAAGCGAGGTAATTTCATCATTGGATAGCGAGCAAGAGATACAATGGAAGAGGTTGGTGAACAAAATTTTGAAAACTTCAAATGTGATTGGATCACATCCATAGAAGAATATTGTTTTTATAACGAGGAAACCCTTTGGGCAAACCCCAGGCCAATATAAGACTCCACAACCCATATGGACCAGGTAAGTCCAAGGCCCTGAGAACCGTGAAACCTTATGTGGGTAGCCCCAAGGAGTTTAGCAAGGGTCGAACTTAGGACCTTCACTTCCTGAGGCGGGGTCCCTTGCCGACTAAGCTACCCCTTGGGGTTATCCATGGAAGAATATTTTGACCAATGCTTTGTGCCTGAAAATAAGAAGGTTCACTATATGAAGATGAAGTTAAAGGGAGTAGCACACTTATGGTATCATACTACTGAGGATCAACTCTATAGAACCACTCAACCACCTATAGACATGTGGCATGAGAGGAAGTTAACTTTGAACAAGCCTTATATACTAGAATGTTTTCTCTAAACCAAGGTAATAAATAGTTGTAGAATGCTTAGAGGAGTCTAATGAGTTAACTATTCAAAATTGAGTTTAGAAAGCGAAGCGCAACATGCTGCCTATTCCAAAGCTGAGCCTCGAATAGATATTCTACTTTTTATGACAGCCAAAACCCACTTATACTTTAGATAATGTTATCAACTTGCCCACTAAATTGAAGAATCATATGAGATTTGGCCTCAATCCAGGTTGAGGCAGCAACCATCAAGCTTCCAACGTGGCTAGTAGAGTTGCTAAAAAGGGAAAAGCTCCTATGGGTAATGTTGCAAAACAAGTTAGTGGTACTCCAGTATGCTACAAGTGTGGTGGTCATGGTTATTTTCTATATATATATATATATATATAATTATATATATATATTTTGAATAGGTTGTTGCTTTTCTAAGCAAAGATCTCCACTTTTGTGTTGAACAATTAAACCAAGACCCAAACTTGACCCAAAGGAATAAGAGAACCATAATGAAAAGCAACTTGAAGAATGTGATTATCATAGCGGTATGACTGAAGCCTATGGTCTAGTAATGAGTGACCCTAGTTGGTTGTTTATCACACTTGCACCCCAGTCCATGTAACAGGATACTTGTTCATTCTAATCAATTTGTTTGTTCAATTGCCACTCTGATCACCTTTTGTCTCTCCTAGTGTGAAATTGGAAACAGACCTTAATGGTGAAAATTAAGACTTTAATTTGGCTTCTTGTGTCAAGACACATCAGTACTGCACTACTGCAACAATCATTCAATGTGTGAATTGAGTTGCTAGCCTCAAGCATGTGTTTCCTGGAATGATTGCTTCTGTTAACTGGGATATAGGTGCAGGCACACATCATCGGAATGGTTGCTTGTGTTAAGTATGACACGGGGCAGGGGTTTAGATATTTCATCCTATCGGAACCAAAAAATGTGGATAGGTTTGTTGGGTGAAGGTTTTCACTGATTTGCATTTGGATGGGGAAAAATGCGCATATTTAGAATAGTGAACATAGCTGATTTATTTTGGATAGACCTTTGAAATTTCTTGGTTTAAAGTGGCACGACAGCGTTTCAGTTAAAAGCAGTTGAAACCATGTTTCCGTCGAAACTGACTAAAATGGAATGAAATGTTTCTCGAAGAATTTAGGAATCTAATTTATATATATATATTTTTTAAATGATTTTAAATTTTCCAAAATGTGGAGAGAAGAGAGGGAAAAATTGAGAAGACAAGAGAAAAGAATTCAGGAGAGAGAGAGAGAGAGAGATGAGAGTTTGAAAGAGGAGAAGAAAAAGGAGAAACAATGGAGAAGGAAACCTTGTCGTTGTCGGCCTCATTGTTGTCACCGATAAGTTTCATCATGTTACCAACAGATACGCCCCCACACCTTTTTTTTTTGCATCATGTTCTTAATAATGTTCGCCCCCCTTTATATCTTTAGTTGTTAAACTTTCGATCAGGTGGAGTGTTCTCTAGATTATTATGGCAGACCACCCAATAAAATTCCACTAGTAAGGACTAAAGGAGATGGTACTTGGAAGTAGTGTCAGATTTAACTATTTAAATGGTGGGTATCAATCACTGTAGCTATTTGTGTTTATCAAAACAATTATAACTAATTTGTATAAAAATAGTATTAAATACTTGTGACAATCATATGATTATAAGTTAGTATCAAAATGGTAAAGTACTACTATAACTTTGAATGTTTTGAGGGATAGAGTGGATAAGTTGGGTGGGACCCACTTTTTGAAAAAAAGAAAAAAAAAGAAAGAAAAGGAGGATAGACGAAAATGGGTGGAAAAAAGGAAGTAAATCCGGCACTAGCTCTACAGTAGTTACAACCTGTGGCATATAATATTGTACAGATTGTAACTTGAATAGTGGTGTTCTCTCTCCCAAAAAAAAAGGAAGAAAAGCCACACCCACTATTTGTATATGGTATATCATCCATTGGTCTTAGTGCTAGCAATTGGGGGGTGGTGGTACAGGCACTTGCCCAACCTGAACACAGACCAATTATAATCAGGATGATAAATGCAAATCTGAATGTGTTTCTTTTGGGTTTGGGTCGACCCCCGCATATTGTAAACTTTTAAAAGATTGAACTTATTTTTACATATAATTAAAATATTAAGAAACAACAAAAATAGTATTCCCTCCGTTTCAAATTGACCGTCCCCTTTGAAAAAACACGCTTTTTAAGGAAACCCTATTAAATGCTTTCACATCAATGCATATGTTTTGAGATTCCAATTTTGCCCTCTAAGTGTGCAAAACATTAGAAAAAGAGAGAATACCTTTTTAAGGGTATTTTAGGAAATGAATCAAAAAGAACCAACGACTTTTGAAATGTGACAATAATTTTGAAACATCCCAAAAAGGAAACTAGGCCACTTATTTAGGAACGGAGGAGGGAGTACTAATTACAAGTTTAAGCAATTATGATTTAATTGATCATTAATTAGTTAAGCAATTATGATTTAGGTTGCAATCAAGTTAGTGGGCTAGAAAACCCGTATTGATTGGGTTCGGGTTGACCCCAAAATCCTTCTGGGTAGTCAAATTGCCAACCAAACCTGTTTACTTCAGGCAGGTTTTGGTTGGGAATCGTCAACTCTAAGAAGTTTTAAATTAATTGGTAAGAATGAACCTGTAATTTTAACATCTATTACAAAACTTTGTTATGTAATTTTCTTGTTTGTGCTAGCTAGTAGCTAGATGGATACCTGTACTGCTGTACATATGTTTGTTGGAGTTGTGTTATCCGCAAATCTATGAACCTGGGGGCATGATTAGATGGTTTAAGTGTCTGATTTTCTTCTACCATACCGTGGGCTAAAATGAAGGCATAATATCTAACTACTGTTATTGTTTGCATCACAGTCAAGATGTACCCTCTGCAGTGCAGAAATTGAGAATGGATCTTTGATTCCAAATCTTGGTATGTTTCAATTCACATTTGGTTCTTTTTCTCTTTGACATTTGGATCTCTCTCTCCTCTCCCTAAATTTCTTTTATCCAGCCTTGATCCCTAATCATAGTGTATCCCAATTCATATTTCTGATGTCCTTTTCATTTCCTTTTATTCTAGTTTTATATCTGTTTGTTTTTAAATTTTTTTTTAACTGATTTTTTGTTTTTGTTTTTTGTTTTTTTACACAGCCTTGAGAGCTGCTGCTGCAGCTGTGAAGCTTGAGGATGATCGAAGGCTTTTCCATAATGCAGCTCAACGAAAGCGTCGGAAAGAAGTGGGTGATCAAACCGATTCGATGAGAAGACTAGCCAGGGTATACTTAGCATAATTGCCTGAACTGGTTAATAATTTGATCCTCTCTTACTTTGGCATGTGCGCTTACTGACAGAAGTGAAATAGGGATATTGAAACCTTAATTAGCAGTTTTGGAAACTGAAATGGAAGATGATATGTGGGAAGTAGAAGGGGGATGATTGACATGAAAAGAAGCATGTGAAATGTGATATCAAAAAATAGTTTGTAGAATTGCAGGTAATTGTCAAAAACACAGATAAAAGTCACTGAGAGATTTTGGAAAATGGATATGAAGTGTTAAAGAGTTTATCTGAAGGTCTTAGATATGAAGGACTAAAATGTTATGGAAATATGTGTTTCCTTTAAAATTTTAGAGAGGCTTAGTTACCATGGAAAAGGGTTCCCAAGAAGTGATTTCCCTTCTGGGGAATTTCTGGTAACTATGGTGAAACTTCTGGATAGATTATGTTTGCAGTTTCCTGACTTTCTAGATCTTAAATATCATGGAAAAAAATTTCAATAACCTCTCCCAGTGTTATATCTTTAAATGTGGTGGGTGGATGTTGACTATTTTGGTGCATGTCAAAGAACTGTTTCTTTATGAAGGATGACATTAAACTATGCTTGGAGGCATTGCTTATGGTTAGGCCTAAAGCATTTTTTTTGTCAAATTGATCTTGAATTAGTACTACATGTAGCCCTGTAATACAAACTTGTGTATCTACTTTGCTAATAATATACACATTTTGAAAAAAAGGACATTTGTGAGGATGTTGTTAGTAATAGTTATTCATTATGTCAGCAACATAGAAATTTGCAAAAATGTCTTTTAAGCGTGCAAGGAACATGCTGATCAATGTTATAGGAATAATACAATGTTTGATGAATGAATTGATGTAAATTAACCATTATATTCTCTTCAGGAGAATGGAGATATTACTGGTGATGATGGGCTGCATAGAGGGGTTCAGTATCCTTTTTCAGTTAATGAGAAAGTAGTAATTAAGGTGAGTTCTTTTGTGTTCTTATTCACCATGATCTTTTGGCCATGACCCTGGTTCTTTCTAAATGAAAAGGTATGAAGCGCCAACTTAATTGTGCAGGGAAACAGGAGGACTCCAGATAAATTTGTTGGGAAGGAAGCAGTCATCACTTCACAATGTCTTAATGGCTGGTGAGTTGGTAAAAATTTAACTAACTATTTTATTCTTTGGACTATACACAATACAGAGTCCAAGTTCTTGTCTCAAATACCTTGGTCTCACACCTTGTTCAAAGAACAATAAGATTACTACATTTAGATATAGTTTTGAGGGCCTTACACTGAACTCTTTTAGTTGTGCTATTTAAAATGAATATAGTGCGCATTAAAAAATATTTCAAGCGAAACCACGCTAATCACATAGTACCATTGAATAATGTTGATATGTATATAAACATCTATCTATATATATATATATATATATATCATCAGGTGAGCACATGCTGATATAGTGTTATATCAGCCCATGCTTACCAACCATCCAAATTTTAAGTGGCTGGGGGACATTCTCACTTAAAAAACCTGTTTAAGGTGGAGTGACCCGGATGATTGGCGAATGGATCTGAACCCCCCTTCCCTTTCCCACTTGCCCCTTTTTCTTTTTGTGACATTGGGATCAAGATCTGGAGCTACCAGATTGGAGCTACAATCACCAGTGAGCAGATACTGTCGGTGTGGAGGTACAATGATCCACGAATGGATCTAAAACCCCGCCCCCCTTCCCCTTCCACTTGTCTCTTCTTTTCTTTTCGTGAGATTGTGATCCAGAATTCCAGATCTGGATGCTCCAGATCTGAGCCCCAATCACCAGTTAGCTGACACCGCTAACGAGGAGATACGGTGACCTGCGAATGGGTCTGAACACCCCCCTTTTCCCTTCCCACAATCACCAGCGAGCAGAGCTACTGTGATGGCATCAGCGCCAGCTTTCCCGTCTTTCTCCGACCAACCCGACAGCCCCTTCCTCCGTCGCCGGTTATGTCTGCCACGGCGATGTTCAGCTCTCTTTCTTCTTCTTCTTTATTATTATTATTATTATTATTTCTTTGATTTTGTTTCCCACGGCAATGGTTCATGACTTACCTCTATCGCCAACTATACACCGTCGGAATCTTGTCAACAAGGAGAAGAGGGGGAAGTCGGCTGCTACGCCCATGTGAGGAAAAAATGCAGTAGGGGGTTTGGACCAAAAAAAAAAAAAAAAAGAGCAGGATTTACCTCAGTCGCTGGCGGACTGTGCACTGCCGGAATCTCGCTGGGTCACCCACATATGGAGAAGGATGCTTGGATTTGTCAGATCTAGGTTTCCCCTTTTGTGGAGAGGGATGCTTGGAATTGAATACGAATCAGGTCACTCCAGCAACGGGGTCATTTAAGGGTCTTATTTGATCTCAACTGTAGGATGAGCATTAAAGGCATTCAACGGTTGGATGAGCACAGGCTGATATATCCCTATATCAGCAGGTGCTCAGCTGAACATTCCTATATATATATAGGTATATGTATATAGTGATGAATGATGAGAGAGGATAATAGTTTTCAAAAAATGGCCTTTGATCCATATACATGGAGTACATATATTAAAGAAAAATGGGGAAATTGGCGATTAGTCCATAATTAGCTAAAATATTAGCAATAAGTCAAGTAAGAGTTTTTCTAACTCAATTAGTTAATGGGGATGAAACTTATTTAGCAATTAGTCACTTTTTTTATTAAAAAAAAAAAAAATCTGTGGTTTACCCTTATTATTACTAAAGGCACTCTCTTTTTTGTTATTATGAACACCATATGTAGCTAACTTGGTTTTTTAGTGTTTCATTTTTTTAAAAAATTATAACTTGCAATATACATTTTTATTTTAAAAAAAATTTATATTTTTGGAACTTACTCATTGACATCTTTGAAACAAGATTCATATTGATTAGGTAATTATTTCAAAAATTGGAATTGTAAAATTTTACTATTTAGCATAGTCCAAAATAATACTCTGTAAAAATGTAAAATTTTACTACTTTGCAAGTTCCACTTCGTAAAAGTGTAAAATTTAACTACTTTTGTATAGCTTTTAGCAATTAGTTACTTTTTTTATTAAAAAAAATCTGTGGTTTGCCCTTATTATTACTAAAGGCACTCTCTTTTTTGTTATTATGAACACCATATGTAGCTATAAAGTGTGTTAGGAAATTCCACATCCCATATCGATTAAATATCGAGTTAAACATGTCTTAATATACTTATTGGGCCCTCCACTTATAAACTTAGGCTTTTAGGTTGGAAACTTAACATGGTATTAGAGCATGTCGTTCTAGGACTATTTGAGCCCATATTTGTTACCCATGTGATAGGCCCTTTGTTGTCTTAGGCTTGCACATGAGGGGGACTGTTGGAAAATACCACATCCCACATCGCCCAAATATTGGATTTAACATAACTTCATGTACTTGTTTGGGCCTTTCACTTAATAGCTTGTGAGCCCGTCTTTTTTGTCTACGTAATATGCCATTTAAATCTTGTTAGGCCTGCACGTGAAGGCGAGTGTCGGGAAGCCACACATCGATTAAATATTGAGTTAAACATGTCTTCATATACTTGTTTGGGCCCTCTACTTGTAAGCTTGGGTTTTTAGGTTGGAAACTTCACAAGGTTTAAATTGTTCATTCATCCATCCTCACCATAAACAACACGTCTGACTTTCTTGAAAGAAAGAGGAAGATCAATCTTCCTTTCCCTGAAAAAAAATTTCCTTTTGCGCCATGGAAAGGCTGAGGTCGCTTGATCTGCTCATAGTTAACACATGATAGTGAGTTTGTATTAAGATGTTGATGGGACAAGTGGGTGGTTGGAGGTGTACAGGGGTTGCCGAAGGTGAATGGATGTTGCCGGAAGGTGATTGGAACCGGAAGAGTGGTGGTCATCTACTCAGAAGTCGTTGGTGGTCCATAGAAGAAAGGGAGAAAGGGTCTCATGGGTAGACAGACTAGTGTATAAAAGGGTATTTTTGTCAGAAAATGGGTAAATGGACTAAATGAGTACAAAAAAAAAAGTTGGTTGACTAATTGCTAATTTAGTCTTATTTGCTTGACTAATGGCCAAATCCCCCAAGAAAAAACTGACAGCCGACATTACAAGCGTCCAAAAAAGAAAGAAAAGGAATTTATTTTCTGCACAGGAAGCATCAAACTTCAATAATAAGGACTTGAGAATGTATTCCTTGAGCTTACCCACCACTGGCAACTCTTTATCTTCAAAAGGTCTTCTGTTTCTATGCTTCCAAATGCACCGAAGCACCATTTGAGGCAATGCTGGATCATATTCCAAATAACCTTGTTCTTTTTTCTCCTCCTTGGAACCACCAGCCATTAAGATCTCTTATTGTTTTGGGTACACCAAACAAAACCCCACCAAAGTAAGGTAAATGATCAAAGCTCTCCTGTGAGATGGCAATGTATAAGGAGATGATCCACTAATTCCTCACGTTTGCACAAAATACATCCATTAGGATATCCAACCCCTGCTTATCAAATTGTCCACCGTTAGGCATTTGTTCCTTGTAGCCACCCCCACATAAAAAGTGCTATATTTGAAGGCACCATAGAACCCAACACCCTTTTAGCCAAGAAAGGCATTGTCTTCCTAGCTCTTGCCCTTGGGGAAAGGATGTGAAAGGACTTCACTAGAAAGACTCCTATGGGATTGTGTTTCCACACCAAGGAGTCCTCATCTCTAACCAAAGATAGTGAGTAAAGTCTATCTGAAAAGAGTGCGAGATCGACTTTACTTCCCAATCTTGGAATTTACAAACAAATAAAGATTCCAATGCATATCCACATCTGACCACACAACATAGTCGCTCACACATGCCTTCTTATTGGAAGCTATGGCGACTAATTATGGGAATGACGACATGAGTGGAGTCTCCCTACGCCAAATATCCTTTCAAAACCTCACTTTTTGCTAGTCCCAACCACCTGGTAGATCACTCCTTTTGCAAACTCTTCAGATGCCTCTGCCAAATCAAATTGAGCCTCCATGGACTTTACCAGAATGAAATCGGTGGACATTAATTACTTATCTCAATAACTACATTTATGTTATTATTGAGAAGGCTACATTATGTAGCCACATAAATGAAGCTAGATTTTTGTAGCTTCATGAAGATGGTGCTGGAGCAAATAGTTGTAATATTCTGCCCTTACACATACTATATATTGTTTGCTTTGGGTTGCCCCTCATGGCTTTAAAACACGTCTTCTATGTTAATGATATGAGCCTCCATATATAACCTAGCGACCCTCTCTAACTAGGCAATGTGGGACTAAGTGCATGGACCGAGCACCTCACCTCACCTCATGCATCTTTCACCTATCCTCAGGACTTCACGAGTCTTTGATCTTGGAACACGTCTTCCATTTGAGGATTGATATTGTCCCAGCCTAATTGGCCTCATCAGAGCATGTAGTGGGGGTTTTGCTTTCTTACCTCATCCATCTTGGTTGCCACAGTAGCAGAATAAAATGTAAATATGGAGGTAAATTAAGTGGCTGATTGTTCACTCAAATGTCATAAAATGCGAGTCAGATTTTGTTATACACTAGTTTGTGCATGGCGACCATGATCTTATAGGATGGCTGGTTTTTATATCTGTGGTGTCATAGGCTTGCCTTCTTTCCTTTTAACCACCCCCTCCCCCCAAAAAAATTAAGTAAATAAACCCACAAAAAAAAAAAAAAAGAAAGGAAAAAGAAAAGAAAGAGCCTCTCTTTGGGAGGCTTGTTTCATTGTTGAGATTTGAGTGGCACTCTCTTAGAAGCATGGGCAAGAGACTGAAGCTGGGATTTTATCATATGCCACTGAGTCCTGTTGAATACATATTTAAACAAAACGATTTTGGAGCCTTATCTGATGTCTTATTTTTTGCAGGTATTTGCTTAAGATTGTTGGAAGTGGAGAGAGTGTTCGCCTACAATACCGTTCTTTAAGGAAGATCTCGTCCTTACAGGCTGTTGAGGACAGATGTCCACCATCACAGCCAATTCAGAACAGCTGCTGATTAATTTAATTTTGTTCTACGGCCTTTTACTCCTTCAATCTCCATAGGGCATACCAAGTAAACTTCACCTTGTCCAGCTATTGTCAGAAAAATTGAAATGTGGTAGTTTGTTTTCTTAGACGGAAAAGAGGTAGGTTGTTTGAAACCCCCGAGTTGCGGTTTAGGATTGTAAAGAAAAAGGATAAGTGATTTGAGGATTAAACAACCCCTGTTCGTGCTTAGGTAGAGACTTTGAGATTTTCATCCAAAAGGCAAACATTTGATTTGTGTTCTATTATAGATCTGAATGAGAGGTGATGGGGAATTTGACATAAATTGGTGGAAACATTTCAGCTACTACAGATGGTTCCCACTTTGTGTTGTCTATATGAAAATTAATTTTCAAATAAGGCCAGTGGATTGAATGAATACCTTTAAAATGAAAATGTAATTGAGCGAATGCCTAAAAACTGCCACATTGGTGTCTTGTATTTCACATAAAAGTATATATATATATATATATATATATATATATATATATATATATATATATAGAGAGAGAGAGAGAGAGAGAGAGAGGATGATGATGATTAGGTAAGCACGTGTTGACAAAACTTATATCAGCACCTCCATTGGGAGTTGTACCTTATGTATTAGTGGGATATGAGGTATATAGGGGAGGAATCTGGTTACACCAAGTGTAAAACTTTTTACTTCTATACCTCTCAATATCTTTTTGTAAGAATGATATTTCGTCAATCCAACGGTTGAATTAGGTTTTTTATTTATCCACATTATGCATGTCAAATTTCAAGTAAATCAAATATCAGGAAGTGTTTGATTTGTAAACTTATATTTCATTCGTCTTACAAAGATAGGCTATGTTTGACAAAACACAGAATTTAAGAAAAAGTCATTATTGTATTGACTTGTCATTTATTAAGATCTATTTTTCCAAAAATGTTTTCAACTTTTTGTATTGGGTTTTGTGTAGAAAATAAATGTTGAAATAACAAAGGGTAGTATAGGAAATTTAAAAAAAATTATGATTTGACTTTTCAAAATGGACAAACAATTTGGGACCAAAAAAGTAGCAAAAATGACCTATCTTAATGGGACAGAGGGGGTATTTTTTTTAATAAATAAAACTTCGATTTTGAATACTTTATGGATGACATAACCCTCCCCATATAGGGAAGGTTCCGTTGACACTTGGTGTAAAATTTTTCACACTTACACCTGTCAATATTTTTTTTATAGAGGTCATATTTTGCTAATCCAATCGTTGGATTACATGTTCACGTCATGTATACCAAATTTCAAGTTAATTGGAGATTAGGAAGTGTTTGATCCGTTAACATACATTTTTTGTAATAAATAACATTTTAATTTCAAGCACTTAATTGAATTGGATATTAGGAAGTGTTTGATTTGTAAACATGCATTTTTTTTAATAAATAAAACTTTAATTTTAGGCATTTTATGGATGAGATAATTCCTAATCTCTAATTAACTTGAAATGTGGTATGCATGACAAGAGTATGTAATTTAATGATTGAATTAGCGAAATTTGATTTTTATAGAAAGATATTGAAAAGTGTAAGTGTAAGAAGTTTTACACTAGGTGTCAATAGAACCGTTCCCATATATATATATATTATCCCATCATCATTAGGTAAGATTAAACTCATGTTGTTGAATCTATAGTGGCTTAGACGTTTGTCATTTTGGTCTTTAGTATTTGTAGTTATATACATACATATATATATATATATATATATATATATATACTAGTTGGTGCACTTGTCTTTGATTTTTTGTGACAAATCATTCTGTTATATAAACCATTCAAAGAAAAATTTTAAAATATATTGATATTTGGAAGTTTCAGGTTTTCCCTTTGGATGGGAGATGCCATTATACTTTTGGGTCATTGGTCTTTGATTAAAAAAATAATACTCCTAATGTGTACGTGTTTAGGATTTTTTTTTGTTTAAAAATTTGATATTTATGAGATTGGGAGGTTTTTATTTATTTATTTTGGGGAAATGATATGAGCAAACCCCAAGCCCCTATATAGTCAAAGGACTGCTATTTCACCTACATTTTTACACCCATTCATATGTGATATCCTCACATCCATCCATATGTGGTACATTCTTCTTATTCTATAGTAAGTCTCACATGTTTACTTTCACTTATACACTTTTGACACATAAAGTGTGTGATAAAATATAAGTGAAGTAGTATTTTCCATAATCAAATACAATGAAAAAAATTGGGATAAATTATAATTATTATTTTTTAAAATCAAACAAATCTTCACATGAGCACATATATAGCTAAGAAAAACATTAGAGATATAGTTTGACTAAATGATGGGTCAAAATAAAAATAATTCCAAATAAAATGTTAAATCTATCTTATTCCACTCAAAATGGTAATAATGGACTTTAATCCTAAAAGAGGGGATCTACCATCAGCCATTTTGATAATAACTATTCTGTCATTTTTTCTTTTTATTTTTTATTTTTATCCCACCTAAATGCCCTTCTCACACTATATCCATCCCTTCTCTCCTAAATTAAAAGTCTCAAAACATAATTCAAAAAGACTAATTATATATATATATATATATATATAGATATAATTGTTGGATTACATAATCCTATCGTGCACATTATGCATTCTAAATTTCAAGTTAATCGAATATTAAGAAGTGTTTGATCCTTAAACTTACCTTTCTTTTAATAAATAAAACTTTAATTTCAAGCACTTTATAGATGACACAGCTCCTGATCTCTGATTAACTTGAAATTTGACATGCATGATGTGCATGATAAGAATATGTAATTCAATGGTTGGATTAACAAAATATGATTTCTATAGAAAGATATTGGCGGGTGTAAGTGTAAAAAGTTTTATATTAGGTGTATATATACTTATGTATATACAGAAGGGTTCCATTGACATCAAACGTAAACCTTTTTACTCTTACACCCCTCAAATTATAGTTTTATTTATATAAAAAAATGTGAGTTTATAGATCAAATACTTCCCGATATCGGATTTGTTTGAAATTCGACACGTATTACGTGCATGAATAGAGAAGCTAACACAATGGTTGGATTGACGAAATATTATTCCCACAAAAAAATATTGAGGGGTGTAAGAACAAAAAGTTTTACATCGGGTGTAAACGGATTCCTCCCCATATATATATATATACAGAAGTGATCCCATCAGCGCGTGCTGATATAAGTTACATCAGCACTATGTATTGGGGGTTGTACCCCTTGCATTGATTTAATGCACCTCACATCTCACTAATGCACAAGGTACAACTCCCAATGCAGGTTTTGATATAAGATATATCAGCACGTGCTTACCTGATCATCATCCTATATATATATATATATATAGGATGATGATCAGGTAAGCACGTGTTGATATAATTTACATCAACACCCATATTGGGAGTTGTACCTTGTGCATTGATGGGTTATGAAGTACATTGGACTAATGCAAGGGGTACAACTCCCAATGCATAGTGCTGATATAACTTATATTAACACGTGCTGACTTGATTGGGACTATATATATATATATATATATATATATATATATATATATATATATAGGATGATAATCAAGTAAACACGTGCTGATAGAACTTATATCAACACCCGCATTGGGAGTTGTACCTTGTGCATTAGTGGGATATGAGGTGCATTGGACCAATGCAAGGGATACAACCCCCAATGCATGGTGCTGATATAACTTATATTAACATGTGTTGATGGAACATAACCATACATATATATTTCAATTAAAATAATACTTCCTCTGTCCCACAAAAATAGGCCAAATTTGATAAAACATGCAGTTTAAGAAAAGTCATCATTGCATTGACTTATTTTTTATTAAACTTTATTTTTCCAAAATACTTTCTCCCATTAATTGTTATTGGGTTGTGTGAAAAGTAATTCTTAAATAAAAAAATGTAGTATTGGAAAATCCAAAAACAAAAAGAAAAAATTGTGATTTTGACTTTTCAAAATGGCTTTTGGGACAAAAGGAGTTGCAAACTCGGCCCTTCTTTGTGAGACGGAGAATGCAGCTCCCTCTCCGCGACATCGGATCTACAAACTACAATAACACCCATTCGCTCTGTCTCTTTCTCTCACCCTCAAGTCCTCAACACACCGTTTGCTGATGTTGGATTCGTCGATAGGAAGTCTGCGATGGAGTCGACGGCATAGAAGCTTCACATTGGTGGATGTGAAAGCTGCGATTGGTTTTGTTCTTTATTTTTTTTCCCATCTACATCTAGATCCCAGATCCGGATACTCAACCACACCCCTTTTTTACTTTTCTCATTTTTGTCCCTTTCCCTTTCCCTTTTTCCTTCCCGACGGTAGAATGTTTGTTAACTGGAATAAGCTTCATCCATTAAGGTTGCTCCTAGCTCTTAAAGTGAGTTTGCTTCCGAGCCTAGAGTAGCTACTAGTAAGCTATGAAATTCCTTTTTTGTTGTTCTAACTTCTTTCTCTATCTATATCTATGATTTCATACGTTATAAATAAAGGAGACGGTTTTCTCTTTATTTGGGTTTTCTTTAGCTTATGTTCAAGTAGAACAAATTTAAAAATATGACTATTGGAGCAGAAATTACATGAGTGATGTTTGCTGAAAAAACTTACCATATAGAAGACATAGTTGCAGAAGGTAGAAGATGCAGTTGATGAATAAGGTAGAAGACGGAGTTGCGAAAGAGGGTAGAATATAGTTGCTGTGTAACTGATTCTATTTATATGTTAAGGTTTTCCGAATTTTAGTTGAATTTGATTTCCTATTTATGCATGTGTTATTATGTATGTGTATGTTTAGTGTTAGGACGGGCAAATAAGTATTTAAAATTTAAAATAAAGGTATAATGGTCAATCAAAAGTTTTTCAAAAGTACAGCCTTTTATATATACTAGATATGGGCACACGTGCATTGCACATGAATATTATTTAAATAAAAAAATTTATAAATTCTATATATATATATATATATATATATATATATTGAACATGAAAATTTAATTATTTGTTACTTTTATGTTAATTTAACTTATTAGAATAAACGCTTAACACAATAGGTCAAAATTCCTTCAATTATTAAGAGTTATGAAAGGAATAAGAAGTTAGTTAGAACACATGCATAGTAGTGGAGATTGTATAGAATTTATGAAGTGAACATAAATTGTGTTATCTTTTTTCTTTCTTTTTTGCTAGAAAATAAACATTCTTAAATGCTTAAATATAAAACATTCTTAATTGGTTAAATATGGGAAGCAAATAAATATTTAAAATTTAAAATAAGGATGTAATGGTCAATCAAAAGTGTTTCTAAAGTATAAACTTTTATAGGTAGTATAGATATAATATAATTTAATACGTGATACAAGAGCATCTTTGAGGGAGGTAGCCAAAAAAAAAAAAAAAAAGAAGAAGTAACAAATCTGTCTTTTGCTACCTTACGTGGGCTGTGGCAATTTGCTACTTCAATTTGAGATGTGCATTCCAAAGGGATGTAGCAAACATATTTATTTTATTTTTATTTTCTATATTTTATATTTTTTATGCTTTTAAATATTATTTAATTTATTTTTTTAATAAGTGAAATTGATCCATCATAACATAGTTTTTCTTACTTTTTCTAAAAACAAAATACTCAATTTTATTTTTATATGGTATCATCATTTACATTTTTTTTTGTTAACTTAGAAATTGAAAAGAGAGTGGAGATTGAGATTTTCATTTTATTTTTTTCCTCATTTCTTTTATTTTTTTCCTTTTTCTTTTTCCCCCTCCCTTCCCATCAACAACCAAATTCAAGCAAAATAATAATAATAATTATCATATACATATATGACTCATTCCAACAATTTTCATGTTACAATCAAAACACATTCAAGGGTTTTCCTAGTCTACCCAAAATCCTCGAAAACAACCACCCCCAATCACAAACAAATTCAGCATTATATGAATTCTCACCAAATTTCAAGAAATACATAATAAAAGTATAAAACACTTACGCAACAGCCCTTTGAGATCCAGTATCGTCTTCATGTATCATCTCGATGATGTAGATATTTGGTTTGTGACTGTGTTGGGAAGTAGGTGTGCCTCTAACATCGTTTGCTAGAGAATGAGAGAAAGAGGGAAATACGAAGTCAACGTGTTTTAGGATTATATGTATAGTATTAAATATTAAATAGAGTATTTGATTTAGGGTTTTCTTTGAATTCCTATTTGTGTTTTATATATTAAGGTATGTGTTTTAGAATATATTAAAGTACGTGTTTTAGAATTATAGTTTCCATATTGCTATATTTCCTATATATGCAGAAGGGTGGGTAGTTGTGTAATTAAAAATTAAAATAAGGGTATATTAGTCAATCAAAAGTTTTTCTTACATTCATCTTTTTATAGGTAGTATAGATATATCTATATTTTTTTGTTGGGTAAAATATATCTACACCTCTTGTATTTACTGACTATTACACTGACACCTCTTATAGTTTCTGAAAATACACTACACTCCCTTACTTTGGGAAAATAACATACACTTCCTCCCATCCGTCAAACAGCCGTTAGGATCTTTTAACGTTTGTTGCTGATGTGAGCACCACGCCCCTAAAAATAATACTACGATGGTTCGAGAGTACGCAACTAGCCTTGAAAGACTAATCATGGAGAGGAGTTGCCACCCAATTACTATTTGGGAACAATGAATCCTAGCAAGGTCCAATTCGTCATAACTAGAGATTTGGGTTTGGAGCTAAGGTACATCATTAGGAAGGTATTAGGCACCCGACAATACCCAGTCGAAACCGGTCCCCACACATAACTATTGGCCATAATTAATCCGATATTCAATTAAAATTAACCCTAAAACATGCGACAATTATAGCACGCAATAATGAATAGAAGATGCAAAATGAGCAGTCAGAAATCAGGTAATAAGATCAAATAGAATTAAAACCAAAGGATAGGCTTTCCATTTACAATCCACGTGGTGCGTACGCATCTATGCCAGTTGCATACGCGCCATTATTCGGATACCTGCACTTTTGTTAGCCCTGTTTCAATTACCCACATGCATTTTGGACAATAATAGTTAAGATACATGACCTTCTAAATGCTATATGTTGTGACCCATAAAGAATAGAAGACTGTTAGTGTTAGCCTCAGTAGAGTGCGTATGCTACAATGATGAGTGCGTACGCAACATGTGGGCCTCTCCCAGATTCCAGAAAACAGAGTTTAACCTAAACCAACCTCAGAACAAAGTATCAAGAATACTGCAAGCAGACAAAATTACTACGAAATCGTGAGATGGAATATTCGCCTAACATATCCAAATTAACATCATTAAGTGACATTAACTATGGTAAAAGGCAGTCGGTTTTATTCAGATTTAACCTACTCCACTATCATGGTATTCAAAGCAATAATCAAGCACTATAATCATTTATACATGCTTTCTATTAATACCTTAACTCCTAATCATGCTTGATTAATAGAAACAGTTTCTAAACTACTAAGCATGTGATTATATTTCTGATATGCATAACCCTCTTCTATGAATCTGAACGAAAGATTAATAAGCAATTACCCTCAGGTTTGTTTGCCTTCTGTCTTGATCAATTCTCCCATACGGTTCATTGGAATCATAGCCTTTCTCCCAGCAACTCTCTCCCTTTAAGTATGTAAAAAAATGGTCTCCTTCAGAATTATAATGGTGTTTATATATGGTTCTTTAGGGTTTTTGGGAGTCCCTTCCCGGATTATCTCCTTTTTCTCACTTCAAACTAGACTCTAACTCTCAGTTGGACAGTCCTTATAGACAGGGAAACACGGGTTCCAAAGAAATAGGATATAGTGCGTACGCAATCCAAACAGCTGTGTACGCAAGGTGCATACTCATCAAGTATGGATGCATACGCATAGGTTCTTTGTAATTTTGCTAGAGTTTTGCTGTGATTCCGCAAGCTTGCTCGGGATTATTTCACGTACTTTCAGGTCGAACAATAAATATCACCATCGAGATAAAAAGGATTTAAAATCGTTAGGTGGTACAAAATGGAGTGTCTACAGCTGATGCTAGCTAAAAATGGGTTGAAAATACCTATTTTAACTTTCTTAAAGCCAAAACATTGTGTTTAGTAGCCAAACGGTGCGTTTGGTATTTAAATGCCTTAAAATGTTGTCCACTATCTCTCCGTTGCTTCAGATGCTTTAGATGAGGGGAGGGTTTGGTTGGGCTTAAGGACAAAGAAGATAGAAGAGGGCTTAAGGAAGAAGAAGAAGAAGATAGAAGCTGATTGCACAGAAACCTACCGTCGTCTACTATCTCTCTACTATCTCTCCCATTTTGAGGCAACACCCAAACACAAGAAAGGTCACATTTTGTAGGTATGTTGCGAACCCTAAAAAAGCCCCACATTTGTGCCTCTTCCTTTTTCCCCTAATTTAATTCTATTAGGGCGTCACACCCTCTCCCTCTCCACCTTTCAACTCACACAATTTTCACTTCCATTTTTTCAATCTTCTTCTTCTCAACAATCATCACTTCTTTTTTTTTTGCATAGAATTTCCTTTTTGGAATGCTCTGTTTTATTTTATCATGGTGTGACACACATTTGGGATAAACATATTACTACTGTTGCCCCAAAAAACCAACAATTGTATTTTATTTTTATTTTTTTTCATGATTTTGGTTTTTTATGTTCCGTTTGCTGATGATAATATCTAAAGGCTTTGCTTTGTTTAGGTAATTTGTTTAATTTCTGGGTATTATCAATTTCTTGTAGTCAGATGTTGATAGGTACTACTGCTGCCCCAAAAAACCAATAATTTGTAAATACCCATTTTAACCTTCTTAAAGCCAAAACATTGTGTTTAGTAGCTAAACGATGCGTTTGGTATTTAAAGGCCTTAAAATGTTCTCTGCCATCTCTTCGCTACTTCAGATGCTTTAGATGAGGGGACGGTTTGGTTGGGCTTAAGGAAGAAGAAGATAGAAGAAGGTTTAAGGAAGAAGAAGAAGAAGATAGAAGCTGATTGCATAGAAACCTACCATCGTCTGCTATCTCTCTACTATTTCTCCCATTTTGAGGCAGTACCCAAACACAAGAAAGGTCACATTTTGTAGGTATGTTGTGAACCCTTAAAAAGCCCCACATTTGTGCCTCTTCTTTTTTCCCCTAATTTAATTCTATTAGGGCATCACACCCTCTCCCTCTCCACCTTTCATCTCACACAATTTTCACTTCCATTTTTTCAATCTCCTTCTTCTCGACAATCATCACTTCCTTTTTTTTTTTTTCTTTTTTTTTTTGCATAGAATTTCTTTTTTGGAATCCTCTGTTTTATTCTATCAGGGCGTCACACACATTTAGGATGAACATATTACTACTGCTGCCCCAGAAAACCAACAATTGTATTTTTTTTTTTTTCGTGATTTTGGTTTTTCATGTTCCGTTTGCTGATGATAATATCTAAAGGCTTTGCTTTGTTTGGGTAATTTGTTTAATTTTTGGGTATTATCAATTTCTTGTAGTTAGATGTTGATAGGTACCACTGCTGCCCCAGAAAACCAATAATTTGTAAATACCCATTTTAACCTTCTTAAAACCAAAACATTGTGTTTAATAACCAAACGGTGCATTTGGTATTTAAATGCCTTAAAGTGTTCTCTGCCATCTCTTCGCTACTTCAGATGCTTTAGATGAGGGGAGGGTTTGGTTGGGCTTAAAGAAGAAGAAGAAGAATATAGAAGCTGATTGCATAGAAACCTACCGCCGTCTGCTATCTCTCTACTATCTCTCCCATTTTGAGGCAACAGCCAAACACAAGAAAGTTCACATTTGTAGGTATGTTGCGAACCCTTAAAAACCCCACATTTGTGCCTCTTCTTTTTTCCCCTAATTTAATTCTTTTTTTTGCATAGAATTTCTTTTTTGGAATGCTCTGTTTTATTTTATCAAGGCGTCACACACATTTGGTATGAACATATTACTATTGCTGCCCTAGAAAACCAACAATTGTATTTATTTATTTATTTATTTATTTTTTGTGATTTTGGTTTTTCATGTTCCGTTTGCTGGTGGTAATATCTAAAGGCTTTGCTTTGTTTAGGTAATTTGTTTAATTTTTGGGTATTATCAATTTCTTGTAATCAGATGTTGATAGGTATTACTGCTACCCCAGAAAATCAATAATTTGTAAATACCCATTTTAACCTTCTTAAAGCCAAAACATTGTGTTTAGTAGCCAAACAGTGCGTTTGGAATTTAAATGCCTTAAAATGTTCTCTGCCATCTCTCCGCTACTTTAGATGCCTTAGATGAGGGGAGGGTTTGGTTGGGCTTAAGGAAGAAGAAGATAGAAGAGGGCTTAAGGAAGAAGAAGAAGATAGAAGCTGATTGCACAGAAACCTTCCATCGTCTGCTATCTCTCTACTATCTTTCCTATTTTGAGGTAGTAGCCAAACACAAGAAAGGTCACATTTTGTAGGTATGTTGCAAACCCTTAAAAAGCCCCACATTTGTGCCTCTTCTTTTTTCCCCTAATTTAATTTTATTAGGGCGTCACACCCTTTCCCTTTCCACCTTTCATCTCACACAATTTTCACTTCCATTTTTTAAATCTTCTTGTTCTCAACAATGATCAGTTCTTTTTTTTTTTTTTTTTCTTTTTTGCATAGAATTTATTTTTTGGAATGCTCTGTTTTATTCTATCAGGGTGTCACATACATTTGGGATGAACATATTACTACTGCTGCCCCAGAAAACCAACAATTGTATTTTATTTTTTTTCGTGATTTTAGTTTTTCATGTTCCGTTTGCTGATGATAATATCTAAAGGCTTTGCTTTGTTTGGGTAATTTGTTTAATTTCTGGGTATTATCAATTTCTTGTAGTCAGATGTTGATAGGTACTACTGTTGCCCCAAAAAACCAATAATTTGTAAATACCCATTTTAACCTTCTTAAAGCCAAAACATTGTGTTTAGTAGCCAAATGGTGCGTTTGGTATTTAAATGCCTTAAAATGTTCTCTGCCATCTCTCCGCTGCTTCAGATGCTTTAGATGAGGGGAGGGTTTGGTTGGGCTTAAGGAAGAAGAAGATAAAAGAGGGCTTAAGGAAGAAAAAGAAGAAGATGGAAGCTGATTGCATAGAAACCTACCGTCGTCTACTATCTCTCTACTATCTCTCCCATTTTGAGGCAGCAGCCAAACACAAGAAAGGTCTCATTTTGTAGGTGTCACACCCCATTTTTGCACCACCTTACTAGGACTCATCATTTCATGCATGTTTTTGTTTTGTTTTTGAGTCTAGTCACTTGCATTAGTTTTTTAGAGTCACAAGGACAATGTATATGAATTTTGGTTCAATTTGGAGTTGATCTTGAGGGTTAATAAGAGCTTTTGTGACTTGAGGGGCATAATCGTCTTTTAAGTCACAAACTTTCCATTTGACCTTGAAATGATTCCAAATTGTCAATTGAAATTCATATTGATGCATATAAGGTATTTCTAGGTTCAATTTGACGAATCAATGGCTCAGGATTAAAATGGCTCGATGTAGTTCAAGTTAGTTAATTGACCCTTCTTTGGGTTAGCTCAAATTAACTCACAATTACCAACCAAATCTTTTCAAATTGACTTTCATTAATCTTCATTTTATCCCTAAAAGTGTTTTAGAAAGTTTAATTTTGATATGGAAAGCATTTGGTTTGATTATATGTGCATACCTATGCTTTGCAAAGGTAAAGTATAGCGGTTAACCGCCTTTGTCAAACCTAACCATGCCCTATGGTTAGTGGTTTTCACCCTAAAATGTTCAAAAATGTATTCCTCATCGAAACACGGTCGTTTTGGCTTTTGTTTCATCAAAATCAGAGTTGATTTGACCCCTGAAACACTTTTAGAAGGAAAAAGAGTCCAAAAAAAGAGAAAAACTAAAGTGGCATCGGGTGACCACCCAGCCCTGGGCGGCTAGTCGCCTGGGCCAGGTGGCTGGCCGCCCAGGCCCTGGTGGTCACCTGAGAGCACTTTCCTATTTGTGCTCTAACTCGTTGCTGAAGCGGACTCTTACCTGTTTTGACGTACTTGGGCCCTTTTGGATGAGTTTCCTTCTAATTTTTGGTAACTTTTGAGTTTCTTAAGCACCAATGGGGTCTCTAATAACCCTTGGATTAATTTCTAGGGTTTTAATCCCAACCATTGGCTTATCCTAATGAAACTCTATAAATACCCTCCTATGCTTCAGCACAAGGGGAGGCAATGAGAGGCACCTAGAGCTACTTTTAATTGGAGTTTGAGAGAGAATAAAAGAGAGAGAGCTAAAGGAGAGTTGGAGTTCCTACTGTAACCTTGAAAAAGCTTGGTTCAAGTCATCCACAAATCAAGAGGAGAGTCTGTACAGCAGCAAGGAAAGCTCTTCCTAAGGTAAAACTCCCTTCTATTCAAGCTTAAGCTAGGGTTTCATGTAGGACAGTGTTATTTCATGAAGATTTTTATTATGTGTTATGGCTTTAGTTGGTAATATGCATAATTTCAGTTTTGTGTATCATGAGTTTAGTATGCTTTAGAGCTGTTCTATAGGCTTTTAAGCATAATTGTTAGTTTAGGGTTTCCATTGTCCTTGTTTTAGGATAGTTTCATATAGCATGTTAAAGTAGGGTTTTTTATTGGTTTTTCTTCATAGTTGCTGTCTATATATTGCATATAGAATAACTATGATATGTTTTGCATGCATATTAGTGGATTTTAGGGTTTTTATGCATGATATGGTTCTAGGATTGCATTAGGGCTTATGAAAGTTCGCTGTTTCTGCTATTAGCATGTTTAGTGGATGATTTTAGGCCATGATACTATTCTGTCCAGATTTGCATAGTGTTATTTTTGCATTGTTTTGTGCACGTGTAAGGGTGCAAATAGGTGTGATAATTGTCCTATAGCAAATAGGGCTGCCATTGCTTAAATTTGCTAATGCTTGGAATAATTGTGCGAAGGTAAGTGGGTTTGGAGGTGCCCTAATTCACCTTTTCTTTCTTAACTCTTTCTCTTCTCCCTCCTAGGGTTTCTTCTTAATATGAACATATGGTCCTAATCAAGGATTTCCTTCATTAATAAAATTCTGATTTTTTATTATCAAAGTTTCTATCTCGTGAGAGTTTCCTTAAATTCAAATTTGGTTTATCTATCATATTCAATTCTCTTTCAAATAAGGAAACCTAGGGTTTTTACCATAGGTTTATATTAGGATCTAACCCTATTCTAATCGAACTACGTGGACTTTGATCCATGTATTTCGTTACATGGTAAGTAAGTGCTCTTTTGAGGCTCAAGTCCGTTTTAGGATCCAAGTAGCCTAGGTTTTTATCTTTTTATTTTATTTTTTTGTTTTATTTTGTTTTCTTTATTTGATTGTGCTTGATTGGATGGAATATATGTTATGTATGCTGTCTTGTGATGATATATGATGATATTTGAGTTGAAAAGACTTTAATTTAGCCCAAATAAACCGAGAGACCGAAAGGGTGATATGGGTGCCTATAGGCTTTGCCTAAAACCTTCCCATGTCATAACTTAGCCTCCGAATCCCCAATTTCTTTAGTTTCTAAAAGATCGTTTTTTGCCTTTCCTTTTTAAACATGGAGTCATTCAAACTGTTTTCTTAAAACATATTGTTTTTAGGGTTTTCCTTGTCTCCTTTAAAAAATGAGGTGGCGACTCCTTTTCTTTCTTTTTCAAACAACAATCTTTTTGCTAATCCCTGTGGGCCACTTTCCAGGGTTCACAGTAGGTATGTTGTGAACCCTTAAAAAGCCCCACATTTGTGCCTCTTCTTTTTTCCCCTAATTTAATTCTATTAGGGCGTCACACCTTCTCCCTTTCCACCTTTCATCTCACACAATTTTCACTTCTATTTTTTCAATCTTCTTCTTCTCGACCATTATCATTTTTTTTTTTTTTTTTGCATAGAGTTTCTTTTTTGGAATGCTCTGTTTTATTCTATCAGGGCGTAACACACATTTGGGATGAACATATTACTACTGCTGCCCCAGAATACCAACAATTGTAATTTTTTTTTTTCGTGATTTTGGTTTTTCATGTTCCGTTTGCTGATGATAATATCTAAAGGCTTTGCTTTGTTTGGGTAATTTGTTTAATTTCTGGGTCTTATCAATTTCTTGTAGTCAGATGTTGATTAGTACTACTGCTGCCCCATAAAACCAATAATTGTATTTTTTTTTTTCGTGATTTTGGTTTTTCATTTCCATTTGCTGATGATAACATCTAATGGCTTTGCTTTGTTTGGGTAATTTGTTTAATTTCTGGGTTTTATCAATTTCTTGTAGTTAGAACTTGACAAAGCTGTTAACAAAGAAGAAAACAGAGCATAATATGTTCATCCCAAATAATTTTTGTTCATGTTGCATTCCAACTTAATCTAGGATCCCCTATATTTGTTGTTTTTTTTTTTTTAAAGAAGAAATTTTTTATCAACTGATTTGAGACTATTTTCCATCTTCTTTTTTTTATTTTATTTTATTTTTATAATTAATTTCCTTTATTTTAGACATTCAATGGCATCATCAAGTAGAAATGTGAATAGTGGCACGGGTCATGGCACTTGTTTTTGGTTTCAAAATCGCAGATGTCAATGCAAGCGTAGAGTTGAAGTAAAGATTTCCAAGTCTACTGATAGTGCAGAGAAGTTGTATTTTAGATGCCAAGATGTGGTTCTTTGAGTGGTGGTATGCTCCTGTTGGTGTGCAAGAGGGTTGCTACGATTCTGTCAACGTGTTGAGAAGAGATATTAATGGGAATTACAAAGAATTGGGAAGAGAAATTGATGGGCATTACAATAGGTTGAGGAAAGAAATTGATGGGCATTACAATGGGTTGAAGTTTGTAGTTTTTTTGGACACAATATTTATCTTGTTTGTTATGTTTATGCTTTTTGTGATTCTAAATAGGATGAACTAGTTTGTGTATGAGGCTAGTGTATTTTTTGTACTCAAAGGCTACCTTAAGCTAATGGGAGCTAATGAAAGCTGTTAGTGTTTTTTTTTTGGAAAACATTTGCCCTTAGATTGTGATACGATGACATATAGAATTGGTTGGAAATTGGAAGGAAGGATATTACATTGGGAAACTTGTTTGGCCTAAAGACTCAATTTGCTTAAGCTAGCTTGATAAATAACCTACCAGATCAGTAATATGTGGTGAGTCTAAGCATGGGTTGTGTCCCATTTATTGAAGTGAATGAGGAAGGAATAGAAGCTGCAGCTAGTACTGCTCTTACTATGAGATGGCTTTGTGCCTACTATCCAACTCTAAGTTTTGTAGCTAACTATCCCTTCATGTTCATAAACAACCTGCCTTTTGTGCCTGTAAGAGTAAAAAGTTTTACACTGGGTGTAAGCGGATCCCTCCCCTTCAATCCAATGGGTTCACATCTCATTTGAAAATTTAAAATATCAATAGTTATAAAATCAGAAATTTATGGGCCCTTGATGAAGTTGTGAATTTGCCACCCATGCCATGTCTTCAGTGATTCAAACCTTGAACATAAAACCATATGTAGGCAATATAAATTTTCTCCAGGATTCATATTAAAAGATTCCAACCACAAACCTGGCATGATATACCTTTCTTTCCAGTATCCCAAAGTGATAGTCCACACAAAACACATTGATTGGTATGGTATATCTGCTTATCGCCCCAAAAACAAATTTACCCAATTTCTAATTTGAGGCAGTTGTTGCAACTAGAAAAAATTTCTATAGAATGGGTTCTCAACTTAACAATCTAAACCAACCCCCCCCCCCTTCCCCACAACTATAAAAAAAGGGGGGGGGGTTGGGGAGGTTTTCTCAATTGGATGAATAGGATGTGTGCTGATGCTAGTATGAGAAAAATGCTACTGGCAACAAGAACATTGCACCAATAATAACATTAATCACAATCAGTAATCTCATCAAGCAAAATACACAATAAGTTGAATATGAAACAAAAGCAATTTATTAACAAAAATTGAAATGTCTTATTTAGCTTTCTTGTACATTATTGCTTATAAACAAAAAGACAAGAAGTAGCATAATCTCTTGAGAAAAAAACATCAAAACTACGTAACATTTGGAACCTATATATCCATGCAAAACCTCACATCGATTGGTTCCTAAACAATTTGGTTTCCTTAGAACAATTTGAACCCCATAAATCAACAAAAATTCTGTAGACCAAGTTGGCACAACAAATGAAGTATATCCATACTGCAGATATCCTAGGAACAAAATAGCTTAATGCTTTAAAAATTTTCAACTAAATTTCGTCAGTCTCTGCCCTGCATGGTTCATCTTTGAGAAACCCTATCTGTTAATTTGTGGGCTTCTCTCATGTTATTACAAAAGCAGCCTTCTAGTATCCCTGAAGTTCGAACGTACAGCTAAGAGGAATGTAGCTGCAAAATAAAATAGCATTAACCTCAAAAGCAAGTACCCTAAAAATATAATAGAGGTGAACATTTGCTATGATTGGCCACCAAGGTAGTATAACGGGCTGTGCTATGATAGCACATCACCTCTTACATATCCACAAACACACGCATACAAACAGAAAACATAACTCTTAATTGGTTCTATGTCAATTATAGGCATAACCTAAAGTAACATGGATTAGGTGAAATTGCACAAAAAGCAACACTTATTTTACCGTCGCTCCCAATCACTGGTTTGACAACTTTGTTGCCTCTACCAACAGCAAGAATGCAGGCCTGCGAGAAATGGTTGACATAGTTATACAAGAGAAACTCTAACATCAAGCCAATGTTAACAAATATGAGGATTTTTAGTTTTAATGGAGATTTTATCCTAAATCATATACCTGTTTGCATTAGAGCTAATAAAGTGCTTTCAAGTTTACTGGTTTAGTAAAGGCACTCAGAGATTAGTAAGGGTTAGGTGCGTGTCTTATGCACATTTATCACAGACACACAGAGACAGAGAGAATACTTGTGGGGGGCTTATAATTGCACAAAAATGGTCTACTGGGAACAATCCCAAGTTTAAAATGCTGCACACAGATTAACAAGAAATATTTATGATTACTGCTTTAAAAAACGGATAAATAAAAGGTCACAGGAAATACCAAATTTCAAGTAAATGATGTATTCACTTGAAAGTTCCTCCTTGAAATTAATTTAGTGTAAGCTTCCCTGCCCGTGCTTTTTTAGCTAATTCGTTGACCTGATATGTGGAAGTCATGATTAATTATAAAATGATGGAACGATGAAGAAGACATCCCAAAATGTAAATCAATTGAAAAATTAATTAATAAATTGAAAAGACAACAGGACCTAGAAAAATGCTTGATGTTCAACTCCTAATTCCAAATTTCATCAACTATCATTTACGATTTAACTAGTTTCTAGTTTCGTACCAATATCGTTAACCAAAATTGAAGCCAGGACCTCTCACATTAATAGGCAATGCATTGATATTAGGGCATGCTATTATTAACGAAGTTAAATTATTGTTCAGAACAAAAATGAATTTAACAACTGCGATTACCATTCAATCTTAAACAATATTAAAACCTTTTCTTTTCTAAGTAAACAAAATTTTAGATTCAACTATGCAAAATGTAAGCACATCATAACAGGCATTTAATTTTTTTATTGATTGAAAGGAGAAAACATGATGCTACAGAATACAAGACCCAAAACAAAGTCATTAAATCTTAACAAAATGTTATTACAAAAATACCTCTGAGGAGATTGATGATATGGTCTTCTGATCTGCATTTCTTACAATTGGAGTCATCAAGCCCTGTAACACTAGTAGAATATAATGAAACTAGGTGCTATCTAAAACTTTTAAACAAGAAGTTTTTGGCAGTACACCTTCTCAGTAGCAACTGCAATCGACTCTGATCGAGTTCAACCTAAATCTGGTTTTGATATGGGTAGGGTCCACGTGAATGAGGTTGTCATAAAGCTTACTCATTGTTTAACCTGAGTCAACCCAATTCTTATGCTACCCATGACAAGATAACAAAGTACAAGGATTCAAACCAACAAATAAATTAATAAATAATGCAACTCCAAACACAAAGGCCAGGAACCAATAGATATTTCTTACACATTTTTACAAAAGTATTATTGCCTTGATGTTCCTCTTTTGACTAGAGTGTCTTACTTTGAGTTCATTAATCTAAGAACCAGCCAAAATCATAGTTAATTGATTCCCACAATCTCATCAAGCCTAAAAGAAGGTTTGCAGAAGTGATATAGAATCAATAATATGAGGCTTTAATTTCAATTTGTGTAAAGTTTGGTAGCTCAAGACACAAAACAATATCCTTAAACCCCAAAGAATTTTAAATGCCAAAATAAACAAATTCGTCAACGCTACAATCAAGATGCCATCATCTCTTATTTATCTTTTTCAGTACCAACCTTGGGCAGGGCATCCTACCGCATGGGATAGGTCCCTCTAACCAATTTTTTTCAGAAGACATGGTCCAAATTCAAACCAATCCAAAACACCCAAGAAGTCAAAGAATCAGACTAAACACAACATCCCTAGAGAAATAAGGAATCAAATAAAGACCCAATGACCTTACATTACTCAATAAAAACATGGTGGTACATATTTAAAACAAAAGCACTATAACCAGTAAATCAAACAGAGCACAAATACATCTTAAAACCAAAACCCATTAAATTAAGAGAATCAAAACCAAAATTGGGAAATGTTTCAGCTCCTGCATCAAACAAGTCTTATGCATCACAAGAATTGCATAAGTAATAGCATAGCATTACAACCTAATTCTTCACTTTTGACCTCTTATAAGATAGTGATCCAAAACAAAAGGACGAGAATAATAGATTTTAAAATCCATATCCCTACACAGAGCAACATTTTCCCACTATTTCAATCAAATTTTTATGAATAGCCTAAATTGTTTTTTCTAGATGCAACCATAATCGCAGTCCCAACCATAATTACATATTCACTGGAATAGTTAATTTCTAAGATTAGAGTATCATATTGTTATCAATACATATCCAAAAGTAGAGTAAAACTTCCATGTAACTGTGATATGGCCAGGTGGTATCACCAGCCAATCACAATTAAGCAGAGTGGGAAAATCAGTGTACTTATAGGTTCATTTTCTCACTTTGCTTGCATGTGATTGGCTGGTGATACCACCTGGCCATATCACAGTTACAGGGAAGTTTTTGCCCCAAAAGTAAGTAAGCCTAACTGTTGCACAACACAAAAAATAACCATGTGCAACCCAACTGCTATATATGTCAGATTTCTATACTATGCTGCTGTCCAAAAAACAAACTCCTATATATATAGCAGCTATTGAGCATTCAAAAAGTAGCGAGCCAGCTGTTGTATGTCCAAAAAGTATATGCTTCAAACTATCCAAAAAGTGTACGTTTTTAAACTGCACAAAAAGTTGCCAACAAAAAACTATCCAAACCTACATACCTACAATAAAAATGTATATTGGTTTGTTTTCAATAAAAAATGACATAGACCAATATAAATGACACATAAATTATACCAAGTTACTAACCTAGCTGTACAGTATGTTCACAGCCAAGCCCATTCCATACCACTGCCCCTTCCATGTCCATGTCCACCGCCATTGCCATTTATCATGCCATTGCCATTGTCACTTGTAATGCCACTGCCATTGTCACTTGCCCTGCCATTGCATATGCCTCTTGCCTTGCCATTGCCGCTTCTTCTTACCATTATAGTGGCATTGCCACCTAGCATTCCATTACCACCTTCTCTGCCCCTGCCCCTACCTCTACCAAGGCCTATACCACCAGCACCACCAGTAATGCTACTAACTCTGCCACTGCCCTTGCCTCAACCAATGGCACCATCACCAATACCACCAGCACTGCTACTAACTCAACCATTGCTCCTCCGTTTACCAATGACACCATCACCAACACTACTCCTGCCCCTACCTCTACCAATACCACCATCACAAGTACTGCCCCTACCTTCAGTGCCCATGCCTCTACCAAGGACACTTCCACCTGCATTGCTACTACCTATGCCACTGCCTTAGTTGAGGCTTGTGTCATTGGTTCTTGAGATGGGTTTGCACCCCCAATGCCTCTTCTTGCCTACAAATGAATTATTGAATAACATTTAATGTAGTAAAATGATAATGAATAAGTAAACCATGCATTTAAGAAAATATTGTACTACCATGCCACTAGTTTTTCTTTAAACTGGAGCTCGTTGGCAACTGCGTTTGTTATGCCCATATCATTGGTAGTTTTTACACCTTATAGTACTACTTTTGATCCTATAAGTACTAGGAGCACCCTCATCTGGTTGCCTTCTCCTATTTATCTTAGGTCTCCTAAGAAGGTGACGGAGAGGGGGAGGCATCACTGGGTAATATTGAGATTAAGAAAACTCTGGCCACCTATTTTCAGCTGGGATTGGGTGTATTATACCTCCATGAGAAATAATCATGACAATAACTTGCCATATTGGCTCTTTGAAGGGTAATATAAGCTATAGCATGCTTACATGGAATACCTGATATATACCAAGCATGACAATCACAATCCCACCTCCCTTACCTTACCACATGCCTCCTATTACCATCTATCACTTCATATTCATCACCCCCGACAAACATTGTATGACATTTTCTGGACTTTTGTTTAATGTTATCTAATTTTCTCATAATAGCAAGGGTAATCTCATTGGTCCACCCACTCCTTTTCTGATACTTCTTATGGGTTCTACTCATCAACCTACATCTTATGGTGTATATCATGGTCAACACAAGCTTACATCTCAATTCACCCACCCACTGGTTAAATGATTCAGATATATTATTTGTTAGGCTATCATTCTTAACCCTAGGGTCAAATGCATGCCTACTCTATTGAGTAACAGGGATTTCCATTAACCAATTATATGCTGCAGTATTTATTGTCTTCATTGCATCCATTGACTCATTGAATTCCTGCCTATTACAGGCTCTAGCAGCATCCCAGAAATGGTCCCTCAGAAGTATTCCTGGGAACCTAGCCATAAAATTATTATAAAAATGCCTACAACAATGCCTTTGATTAGCCTCTGGGAAATACTCACTAATAGCATCAATGACACCCTATAAAAATAAAAATAACAATAAAAGTGTTAGTAAAGTAAGGCAATTGTTAATGGACATATTACAAAGATATAAAAATAACCATAAACAAGTATAAAAAACAAAAATAACCATTAGCAAGTATTAGTAAGTTATTGTTTAGTGGACATAATACAATAGCACATTGAAAGATATTATAAATATATAAATAACCATTAGCAAGTATTAAAAAAAATAACCAAGTGTTTCATGACATATATAAGCATTAAATGAAAGTGGTTTAAGTAAATGCAAAAGAAAGTTCATTATACCTTATGTCTGTCAGTCATAAAAGTGTAAGGCCTATTGAGAGAATCATCACCTAGCACCATGTGCAGGTGATACAAAAAAAATCTCCAATTCTCCTTAGTCTCACCATCAACAACAGCCTATGCAACTGGAAATAACTTGTGATTCTCATCCAATGCTACAGCACCTAATAGCACACCACCATATGGCCTTTTAAGATGGCAGCCATCTAACCCCAGAAATGGTCGACATCTATTAATAAACCCAGTCTTCATTGCCTCAAAACAAATAAAGAAATCCTTGAAACTAGGATTACTGCATATATGAAGCCTTTCACACTGAAGCTTCAATAAACTTCCAGGATTATGATATCTCACCACATCAGCATATGCAAGAAACTTACCATAACACTCCTCATGGTTCCCTTCAATTGCATCCATACACTTCCTTTTTGCTTAATATAATCGCATCGGATGTACTTCAACACCATATTCCTCCAACAACTCATTCCTTATCTCTAAAAGCTTCATGTCTGGGTTATTTTTTATGCGGCTCGTAAACTTCTTTGCTATCCAGGACGAGCTTGCATTCTTGTTTTTTGTGCTCCTAATACATGAGTGCTCATCATTAAGTGTCCTCACAACAAAATTACAACAATCTAGAGTTGGAGATGCATGTATGCGCCACTAAAAGCCCTCACCAGCACACTTTACTGTCACTGAAAGCCTCTCATTCTTAACCCTTACAATGTAAAAGCCCTCTTGTATAACATACTTCCCCAATTTCTCTCTAAATGCATCAACACTGATAAATACCTTTCCAACCCAAAAAGACACGTTGCGGCCATCATCTTCCACTGGCTTCTCACCCTACATGAATCTATTAGGATCAACTTGAAAGTCTTCATCTTCAGAACTAGATGATGTCATTAACTCACTGGAATTGCTTTGGTAATCTGAGAGCTCATCAAAGATGTAATCATCTCCATCTCTAGAATCTCCATCATCTCTGTCATCTATATCTCCATCACCTTCTTCATTTTCATGCTCAACATACGTCCCATCTTCATCTAAGTCATCAGTAAAACCATAAACTTTATCTTCACTTTCGCTACAATAACCACCCTTTTCAGCCCAATCTTCAATACCATCTTCACTACAAATGTCCTCCACTTCTATTTCATCATCAATAACATTAATTTGTTGTTGCAGTGGATGCGATGGCTGGGGCAAATGCGATACAACAAGAGGGGCTTCATTGGTTGTCACAAACACATCAATGTGATGTTCCCTAACATTTTCATTAAACATTTTCATAACATCAACATCACTTTCAACAAAGAAAACCTCAATTGAGTGATTAATTGAGGTAGCTATGCAAATTAAGATATTAACAGATGTATCAATAGCAGTCAAGGCACGATCACAAATGTCAGTTAACAAATCCATAATTATACCAATCTGTATCTATAGTGGGTATCGCATGAACATTGGATCGATAATGGACTCTTATATCAACATACACTAGTTAGGGGCCTGTAAATTTAAAGGAAAATTAAGAAAAATTGTTCAATTACATTGAAAAAAAAAAATGAAAACCCCTAAAACAAACCCTATTTCTGAAACCCTATGCCAAAACCATAAAGTAATCCATACATAAAGAGTCAATTGAAAAAGAAAAAAAAAAAAACTAACCCTAACACCCAAACAATCCCTAAAATAAACCTTATTTCTGAAACATCCTATACCAAAACCATTGAATAATCCATATATAACGAGTCAATTGAAAAAAACAAACCATGAAAACACCCACACAATCCCTAAAATAATCCCTATTTTTGAAACACCCTATACCAAACCCATAAATTAATCCTTACATAACAAGTTAATTAAAATAAAATAAAATAAAATAAAATAAAACCCAAACAGTCCCTAAAATAAACCATATTTTGAAAACCCTATACCAAAACCATAAATCAATCCCTACATAATGAGTCAATTGATCAAAAAACTATGAAAACATCGACAAAAAACAAACCCCAGTGAAAAATTGAACTTACCCGTTGTGGTAGCCAACCCCAATGAAGGGTAATCACCTTTGTATGAAGAATTTTCCCTTCAAGAACAATTCTTTACCCTCGATTTTTCCAAGTGAAACCCTATAGGTACAGGAGCCTTAGAAATCTCCTATCTTCTCGTCTCTATCTGATCGAAGCACAAATGGGACCTTCTGGATACAGGAGCCCTAGAAATCTCCTCTCTTCTCGTCTCTACTTCCTCTCTTCTTGTCTTTGTCTAATCGAAGCACAAATGGTACCCTATGGGTACAGGAGCCCTAGAAATCTCTTTTCTCATCTCTGTCTGATCGAAACACAAATGGGTTCCATATGCCTTTTGTGTGGAATATTTATGAGGAGCAAATGAAACCACGACACGTGTGTGATCTCGGTAACTAGCTCGGGCTACCCGCTCCTATCGGGCAAGCCTGTCCTCGGAGCGCCCGAGACCTCGGGCCTGGCTGTTTTCGGGCAAATGGGCCCTCGGTCCTTGATGCCCTCGATCCATGCCAACCTCGGGAAGTCCCCCTCTCGGTCCCCTCAGGCCGCATGAGCACGTGCCCCTCGCGTGCGTTGAATTTGCCTTACATCTCAGATCCGACTGAGGAAATCAGACCGGGAGCAGAGCACGCTCCTGGAAAACAATTCAGGGGAACGACTGTCAGCGATCAGGCCTGAAACCCCGAAAGATCCGCGATCCGGTCTGAAACCCTTATCTAACCGTGATTAGCTCAGGACCCTAACTTGACCACGGTCGGGTTAAAGCATCGGACCAATCCGAAACCTAGCACTTGCCTATAAAAGGAGCACTATTCATGTCGAAAGAGGTAAGTTCCTCTCGCACAAAACCCTAGAAATCTCTCTCTCTCTCTCTCAGATATTGACTTGACCGTCGGAGGGTTTTAGACCGGGGAACCCCCGGTCTCCCCTGACGATCCTCTGTGGTTTCAGGTCCCCGTCCTAGGCGACGTCTTACCTTCCTGTTCATCGAAAAGGTTCTGTATCCTCGCACGACCACGAGCCGTTTCAGTCCATTCAACCCAATTGGACCATAGCTGCGCGGCGCTCCAAGCCTCCGGACCATTCTTTCGAAGCGCTCCGCCGACTGTCCGGACTTTTACCCGTACAGTTTGGCGCCGTCTGTGGGAAGACGAGCGAAAGGCCTTCGTGCTCGCCTTCGCTTGAGCTTGTGTTCCCTTTCTTACAAATGGCGGGGCGAACTAGGTCCGGAGCGATGTATGCTGGGCCAGAAATGAATGGAGCAAGCGTAGCGCTTCCACCGCCACCGGCCGGGCGTCCCCCGGTGAGCGCTACCTTCATCGGGGAGACCAGTAGGCCCGTGGAGCAAATCCCGACGCAGGAAGTCCAAGCCGCGTATGAGCGAGCGGTCGCGGAGCACTCCAACCCGGAGGCGGTCACCGCTGTAGTCGCAATGCTCCAGGCACGGTTAGATGAGGCGAATCGCGAGAAACTTGCCCTAGAGCAGGAGTATCTCAGTCTCAAAGAGCGTAGCCGCCATCAAGCCTCCCCCCACCACGGCCGAATGTCAGCGGAGGATGGTGGCGACAAGCGAAGCTATACTACTTACCCCGCCGAATCCCGGCCACGACGGCGTAGGGTACTCGCCCAAGAGAGGCGGTTTGAAAGAGGTGAGGATCAAAGCTACAGGAAGTTGAAGAGTAAGGTGGAGCGCCAAAGAACTGACAGGGGGCGGGTGCATGACTCTTTCTCCAAGGTCGTCACTGGAGCGAGTTCTAGTCGAGCTAGGCGGACCCCCCGCGAAGATAACCAAGGTCGGAGAGGAAGCGAGCGGCGCTCCGAGATGTCGGCCCCAAGGGCCAACCGGAGGGATAGAGAGCGTTACGAGGCAGTCGAGGGCTCGGCAGAGCCAAGCCGATATGGGAGAAGCTCTCGAGAGGAGAGGCGAAGGAGGGTTGGAGATTTAACCTCGGACGAATTCGCAAGGAAGATCCGAGAGGAGATCAAGATAATGAGGGAGCCGGTGCGACCGACGCCGAACTATCTGCTAGTAGGAAAGTCTCCCTTCGCGAGCTGGATCCAAACCACGCCAACCCCAAAGAATTATAGTGCCGTCACCTTCACTCCCTACTCCCCTGTAGCAGATCCCGACTACCATCTGACGTACTATGTCCAAAAGATGTCCCTCTATATCGACAATGAAGGATTTATGTGCAAAATCTTTCCGATGAGCCTTGGGGAGATTGCCCTCAGGTGGTGGGCGAAGATTCCAGAGAGATCGATCCGAAGGTGGGAAGATCTGGTCAAGCTCTTTCGGGATCGATTCATAACAAGCAAGAAGTACGCCAAGACCATGCAAAACCTGTACGAGATGAGGCAGGGGACGGAGGAGCCCTTGCGAGATTACTCCCAGAGATTCTGGGAGCTTTACACCGAGATCGAGGAACCAGATGAGCGAAGCGCTCTCGACATCTTCAGACGAGGGCTGATTCGATCCTCTCGGTTGTTCGAGCAGCTCACCCTCGACCCACCGTCCAGCATCGGAAAGCTGCTTGATCGAGTACAGAGGTACATACGACTCGACGATGCCTTTCGGATGGCTAAGCAAACCGAACAGGCGGACAAGAAGAAAGATAAGAATCCCCGAACGGACCGAGCAAGGGACGATCGAGCAAAACAGGAGCCGACGAGAGACAAGGTACCAGCAAATCCAAATCAGGCGGTCCTCACTGTTTTCACTATGCCAATCTACAGGCTCTTGCGAATCGTCGAAAATAAAGACTTCTTCGAGAAACCGAGGCCGATGGGCGGAGACCCCGAAAGGAGGAACAAAAAATGGTTTTGCGAGTACCATAAAGATCACGGCCATAAGACTGAAGACTGCAAAACCCTGAAGCATAACCTGGAGACCTGGGCAAAGGCCGGACACCTGAGTGAGTTCATAGTCAAGAACGATGATCGGAAAAAGCCAGAGGACAAAAAAATCGAGAAATCGAGAACTGAGGCCGAGGGATATACCGTCTTGGGGGCCATCGACGTGATTAGCGGGGCATATGATAAAGCTTCGGTCTCCATAAACGCTCTTCGGGCGCAATACCAGAAAGCATCCCACCTCCGGGAGGTGTTCGAAGTAAAATCAGAGCCAACGCTGGTGGCTGAAAGAGGGAGGGACGATTTGAGTTCCGCCCTATTCTTTGGGAGAGATTACCCGACCACGGAAACACACCATCCCCACAATGACGCCTTGATAGTCCGAATGATGATCGCGAACTACGACGTAGGGAAGGTCTATGTCGACAACGGAGCCTCGGTTAATGTCATGTTCAAAAAACTCTTCGACCAGTTAGGATTGAAAAAGGACGATCTCTCCCCGAGTAATTTGAGCTTGAAAGCATTTAACGGGAATCTCTCTTACCCCCTTGGGCAGGTCGCCCTAGCTGTCCGAACCGGCCCAGTCCAGACCATTCAGCATTTTGTCGTTCTAGAAGAGCGATCAGCGTACAACGTGATAATGGGAAGGCCCTGGTTCCACGCCATCGAAGCGGTCCCCTCCACTTACCATCAGTCCGTCCGCTTCCCCGGACCCGAAGGCATAATGGAACTCCGCGGAAACCAAGCTGTAGCCCGAGAATGTTTTATGTATGAACTCACAGGTCACACTCCGTCGTCGGCGACTAAGAAGAAGGAAAAAAGCAATGCTCGGATTGAGATGGTGGAAGACAGTTCCGTCGAGCCAAAAAAGGTTAAGAGGGACATCGACCCGTTATAGCAATTAAAGCACGGTCGGCCCGGGGTTGAAGATACTTTACTCGAGCCCGACGACCGGACGGGTGAAGAGCTCCGTAAGATGATCATTGATGAGGAATGCCCCGAACGATACTTTCTTCTCGGGAGTTCTCTCTCGGAGGAAGAAGCTTCGGAGTTGTTCCAGTTTTTGAAGAAAAACGCTGATGTGTTCGCCTGGTCGCCACACGAGATGCCAGGAATTGATCCGAGCATAGTCCAACACAAGCTTAGAGTGAATCCGAGCTCCAAGCCTATCACACAGAAGCAAAGGAGGTTGTCCGACGACCGAGCTCGGGCCGTAAACGAGGAGGTAAAGAAACTTTCAAAAGCCGGATTCATACGGGAAGTAATGTACCCGACATGGCTCGCCAATCCAGTCTGTGTAAGGAAGAAAAGTGGCGAATGGAGAATATGTGTTGATTTCACGGACCTAAACAAAGCTTGCCCGAAAGATAGTTTCCCATTACCAAAGATCGACCAAGTCATAGATTCGATTGCAGGGTACGCTCGGTTAAGCATCTTCGACGCCTTTTCCGGATACCATCAAGTGCCGATGGCAGAAGAGGACCAAGAGAAGACAGCATTTATCACCCCCGCCGGCACCTATTGTTACAAGGTGATGCCCTTCGGTCTCAAAAATGCCGGGGCGACATATCAACGACTTGTCTCTCGGATGTTCGAGGGACTAATCGGGAAGAACTTGGAAGCCTACGTCGATGACACTATCGTAAAAAGCTCGGTTGAGTCCGATCACATAGCTGACCTTGCCGAGGCCTTTGGGAGATTGCGGCAATTCGGGATGAAACTCAATGCTAAGAAAAGCTCTTTCGGGGTGCGGACAGGAAAGTTCCTCGGACACCTGGTTACTCGACGAGGGATCGAGGCAAACCCCACGAAGATAGAGGCGTTGCGATCACTAAAGGAACCGAGCACATACCGAGAGGTTCAGCGGTTGAACGGAATGATCGCGGCACTCGGGCGCTTTATTTCACGATCCTCGGACAAGTGCCAGCCCTTCTTTCAGGCCCTAAAGAAGCAGAAAACAAAGCATGTTTGGACGGAGGAATGTCGAGTCGCCTTGAAAAATTTAATAAGACATTTGGAAAGCCCTCCTGTCTTGTCAAAACCAAGACACGGAGAACCGTTGTTCTTATACCTAGCGGTTTCCCAGCACGCGGTAAGCGCCGTCGCGATCCGAGAAGATGGAAAAGAACAGAGACCTGTGTATTATGTAAGCAAGACCTTACTTGATGCCGAAACACGGTACCTACCTCTCGAAAAGATTGCCCTAGCACTCCGAACAGCTTCGAGAAAGCTCCGACACTATTTTCAAGCACACACCATCATCGTCCTGACGAACCAACCCCTAAAAGATGTATTTCGGAAGCCCGACCTTTCCGGAAGAATTTCTAAATGGGGGATCGAGCTAGCGGCATTTGATATCCAGTACAGACCGAGGACGGCAATAAAAGGGCAAATCTTAGCAGATTTTGTTGCTGAGTTTACCGATTGTAACAGCGAACGAGATGAGGCAAACCAAAGTTCGCCCGAACAATCGGATACCTCTTCCTCGGCCGAACTCGGGGGCGAGGATAGTAAGAAATGGGAGCTGTATGTCGACGGGGCCTCGAACAATCGAGGGGCAGGAATCGGGATTGTCCTCCGATCCCCTACAGGCGATGTTCTAGAAAGCGCAATCAGACTACAGTTCTCCGCCTCAAACAACGAGGCAGAGTACGAGGCCACTCTAGCAGGACTGAGGCTTGCCCTGGCATTATCGGCAACCAAGCTAAATCTTTTCAGTGATTCTCAATTGGTGGTTCGGCAGCTGAACGGTGAATATGAGGCTCGGGACGAAAGGATGAAAGCTTATGTCGAGCTCACAAAGAAGCTTATCTCAAATTTCGAAAGCGTTTGCATCCAACAACTTGTCAGAGAACGGAACAAGCATGCAGACGCGCTAGCTTCTCTCGCGTCGGCACTGGAAACAGAATCCCGAAGAACAATTAATATCGAAACTATCCATGCCCCAAGCATAGAACCGAGCCCGGAAATCAACGAAATTGTCGAACTTGGTCCAAGCTGGATGGACGAAATAACCGAGTATCTCAAAAATGATGTCCTTCCTGAAGACCACCATCAGAAACACCGGATCAGGGTCAAATCGGCACGATTCTGGCTCTCTCCAAAAGGCTTGCTATACAGGCGATCTTTTACCGGAGCATATTTGAGATGCGTTCATCCGAACGAAGTGGAAGGAATCCTGCAAGAACTCCATGATGGAAGTTGTGGAGGTCACGCTGGGGGACGCTCGCTGGCGCACCGAGCAATAACGCACGGCTACTGGTGGCCGTACATGCAAAAGGATGCCCTGAAGTACGCCCGGAAATGCCCGAACTGTCAATTCTTCTCGGATAAAATCCACCGACCGGCAAGAAACCTGCATCCTTTATCGAGCCCCTGGCCCTTTGCAAAATGGGGCCTTGATTTGGTCGGACCGCTCCCCCGAGCGAGCGGCAGTAGGAGATACCTCGTCGTCGCAACCGACTACTTCACAAAGTGGGTGGAGGCCGCTGCCCTAGCCTCCATCAGGGACTCGGATATTATCAGTTTCCTCTGGGAAAACATCTTCACGAGATTTGGGGTTCCCCAAGCGTTCATCTCGGATAACGGAACTCAATTCGAGAGTCGAAGAACTCAAGAGTTCTGCGCACAATTCGGAGCGAAGTTCTTCTATGCCAGTCCGAGTTATCCGCAATCAAATGGTCAGGCGGAGGCGACAAACAAAGTAATTATAAAAGGAATCAAGAAAAGGCTGAAGAAGGCGAAAGGGAGATGGCCCGAGGAGCTTCATGCGGTCCTATGGGCATACAGGACGACCCCTCGGAGATCGACAAACGAAACACCTTTTGCACTCGCTTTCGGGACAGAGGCAGTCATCCCAGCAGAAATGGAATATCCGACTTTAAGGACAGAAGAACTCAGTCAGGAGCAGAACGAAGAGAACATGGCGCGCGAGCTTGACCTAGCCGAAGAAAGAAGAGGCGAAGCGATGATCCGAATGGCGATCTATCAACAAGAACTCCGGAAGTACTATGAAAAGAAAATCAGCCCCCGAGAGTTTAAAGTCGGCGATCTCGTCCTCAGAAAAGTAAACTTGGGAACTCGAGACCCAAAGGAAGGAAAACTCGGGGCAACCTGGGAAGGCCCCTATGAGGTCATCGCTGTCGGAGAAAAAGGTTCTTATGATCTGAAGCATTGTGAAGACAATAGGGACCTACCAAGGTCGGTAAACGTGTCAAACCTTAGAATATTCCACAAATGAAGAAAGACGATGTAATATGAGCATGGTCGGCAAAACACCAGCTCAATCCAATCAATGAAGTCTTTTTATTCAATGAAAATGCTGCTAATTACTAGAAACCTAGTCTTGTCATGATGACGAGGACCGATCACCCTAGCCTCACCATGACAACAAGGAAATGCATATAGAAAACCTTAGTCTCGTCAAGGTGGTGAGGGCCGATCACCCTAGCCCCACCTTGGCGACAAAGGGATATTTGCTAAGGCCTCGGATTTCGAGCAACAACGGCTTGCAAGCATAAAATAAAAGACGCGAGCACAATGTCATCTAAAAGAAGGAAAACATCCAAGGAAAAATAGGTTCTAACGCTTAGGACATGCATTGAAATGACCAAACATAAAACGAAAAGCCCATCGGGCCTAAAACAAGCACATGCATTCGAGACAAATATACAAAGGGAGTCCATCGGGCCAAAAAGAAAATATTATATATTCAAAAATTGAAGTCTTTTTACAAATGGAGGTCATCCTCCTGTACATAATAATCCCCTCGGGCTACAAAAGCTCAAGAAAACAAAAGAAGAAAGAAAAATCGCTAAGTGGAAGGAGCTGGCTGCTCGGTTGCCGGAGGGTCCTCGGCCGCTGGGCGCTCGGTACTCTCGGTTGGAGGAAGGTCCTCGGCCACTGGGTGCTCGGTTTGGATTGTGGCTCGATCCTCGATATCCTCGGGCGCACCGTTTTGATGCTCGGTTGCCTCAGGATCCTCGGGTAGAGTCTCCCCATCCTCGGCGTCATCCTCTTCTTCATCACCCTCATCATCAGAGATGGGCAATGCTACCCTCTCAAAGGGGATCTTTTCTAAGTCCACCTCCGGGTAGGCCTCCTTGACCCGAGCACCCAGGGAGTCCCAACCGAGTCTGTAATTCTTCTCCAGATACGGCTCCATTTTTTCGACGTACTCGTCGGCAGCTTTGTCCTCGGCCTGTTTAATCTGGGAAGCCCGAGACTCGACCTCGGTCTGCCATTGATCATACCATTCATCGGCTTGCTTCTTCCAGTGAGAAGCATCACCTCGGGACTGATCAAGTTTAGACCTTAGGTCCTCAGTCAGGGCTTGAGACTTGGCGAGCTCATCCTGGGACAACCGAGCCGCCTCCCGAATGCTCTCCAGCTCCGACTGCACCTTGGCCAGCTCCTCCCTCAGCTGGCTTCCCTCGGCTTTCAGGTCGGACCTCTCGGTCGACCATTCGACCACCTCTTTCTTATACCGGTCCTCGGTCTTCAAGAGGCGCTCGGTCAGGAGCATGGTTTGTTGCGCGGCCTGCGTTCACCGAGCAGAATCAGTATATAGATAACAAACTCGAAATTTTCCTAAGTGTTGGAAGAACAGAAGCTTACCAAGAGCTGGTGGATGAGCGTCTCGTAGCCCAAGTCCACCGACCGGTGTTTCTTGTGGCTGGCCATGTCCGTCGGAAACTTCAGTAAGTTCCCAATGGAATGGTACGTGAATTCAGGGTCGGTCATGATCGAGAGCCTCCGGTCGGTTGGCAGGGGAAACTGCGGCAATTCCCTCATTATCTCCCGACGTCCTCGGTCTATTGTGAGGGGCTGGTACTCCGAGGAGGGGAAAGGGTAGTCCATCTCGACCCTCTGCTTTTTCTTTGCGTGCTCGGGAGATTGGTCCTCGATCACGATTGTCTTCCCTGGTCTCTGCGAGGACCCAATCTCCCGAGGAGTGCTCGGATCAGAGGACCGAGGGATTTCCGGAGCTGGCCTCTTCTCCGGTACCCTCGGGGTCGGTTCCCTCGGGGCAGCCCTGTCGGGCGGAGTAACTTGAGGAACTCTGCCCTGCTGCTGCTTCCTCCGCATAGCTTCTTTGATGGGGTCAGACCCCTTCTGCCTGCTCGGGCCTGCGCCTTTCTTTTTTGGCGCAGGGACTTTCATTGAAATGCCCCGGTCGGCCATGTCGTCGGGCGACCACTGTTGAGGGGAATTTGAGCCCTCTCCTTCTGCTCGGCCCTGTGAACCAAGAGCAACGACTACGCTCGGTTCTTGCACGGTGGCCTTCTTCTTCTTCGCTTGGCCAAAGGTAGGGTACCCTCGGGGGACGCTTGTCGCCTGAAAGCTCCGATACCGAGGTGGGTACTTGAGAAGGACGTGGGCTGACCGACCAAATCCGTCCTCTCCTCGGTAACACAGTACCCTCTTGATTTCTTCCTCTCTAACTTGAAGAGGAAGTTCAAAGGCAGCTTCAGCTGTAATAAAAAAAAGAAGAACAGGTCATGAACCGAGAAAGGAGAAAAGGCAGAAAGAAACAAGTGATGAAAGCTACCAAGTATAAAATAAACTTACGAGGCTCCCCGAGCGCCCGAGGGACCCTTCGCCCTTCTCGCCCGAGCAAGGGAGGCTCAAAGTCGCCATAGACAAATACTATGTCCGACTGATACCCTTGGCTGCTGTCGGGGATGTGTGTGACCAGCACCCGCTCGGGGTCTCGGGATCTGAGATAGAACCCGCTCGGTGACCGAGAAAGCTGATAACAGCTGAGAATCTCATCAACGCCTAGGTTGGTGCCAAGGATTTTATTAAGCTCCACCACCCCGAGCACTACCTTGTACGTGTTCGGTTTCAACTGGATGGGCGCCAAGTTGATAAAGTGCAAGAAATCCACTAGCAGCTCGGGGAAGGGGACCCGAACACCACCCTCGAAGAAGTTGATGTTGTGGATTGGAACTCCCCCTCGGTTGTCGGTGGAACCGATCTCTTCACCAACCTCAGCAGACCGAAATGTTATCTCGGCCCCAAAACCGAACTTCTCCCCGAAGTCCCTCTCCTTGTTCGGGATCCCTCGAATTTGATGAGTCATCTGTTAAGTACAGAGCTCGGTAAGCTTAAAATGCCCTAGGACGCATAAAGCAAATAGAAATCCTATCTTAAGGGAATTCCCGAACAGCCCTAGGTAAGTTAGTCTCTTGGTTTTAATCTTAGTCTTATCCGAGCACATATGTTGTGCTCGGTTCAAACACATTACAGGAAACCGAGCACATGTGATGTGCTCGGATCAGACATTCCACAAACAACCGAGCACGCTACTTTTTTTTTACGAACGGATTGAAAAAAAGGAGATCACTAATATTGCATGGAGAAAAATGAAGAACACCAAGAACAGATGAAGAACTCACCGGAAAACTCAAGAAGGGCGATTTCCGGCAGCTGTCTACGGTCGGATTTCCTTTCTCCGGCGAATGCTCTTCGGTTGGCAAGGCTCTGGCTCTGGGAGTGAAAATGGGAAATAAGGAAGGCAAAAACCCTTATATACCTAGCTTCCCGAGGCTGACGTCATCCCCTCGTGATTTGTGCCCAAAGGCTGCCTCGGGCATACGAAACGGCGCTTGATTGAAAGATAGTACCAGCATGTCAGAACCATCACATCCTCGGTGACCGAGTGACCGAGGACATGATGGCTCGGGGGAAGTTGTGTGGAATATTTATGAGGAGCAAATGAAACCACGACACGTGTGTGATCTCGGTAACTAGCTCGGGCTACCCGCTCCTATCGGGCAAGCCTGTCCTCGGAGCGCCCGAGACCTCGGGCCTGGCTGTTTTCGGGCAAATGGGCCCTCGGTCCTTGATGCCCTCGATCCATGCCAACCTCGGGAAGTCCCCCTCTCGGTCCCCTTGGGCCGCATGAGCACGTGCCCCTCGCGTGCGTTGAATTTGCCTTACATCTCAGATCCGACTGAGGAAATCAGACCGGGAGCAGAGCACGCTCCTGGAAAACAATTCAGGGGAACGACTGTCAGCGATCAGGCCTGAAACCCCGAAAGATCCGCGATCCGGTCTGAAACCCTTATCTAACCGTGATTAGCTCAGGACCCTAACTTGACCACGGTCGGGTTAAAGCATCGGACCAATCCGAAACCTAGCACTTGCCTATAAAAGGAGCACTATTCATGTCGAAAGAGGTAAGTTCCTCTCGCACAAAACCCTAGAAATCTCTCTCTCTCTCTCTCAGATATTGACTTGACCGTCGGAGGGTTTTAGACCGGGGAACCCCCGGTCTCCCCTGACGATCCTCTGTGGTTTCAGGTCCCCGTCCTAGGCGACGTCTTACCTTCCTGTTCATCGAAAAGGTTCTGTATCCTCGCACGACCACGAGCCGTTTCAGTCCATTCAACCCAATTGGACCATAGCTGCGCGGCGCTCCAAGCCTCCGGACCATTCTTTCGAAGCGCTCCGCCGACTGTCCGGACTTTTACCCGTACACCTTTTATGTTTTAATCTAGTGAAACACTAAAATGACTGTATTTTAATAAAAGGTCATCTTTGTCATTTCGCACTTCCATTCACTCTATTAACTTAGCCGTTCTGATAAGGGGAGGTCAGTGTAATTTCAAAAAGTATAGTGGAGTTAGTGTAATAGTTAGTAAATACAGAGGGTGTAGATGTATTTTACCTTTTTTTTTCTTTTTTTTTTGGTTGAATGGGAGGCAAAGCGCACAAAAAACAAAGGAAAACGAACTACACAAATCTAGGAGTAGCTACACTCCAATTATCATTACAGACGAAAGGCAAAACAGCCGCGGGAGGAGGATGTTAGCAATAAAAAAAAAAAAAAAAAAAAAGCCGAGGGAGGAGATTTGAACGAAGGGGCACCATGAGGCAACTCATGACCCGAGTTTGCCAGGCAATCCGCAACAAAATTCCCTTCACTATATAATTGTGATGCAGGGTATACTCCTAATCATGGGCCATTAAACTTTTGCAGGCAATAATGAGAGGCCTAAGGGGGTGGGAAGGATCAGAAATATTTTTAAGAAGGCGCACTACAATAGTAGAACCAACAGCAACCTGCACCTTACGAAATCCTTCATTCCAAGCCATGTGTAAACTATATTAAACAGCCTAGAGCTCTGCCACTGTCACAGAACAGACCCCAATATTCACACTAAAACCCACTAACTGTTGGGGATTCTCAATATAATCATAAATAAAAATCACGATAAAAATGATAATGAAACAATGTTACCGATAGAACACGAAGTGGTGGGTTGAGGCATGGGTATCTCGCTTTCTTTAAGACGATTCGTGCCTCTACAGAAGCTAATCCGATGCAACAGGTTCACTAGCATATCATCCCAGGATACAACAGCCCAGCCACTTACACTGTAGACTCAACGAATCTGCATCATTCGAAGAGCAAAAGCTCCACACAATACACCTTTCTTCACCCTTAGGAAACTCATATAAAAATGTGTATGTGAAAATCATATAAATATATATGTATTATGCATACACAGCCAATGTAGAACCCCAATCCAGAAGGCTCAAGACAAAACCTCAAGGGCTGTTCACAAGTTCTCACACGGCTCCTAAACCTATTAAGGTTCATGTATATCAACCAAACGGTTGGCCACCAACTTAATAAATAAGTACACATGTAACCTATATATAACAAATGTAGTGTAACATACTTGGCCTCATTATATCCCAACTACTATAACAACCAATATATCACTAATACACACATAAGTTACGTAATAAAGTATATTAAAAACTATTTTTAACTTATGCAATTACAAAGGTTTAAATAGCAATGACTCAATATGAGTTGTAAAACCAACGGTTAAAATAATAATATATTAAAATATATTATTTTTATTAAAATATTCCAACAATCCCCCACTTATTTTAAGAAAAATAAAATACACACTCATAGTGGATGAAGATAGACTATTACGCTTAATGAAGGTAGCGATGCCTTGAATCTTCACTTAGTGAGTCGGCAATTCCTATACCAGAGCCAGTAGTGAATCAAGTCTTGAACTATGACTGCTTTTGGGATACAAAAATTGCGTCACACACATGACAATCCAGGTGTCAACTTGAGCCTTTTTAAGCCAGCACATTACGACCCTGTGCTTAATCCCAATTTCATGAGCGATCTAGAGAATAAACCAAATTCTCAGAGGAAGCAGCCCCACTCCCACACTCACATAGGTAAAATCTGTCAAGGATGCTTCTGTAACTATGACATCCCACTCATAAGAACTACAAATTTTATTAAGAGATAATCTCATCCTTATATCTATTACAGAATTGATGAACCTACACCATATGGAGAGACCGAGAGAATGAACTCCAATTTTTGCATCTCACCACCAACCAACTCTATGATTCGTTTTTCCCTTTGAACCCAATTCTTGGGATTTCTAGTCCCCAGGTTGGGTATCCTCATAGGTGGTTATTTTCTATTGGGTTTAATTGTCTCATCCCCCTCGATGTAATCAATCCAGATAATTTCTTTAGCTATAGCCTTTGATCATTGTCTCAATATAACTTCACAATATACCACATATCTGGATTCCCATTATAATATTTATATGGACTTTGCTAATTATAGTAGTAGTCTCACAAATATAATAAGATAGGCGGTGATAAATTTCACATATATATATCTTAAATAATATTTCACAAAACCTACCTGCTTCTTCACTGATTGAGGCCAAAGCTATAAGCTTGCCTTCTTGGTGGATTTTTCAACAAATATATAGTTCCACCTCCCAATAGACACATAGTCAGTGGTAAACACAAAATCCGATCGAAAGTTTTAATCATCATCATTATACCTTCAAATATAGTGGATATCTCTAATGTAAGAAGCCACGTTAGTAGTCCAAAAAACTACTTAACTACAATTGTAAACCCCCACTATCTGTGGAATTAAAGGGACATATCTACATTTGTAATATAAAATATTTTTATTTCTTCTATATATAAGAGACCTGCACACAATAGATATATTGAGAAAATTCTATGGCTCAAAAAAAAATTTTCATTAAAGAACGCCACTATGTCTCAACAGCTCAAAATATAAACATTTGTTCACTAGGCCAATGCATTTTGAGCATTCACACAACACATGACATAAAAAGAATACAATAGACATTTTTTCAAATCAAAATTCACTTGATATGTCATGTTAATCTTTCTATTCAACGTGAGACGTGTAAATAATAATTAAAAAAAAATTGCCAACAAAAATAACAAGTAGAGAAACGGTCAAATGAAAACCAAACACTCTTCCAGGGAATAGGCTATTGGCTAGACATATTTTGTTCTTTTGGCCCAAAAAAATAATAGATATACATTCTCACAAGCTTCAAAAAATTAATTTCTTACAAATACTCCAGATCTCCAAACATGGCTTGGATTGGGAAACCACAAATTTCCACCAACTCAAGTTTGTCTCCAAATATAGGCACTGTATACTCCAAGCTTGTAACAAAATTACCAATGATATCATTCCTGGTCTAATGTCTAGTCACTTACTCATCATTTGTGATCATCTTAGTTTCTCGAAATGATCCTCTAATTTCAAAGACAATAGATATCAACTATATGTCTATAAATAACCACAAGCAAATCCAAGACCATCACTCACAGCGTTGGCATGGCTATCATTACACATGTAAAGATATTTTCAATATTCCTCAAAAAATATTTTATAGTAGCTATTAACAACATAAGACAAGCAAAATGTAGACTAAATTAAATCCCATGTATATGAACATATATATAGCATGACCGTTCAAATATAGCATATCCGCAGAATCGATGAGTGAATATACGGCTCAATAGCTACGGTGAACATAGCATTATACTTGCCTTCCCTTAGTACAATAAGATCTTTTATAGATCAAGCACTTAGGCATATGCAAACAAAGAAACCAATTAAAAGAGAAATAAGCAAATTTGCATGGCAATTAACAACAATCTTTGCATAGATATAATCATGCCTTTGCATATTACCATGATATGAGCCCACTTAGCAAAACACCTTCCCAGCAATGATGCACATTCACAGATAGGTAGGAATATAGAAAGCAACTCAAAGTTACTATATATAATCTATTAAGAAGAAAAATATCATTGATCCCATCAAGGCCTAACAAAATTACATACATATGCAATATTCAACCAATGTCCATGTGGATATTAGAACTACCACATAAATCAGATAATTCAATATATGGCTGCAAAAATCAAACCAACAAATGTTCATTTTTTTTTTTTTTTTTTTTGTTGATGGAATCATATCTAGATCTATCAAGAAAACATATAGTTTTTCAAAACAACTCTGAGCAAAATCATCAATTAAATAAAGATGATTACCAGATTTTAATGCTAAATAAATAACACAATTTCAACAACATTGGATGAGTAGATCTATTAGCCGCAACACATAAACAATTGAGTGTTACCGGCCACTATAAGTAATCACTTCTAAAATGTACCAGCTCTACACATAAATAGTAAATTTTTTATTGGAAAACCCAATAAAATAGACTCAATTCATTTCCAATCACTAAGCTATGCTTGAGAATATAATATACTACTCATACAAATAATAAATATGAAAGTCTCAGCCGGATAGTTATTAAAAATATAGAGTATCAAGAATTTAAAATGAAGCTCTCAATTTTTTCCGGACCCATAGCAATAGTCTTTAATCCTTTGTAAGACGAATCGTCTTAAAATTGTTGGGGATTCTCAATATAATCATAAATAAAAATCACGATAAAAAATGATAATGAAACAATGTTACCGATAGAACGCGAAGTGGTGGGTTGAGGCACGGGTATCTCGCTTTCTTTAAGACGATTCGTGCCTTTGCGGAAGCTAATTTGATACAACAGGTTTACTAGCACATCATCCCAAGATACAACAGTCTAGCCACTTACACTGTAGACTCAACAAATTTGCATCATTCGAAGTGCAAAAGCTCCACACAATACACCTTTCTTCACCCTTATGAAACTCATAAAAATGTGTATGTGAAAATCATGTAAATAATATATGTATTATGCATACACAGCCAATGTAGAGCCTCAATCCAGAAGGCTAAAGACAAAACCTCAAGGGCTGTTCACAAGTTCTCACACGGCTCTTAAACCTATTAAGGTTCATGTATATCAGCCAAACGGTTGGCCACCGACTTAATATATAAGTACACATGTAACCGATAAATAACAAATGTAATGTTACATACTTGGCCTCATTATATCCCAACGGCTATAACAACCAATATATCACTAATACACACATAAATTACGTAATAAAGTATATTAAAAACTATTTGTAACTCGTGCAATTACAAAGGTTTAAATAGCAATGACTCAATATGAGTTGTAAAACCAACAGTTAAAATAATAATATATAAAAATATATTATTTTTGTTAAAATATTCTAACACTAACCATCTTCCCGAGTCATCACGCAACAGACCCCTTCCATCAGACTCACCCGAGTTCCCATGGGAACTACCATTAGTATTAAGCTTAGTCCACCCGGTGGGAGGGAAAGACCAAGCAAAATATATTTCAGTTGTTTAACATACATAGAATTCTCCTTGAATTGGCTACTAGACCATTCCTTAGCTCTGGATAAAATAATATCGGGGAGGTTAGGAGGTAAGGAAAACCCATCAACAGAGATGCGTTTGTTTCTCCACAACCATAAAGACCAAGCACCCATACTGAAAATAGTTTGCCACTGGATAGGGTCATAAAGGTTACCCATACTAGAAGTGTTCAGATCAATCCACTCCTTAATATTACAAGAGAAGAAGATCTGATGAAACCTTTGGGGAACAATACTCTTCCAGATTTGCATCGCAGTATTACAATCCCTCAACACATGGAGCGAGTCTTCAATCTCATGATTACACTCAGTACATAAACTATTGGAAGCTAAATGACGATCCATCCGAAGCTTATTAGTAAGCATTCTATCTTGGCGAGACAACCATAGGAAATGACGTACCTTAGGAGAACAGGGACAAGCCCAAAGATGATTCCACGCTTTCTCTTCAAGCCCCGTGGTCTGATTCATAACATTAGCATAAGCATATTTCATGTCAAATTTCCCATTAGAAGAATACTTCCAACAAAAACCATCAGGAATATCCTCATTTTTTAAAGGCTTAATATCGTGAATTTTTCCCAGTAAATGAGGAGGCTGAAAATGGGCAAACTTGCCCCAAATCCAATTACCATCACTGTTAGAATAATCACACTAACTTTTATACAAACTAGAGTAGATATATTGCACACTTGCGTTGCATGTAAACTTTTATCTAACTGATTATATCTAACTGATTTTAATTTATATATATATATATATATATATATATATATATATATATATATATATATGATTTTATCTAATGTTTTTTCACTTTTCAATAAGTACTATATGTAAATAAAATATTTTAATTAATAGGGTAAATTGTAGATAACCCCCTTGAAGTATGGGGGGTCAGCAAATAACCCTCATTATGTTTTAATTTTGCCAATGTGCTTCCCTTATTTTTTTAATTTTTGTCAATGTGCTTCACCGTCACTCGTCATTGATGAAATTTGACAAAAATTAGTCACGTGTCTATGCACGTGACACCATTAACGAACCCGTGTTGCCCATAATGCCCTTGACTCTCCTGTAATGCCGGAACCCTCACTAGCATCATGGCCAATTAGGTGGCCATCGACGATTAATTTCGTCTTCCAACTAAATTAGGGGGCACATTGACAGAATTAAAACATAAGGAGGGGGGGCCCATACTTCAAGGGAGTTTTCTACAATTTACCCTAATTAATAAGAGTCATAATGTCCTTATAATTCTAAGTATATTTATATAGTATTGTATGTAAATATAATATTTAATTAATAAGAGTCATAATGTCATTGTAATTCTAAGTATATTTATATTCATTTTAGGAGAAGGGTAAGAGAGTCTTTATGATTTTAAATAAGGGTATTTTAAAGAATCAAAAGTTTTTCTAGGATTCACACTTTTATAAGTAGTATAGATATAGATATAGATATAATATATAATATAATATAAAAGTCTCTTAAAGAGAAAGACTTCTGATTAACTCTAACACCCTTATTTAAAATCATATTGATTCTTTTACCCTTTTCAAAAACAAATATAATATAAATAGAATACGACTTCTATTGGTATAAAATCCTAAAACAACTCCTATACATCTAAAAAAATAAAAGATAAATAGAAACACACTTTTTATACATATATATATATATATATATATAATTCTAAAACCCTAAACGTGAAATCTACGGATTTGCATGATTCATATTCATCCCTTGTCTTAGCGAACTTCCCATCCGTATGTTTTGATAGATCGTTTGGAAGAAGTCACCCCTCCGGAAAGAGTGCATATGACTAATAAATGTGATAGAATGTCATGCTTTATGGTTTTCTGCGGGGCTGAAATTTGAAGAAAGGAACAAAGGTATGTATTGCTAATTTGTTCATCTTATTATCCCTTTACTATTCCATTAAAAAGAATTGAAAAGTTAGGGATATTCGATGCTTTATGGAGACAAGGATTAAGGTCCTACATCCTGAACTTGAGTGCAATTTAATGCTCCGCCAGAATTAATTTGTTGGCTACGTCTTGAAATTTCATATCATTGAGGATAAATGCACATATGGCCTAGAATTGAGTCACATTTAATATAAAAATATACACACACATTTGTATTTCAAAACTTTGTCGTGTATATATATATATAACTTTGAATTTTCTTTATTATCTTGATTGATATACTGACGTAGGACCGCACTATATGCTAGATGAATGTCTACAATTAAGTTTATGCATGGTGGGCCATGGTTGGTGACAGCTTGTAGGTTCTAGGTTTTAAGAAGTGGAAGAAAGGTATTAAGCTATGTATTAGGAATAAGGGTTAAAATTGTCTTGGACCGCTATCAATTGCTGGAGTTCCAGATATTACTGTATTAATTTCTAGGCCATAGCTATTTAGACTTTTAGATGTTAGGGTAAAGGTTTATGAGGTTGCAATAGCTAGGGTTTGGATTGTGAAAGTAGGGTTTTAGGTTGGAGTACGTAATAGACAAGAATAAGGGTTGATTGTGGATTATTTTGAGAACAAGGCATTAGAGAGAATTAAAGAGTAGAGAAGTAAGAAAAAGAAAGGAGTTAGAAGTAGACAAGAATCTAGGCATGCATTCCTTTAATAATCAAACTAAAATACTAAAAGGCTAGTGCTATAGGAAGCACCTTTTATATAGCACCTATACAATACCTATGTGTATAGACCAAAGTATCCTTAATCCGCAAAAAAAAATAAATAAATAAAAAAATAAAATTGGCCCCCATGTTTTTTTTTTGTCCCTATCTTCTTTCTTTTTCTCTCTATTCGTCATTTTCTCTCATTTTCCCTCTCTCTCCTTTTCCACTCCAGTTCCGTACTCTCTCTCTCCCTATCATCCATCTCAATCATGTTAGAGATATTGACCTAATTATTAATGTAGGTCCCATGTGTAATTTACAATGGACTCATAGTGAAGAATTAATTCGAATATTTAATTGGCCAAAATCATTAAAGGTTGAATGAGAAATTGTTCCTTGAAGTCACCTTTGAAGAATTGGTTGAAGAATGGTAATAAGGCTTATCCTACATTAGAAAACTATGAATTCCTTGTTGAATTCATAGACACATACATTGGGCCTATGGTTTGGGCCCAAAGGACACCCAAGTCTTGTGAGGGGGGAGGATTTAGCCAACATTGGGTTTAGGTCCAAACCCAATGTTGATTGTTATGTTATTGCCGTTATTAATTTGGATTTTGATTGTTATAGTAAAAGAAGTGTGGTATTAGTTACTTTTTTAAAAAATAATAATTTATTTTTCCTAATCGATGGAACCCTCTTAGTGTTGGCCTAAATGGTTTAATTCCCATTGATTTTGATGATAACAATACACTAAAGATGTTTAAGGACTAATGAGAATCTAAGTGTCATTAAGATAGGTATCAAAGTCATGAATCTAAAGGCAAAGGACTCAAATGGATCATCCATGGCAAAGGAGAAGCCTTTTAAAGTCAATCCAACAATCCAAGTTTGACTATATGAAGAATCAAGTCAAGAGTAAGAGATTGTTAGGATTATTATGTAAGATTGAATGTCAATCATGCTCACTTAGGATTCAAGGGCTTAAGTCTGAGAAGAATTTCTGTTAAGTGCTCAAAAGTGATAATTCATACTATCCAAGTCAAGGGATTTTAATCCCAAAGACTTAGTACTTTAGCAGTCTAAAACAGGGGACTTTCAGATAGCTAAAAGACTTTTCAAACAGCTGAAAGTAGTGTTTTAGCAGGCTGAAGGTTAGACAAAGGAAAATATCAACTCTCTGGTATTTTCAAACGGCTCTTTGAGCCGGCTGAAAGTAAGTTCAGACGGCTAAGAACTTGATTCAAGAATCCCTAAAATTGACCCTCTCTAGAATTTTCAACAACCTTCTTCAGACGGTTGAAAGGGAAGTTTCAGACAGCTGAAAGATATTTCAGCCGGCTAAAAGACTCGGGTTGACTCATAACGGCTAGTTTTCAAATGAACTTTTGAAGCATTAAACGCCCACCAAACCTCTATTCCTGGCATTAATTGCTACAGAATGGTCATATTAGACTCCTTGGCTATTTATACAAGCCTTGAACTCAATTATGTGTATTGATTGAGAAAAGAACAAATTCATTGATTGTTATTCACTTTCAAACCCTAGAAATTCAAGTGAGCAATCATTGAGATATCAATCCTAGTTGAGTGAGCTTTTTAATCTGTGTTTATCTACTCTTGAGGAGAGCTTCTTGTACACAGACAATCATTAAATCATCTTGTATTAAAGGATTGTGGAAACCTTAGCTTTGAAGTTCTTGAAGAGGGCTTTGTACAAGTGTTTGGGAAGAACACTTGTGACTGTGTAAAGGTTTTGTCTTTACCTTGGAAGAAGATTGAGTTAGTGAATTTGAATACTGAAGCGAGCTCATGAGGCGAGGACATAAGCGGGGAGCCAAACCTCGTTAAAATCGTTTTCATTCTCTCTCTCTATATCTCCTCATTATTGCATACTTGTGATATTATTTGTTCTTGTAATAATCTGATTTTAATTTGGCCAACAAAAAAAAAAAAAAAAAAACCTATTTACCCCCCTCTAAGGTTGTATACTTGGGACTACAATCTTAGTAACAATTAATAGGGTATCATTTTCTTCTCCATGAGCTTGAACTTAAGATTAGTCACACACAAAATGAGGAGATTGTCACTAAGCGATCATGCCATTGATGTAATATTAGTTATTTCTTCATTTTTATTTTTATTTTTTAAAAATTTTACTATACTTGCTCCCTTTGCTGTTAATTGATTTATTGATGATGACGTAGGAATTACCACATCATTTAAAATAGTATTTTTCCAATTCAACAATTGGATAAGATACTCTACTTATTCATGTTATGCATGTTAAATTTCAAGTTAATAAAAGATTAGGATTAAGGTTTGCAAGTTAGTTGGGGTAAACCCAAGGACCGAATTAATTTGAGCAATTTGGTTCGATCTCAGTTCTGTTTGGTTTGCTCCAAAAAATATTCAGTCCGGTTCCGGTTTGAAATTTATAAGAGTCGATCAATTTGATCCAATCTAGGGTTTAGGAGGTTTCAGAACTGAACTGGACTAAATTCTCGAGAACCGAAATGTTAACATATATAATATATATGTTAATATTAATATATTATACTCTATATATAAGTATTATATAATGAATAATAATACTTATTCATTAAATAATAATACTTATTCAATAAAGTTCTTACCTTTTACCCAAAAAGAAAATCGAGAACCGGACCGAACCAAATTGTTTCTTCTCAATTCAGTCTGATACAATTTTCGGTCCGGTTCTAATTCATTTTTAAAGGATTGAATTAGTTCGGTCTGATCCGGATTTCCCCCTAGCCCCGAACCGGCCCGGATCGAGTTGCACTCTTAATTAGGAGCTGTGTCATCCATAAAATGCTTAAAATCATAATTTTATTTATAAAAGGAATGTAAGTCTATAGATCAAATGTTTTTTGATATCCAGTTGATTTGATATTTAGCATGCGTGACGTATATGAGAGGATTATCTAATCCAATGGTGGATTTAACGAAATATGATTCTTATAAAAAGATATTGAGGGGTGTAAGAGTAAAAAGCTTTATATTAGATATGTAAGCTGATCTCTCTTATATATATATACATGTTATCCCATCATCATTAGATAAAATTAAACCCATCCTGTTCAATCTATAATAGCCTCAAGTCACCATAAGCTTAGACAATTGTTATTTTGGTCCTTAGTATTTGCAGTTTTGTACTCAGGATAGAGCTAAGTGGAGCCCATATCGGAAAAATAAAATAATAATAATAATTTAGCCCATGTGGGAAAAAAATTTTACTTATACTTTATATGTAATTTTTGTGAAGAATTACAAATTTAGACCTTCTGAAATTTAGTTTTTTGGCCCTTATATTATTTCTTCCTAAATATACCAATACATCCCATGAATTTATACAGTTTCAAGAACATTCTCTCTTAGCTCTCTCTTTTGTGGTTTTTCTTTCAAGGTTTGGCCTCTTTGAATCAAATTTCTGGCTCCATCACTACTTGTACTTTCAATTTTTATTTTTATTTATTTATTTTTTAAATTTGACAATCAATAGAATTTACTCATACCCCTAACCCTCCTAACATCAACAAATTGATATTGATGTTTTTGCATAAACTTGAATTTGAAATCTCTAATTCAACAAATTAACAAGACGTTGTTTAAGAAGGGGATTCAAGTCTTTGTGTGAAATTTGTTTTTTTTTTTCTTTTTTCTTTTTTTTTTTCTTTTAGTTTTTTTCTTTTCATATGTTGAGACTATAAAGCATCTCTTCTTACGGTGTGATTTTTCTTGTGTTCTTTCGTTCTGGATTCCTAACATTTTCCATCAGAATTTGAATCTATTTGGATTAGTAGTAGATTTTTGGATGTCTCGTCAAACCTTAGCTCTCAATTTTTAATCTCTGAATTGTTGCTATGTTTGTAATTTTTTTACACAATATGGCATACGAGAAATTTTTCAAACCTTAGTTCTCAGATCTCGTTTACATATTCGAGCTATGTTGCATGATATAGGTAAAACCAATTTAGGGCATATGCAAAATTTAGTCTTCAATTTATCTATTTTGCATGCTTTTGATGTATTAGAATACCAAGCAAAGCTCCTCAAATTCATACTGTTTTTGCTAGTCTCCCCTTCTTACTAGGTGGTTAAAGCTTAATACAGATGGATTGACGAAAGGTGACCAAAGTCTAGCGGCAATGAGAGGTGTTTTTAGAACCAGTAGGGATTTTGTTAAGGGCCTTTTATATATTAATCTTAGATTTCATTTTGCTTTTTATGCGGAGTTGATGGCTCTTATTGTTGGTTTGGAGCAAGCCTGGTTGAATTATTGGAATAGGATTTAGTTGGAAAGTGATTCTTTTTTAGTAATTCATTGTCTTTTAAATCCTTTCTATGTTCCCCCTTGGAACTTAAGAACCCGATAGTTAAATTAATTGCAAGTTCTACCTTCAATCTATATAGTTATGTTGTAATCATATTTTTTTTCGAGAAGGAAATGCCACTGCAGACAAGGGTCTAAATATAAGTCTACTATCTCTTGGCATGTAGTGGCGATGGACAACTCCTAAGGATCTTCATTCTCTTGTTTGTCATGCTATGTTTAGTCTACTTTCGTATAAGTTCAGGCCATGACTTTATGGGGTTGGTTTTTGTACGGTAATTGGTTTTGGCCAGTTTTGCTTTTATTTTTTTTCTTTCCTATTTTTGTATCATTTTTCATTCTATTAATAATGTGTGAGAGTTTATGCACAATATTGGGGTTCTAGTGTGCCAACTTAGTTGGGATGCTAGGTTTTCTTATGAAGTTTCTCTCTAATTTCATTTTTTTTTTATAAAAAAAAAAAAAGTGAAAAGAATGTTATTACGTTATCATACAATTGACATAAACTATTTTTTTAGATAAAGGAAAGAAACATTACTAAATTAACCTATGTAACAGTTTCTATAGTGGTAGTTTGAAGAAAAAAAATGTTTTTTCTCTACAAAAAAAAAAGGGGGGGGGGGGGGGGGGAATACGCCCTTTGTAAGTATCTTCTATGATTAAAAACAATGTTAGGTATTCAAATCATGTAAATCCATTTTAAAACAAATTTCCTATTCTAGCTATCACTTTGCAAAGAAGAGAAGATAACAAAAACACCTAGATGAATTTGGCCTCTTCCTCCCTTTCTTTGCCTGCAAGATTACATTGATATAAAACAATTAAAGAAAGTATGCCATGTGAAGTTTGTGTGTGAGAAACATAAGTATCCTAGGCCTAATTTTGCTGAATTTTGAACATCTTCAGTACCATGCACTTGATAGTGAAAAGACGAAAATTTGAATTTGGGACATACCCTTAAATCTTGGTCTTTGCCATCTTGTTAAATCGTAGTGCACATTTAAAAACACTTCCAGTCTTGCATCCTTAATTAAAACTTTGTCTAAATTTCTTTCTAATGCCATCGGATCAAGATCCACATAAATTAATGATTTAAATGATCCCAATCCATATCTATAAATCTATACTTGTTGAATTAAACCATATGGTATGTAATTTATATTAGAATTTTGCACGTGAAATAAATTACATGGCAGGCAAGGCTTCCATTTCCATCACCATCACATTTTTCCCCTTTCTCTAAGTTGCTTTTGCTTTTACATCTGCCAACATCATTTCACTTGTGTTTTTGAAGACCCCCTCTAAAATTGTCCAACAGACCGTTCCTAGTACACAAAACCGTATCAAACACCGCGTTAACGCCGTTGCTCAAACGGTCCAAACCCTCCCCAAACGTCTCCGTCGCCGTCTCCAGCTCCTTAACGGCCGTTTCTAACGTTTCCTTTCTGTCCACCAAGTCATCGATGACGTCACACACTCTTTTCACACGCGTCCCCACGTCGTCCATTTCTCGGAACCACCCTTTCTTCTCTCCACCAAAACAGCGCCGTTTCAACTCCTCGGAAATCGCCGATTCCATGTCGTTGAACGAGTCGGCCCACGCGAACTCGGCTGGCACTCGGATCCTGACTGGTTCCGGCAGTCCGCACAACGCCGACGCAACGGCTCCGGCGACGAAGACTGTCACCAATCCGACGGCGTAGATGGTGCGCCGGATCAGTTTCCCGACGCTCGAGATCTTTCCACGCGGCGCATTTCCAAGGCCCACGGCGAGATCTCGGATCAAAACCTCCGGATTGTTCTGGAAACTTCGTTTCGAGAACCCTCGCGAGTAATTGTCCCAATCAGAAAGACAATCCCTGGCCCGCCGGAGCTTCTCCGGGGCCGGAACCAGAGCACCCTCGCCAGAAAAGTCGAGTAGCTGAAGTACGAAATTGATCAGAAGACGCCGCTGTCTTAGCCGTTCGATCTCCAACGTAATCGAATTGCAGGCGTCCAAGAGTTTGACGGCATCATCCAAATACGACGCGAGCGAATCCTCCGATGAACTGGAAACTCCCAGGTTGGAGATTAGGAGTTGAGCTTCGGCGTGAGTGGAGGAGAGGAAATCAACGGCCAGCGAGAGCCAGGATAAGCTGATGGACGGTGGATCGGAGGTGGAGTTGAGGGTTTTGAGACGACGGAGTAGGTTCTCATCGAAGGATCGGGAAATGAGGTCGAAGTTCTTGGGCAGAGATGGCTTAGAGGAGGCCACACGAAAATGAGAGAAGGACGGGAAATGAGAGATCTCAGTGAGATACATGGTTCGACAGCGGAGTGATTCGAAGGAAAATGATTAAAGAAAATATGAAACTTTCCGGCAAAATGAGATTTCCCAGGAAAACGCAGCGTTGGAGGAGCAGTGTATGGCAGCTATATATAGATATTCATCGACGAAGTAGCGCAGGCAACTGCGAAAAAGTCTTTTAAACACGGTTGCGAATATTAAAAAATCTCTCTACCGAAAAGTGAACTTTTTTGCGAAATTATTTAAATGCCCTTTTTCGTTAGAGGAGCACCCAACCGTATCTCTTGATGAAGGCATGGTGAAGTTGAAGGGTAGGATGGGTAATTTAAATGTTGGGCAAACACGGAAACTAGGAGGAAGGAATGGTGAGAGGACCTGACCGTATCTCTTGATGAAGCCAGCACGCTACTTTGGTGATGGGGGTATTTTCGCCATTTTCAAACTCACTGGAGACTTATGCGGTGTTGTCACCTAACACCGAATCCGTCTGGGTGGTCTACACTCTTCCAAACATTCAATTAAGAGGCCTTTTAAAAATGGAATTCGGCGAACATTACAGTACTTCGAACCTAGTTCAAAATATATGGTTGCTCCTACCTTGTTCTTATCTTTTTGGCAATTAGGCATGTAAATTCTCCGTTTTTAATTGATTGTCATCTCTAAAAAAAAGATACGCTTCTTAGGAAATCTTTTTAAATATTTTTATATAAATTAGTTATAGTACACATGCATTGCATGTAAATACTTTTAATAATATTAATTATTATTATATATATATATAAAGATTAATACATCAAGGTTTTATTTTATTTTCAAATTTTTTCTGTTGATCCTTATATTTTATATATTTTATTTTTTAAAGATGTTCAACATGGATAAAAATTTCTAATATACACTAACGTTTTCCTTGAGAAGATCTTAAATAATTAAGAGTAATCTAGATTTTTAAATTAATGAATAAGGGTAATACTATCCTCAAAATATTAAAAGAGGGTAAAATAGTCAATCAAAAGTTTTTCTCTCTAAAAAACTTTTATTTGTAGTGCATATATATATGTTTTAACATTTCAATATTGCCATCAAGTATATAAAACACTGAAAAATGCAAAATATTAATGAGCAATGGCATTTTAGGAAATCAATTAAAGAAAGCCATTGACTTTTTTAATACGACAATAATTTTAAAAAATCCCAAAAAGAAAATGAGGACAATAAAAAATGAATGGATGGAGTATTTAGGCAAGTGTGGGAGTAAAGATTTCTTAGAAAGCTTTGGTATGTTAGGAGGACTTTCGTAATGTTGCTACACCTCCATGTAATTACTCTTTTATTTATTAATGTTATTTTTTTTTCTTTATTTTTCCAAAAAAAAAAAAAAAAAAAAAGAAAAAAGAAAGAAAAGATAAGAAAATCTTGGGTTAAATTTGATCTTTGCTTCTTAATTTCAAAACTTGACAACCTAAAACCCTGTATCTCAGAATCACCAATGTCCAGTGATTCTCAGTACTTTTCAAGAAAAGGGTATTTCACGTAGGGCTGCAACTTGGGTGGGTTGAATCCGCCCAACCCGAACCCAACCCGGGCAATAGATGGGTTGGACAAATAGTTTTCATACATTGGGTTGGGTTTGGGTTAGAAAATATCAACCCGATTTAAATCGGGTTGGGATTGGGAATGGGGGTTGGGCAACCCGAACCCAACCCGAACCCGACCTATATATATAATTTATAATTTTTTAAAATATTTTTATATGCATTAAATATGACATCATATGGTTTTTAACTATTGGTCATTTGGTGTGGACATAAGGGGCTTGTATGAAAAATTACTAGAGATTTGTAAAATCAACTGAAGAAAGATGTGTAACCAAATTATCTTCTATTGTTTTTTCCTTTTTTTTTTTTTGAGGGGGGAGTTAAAAAGGGAGCTTTATTTAGACTGTTAACCCTAACCTAGTGGTTAGTAGCTATAAATCTATAATATCTCCTAGAATCATAGGATTATAATCCATGTTTGACATAAAAGACTCTTTAAATAAGTGTCCATCAATGTCAATTTTTCTTATTTTTCTAAGTTAGTTCTTATCATTTTGGCATCAAAGCACTCTGCCACTACTTCTCCTTTCTTTCCCCAGTCCCCATCGGCTACTAACAAGTAACGCCGTTGATTTTATTGAAGCAGATTAATCAATTGAATTTGGATGATTAAGATTTGTAGGCATATGTAACAATGTATTTTTTTTTTTATTGAAGCAGGTTTACTAAATATGAAAAATAAAAAATGAAATTAATAAGCTAACCCGCACAACCCGACTTCAACCCGCCCAACCCATGTAACCCATGCCCAACCCGTGCCCACCAAACCCGAGCACGGGTTGAGCCTGGGCTAAAAAAGTTCAACCCGAAGTATGGGTTGGGTTGGGCTTGGGTATAGGGATTTACACTTTGGGTTGAGCTTGGGTTGACCTCTCAACCCGCCCAACCCGCCCAAGTTGCAGCCCTAATTTCACGTAATGTCAATTGCAAGTAAGTTTCAGTTTTCCTATTAGGGGCAATTCCGGTATTTACTCAAATTCTCACTCAAACCTAAATTTGAATAAAAATATTAAAAAATGACCTTCACTCTTTGACTCAAATCCATATAAAATGAAAGGAAATTTAAACCCAAACTCAAATTTGTGGGGTTTCAAATATTTGATTAAAAATTTGAGTTTTGTCACTGAAACTCCAAATCTAATTAATGGAGACTCAAATTCTTATTGTAAAAAAGGCTTTTGGGAGAAGATAGTAATTTTTTTAAAAATGTTTTGAGTAAAAATTTGAATTTGCTATTAGAGAACTTGGTATTAAATCAAGGTTTTACTCAAATTTGTGTTAAAAATAAAAAATAAAAAAATGAAGAAGAAGCAGCAGCAGCTAGGGTTGTTCATGGTTTTGGTTTGGTTTGGTTTTTTTGTCATTAGATTTGGTTTTGGTTCCAATTTTAGAAAACTAGATTAAATTGGTTTGGTTTTGATTTTCATGTTTAAAAAACCAAACCAAACCGAAAAAATATTATATATATATATATTACATATTAAACTTAGTCTGTAAATTTTCTATTCTAATAAGAAAAGAACAGGTAACAAATCCAAAATAGTAGTACACTATTAGAAGAAAGACGTTTGAAATAGGCTTGTTTTTGTAGATTTTAACTTTCTTATTATTTTTCCTTTGTTAGATTGGCATGTATTAAACTAGCTATTAATGTTGTGTGAGATATTGGCACATATTATATTGGAGATTTGAACTTGGATTTACATAAGTCAATATTTTTCTATTTTGATATAATGTTTAATGCTTTTTTTTAGGTGCTATTGTAATGATTTTATTAAAAATATTTTTATTTGGAGTTTGGCTTGTCATTTTTTCCATTTTCAATTATTTGTTGTTATTTGATAGGATAAAACCAAAATTGAACCGAACCAAACCGAAATTTTATCGTTTGGTTTGGTTTGGTTTGGTTTTTTTATAGTATGGTTTGGTTTTGGTTTGGGGAAAAAAAACCAAAGTATAATGGTTTGGTTTGAAATCTACCCTAAAACCAAACCAAACCAAACCACGAACACCCCTAGCAATAGCAGCAACGGTTGGAGATGACATTAGAAAAGCAAAAACTTGTTTAAAGAAACATTCCTTTCTTATTTAACATTTTTTTTGGCCTTTATGTTTTTTGACATCGAAGCAGAACTTTAGAATTAAATATAGTGGAAACTTGCACAAACAAAAAACAATGGTCGGCAAGACAGATATTAATTGGTTGTAGGGTGCAACTTGTCATTTTTATTTTATTATTTTTTTATATAAAAAGGTTTTAGATGATATGGTATTAGGCATATATGTTCCCCCAACATGTACATACAATTTCCCGTCTTATATGCGGATTTGGATTTGCTCAAGTTGGGGTCTTCAATTTGACGCTCAATTTAGCGTTAGATTTCAGACACGTGGGGGGATACAATTATCAACGGCTAGGATGAGAAGGCTTTAGCATTTGTAGGAGAAGCCCAGCCGTTGATAATTGCATCCCCCTACGTGTCCAAAATCTAACGCTAAATTGAGCGTCAAGTTAAAGACCCCAACTTGAGCAAATCCCAATCCCTTATATGCACCGGGTCATTATAGGACAAAGTCTATTGGGGTGGCCTTAAGGAGTGGTATCAGGCACATACGTTCCCTCACCCCCATCCCACATGCATCCAACAATTATAAGATAGAATCCATGAGATTAGCCTTTAGGAGAATGGTGAGAGTTGAACTCCAAGACCTCTTGGCAAGAGGCCCTAGAACCACTTGATGTGGCCCTCAAGGATGTTAATTACACTTTTATTGCATATATATAGTATACACTAGAGGTGGAAGCACATGTTGAGAGACCATAGTCTCAACATCTTTATATAATAGTATGGATGGTACCATTGCTACAAGCAAAAAAGAGTTCATTTCACCATGGCCCTGTTTGGTTCACGATTCATGGATTCTTTGTTCTTGAAGAAAAAAAAATGAAGAAGAAGAAGCATAAAACGCATTAAATGTACTATCAAACTTGACAATGCGTCAACTTTTCTTAGAGAAAGATGAAGTAGATGTGTTTGAAAAAATTATTTTCAACCTTCAAGATCAACTCAAAATAAATATGATAAATTCAATCCTAAATTGATAAAATTGAGTGTTCTCACCTAAACTAGGATTGCTTGAATAATGAAAATCAGTTAGAGACTAACCACCCAAGGTCAAATACCTCCAATGTTTTTGAGTCACTTACAATCCTAATTTAGGTGTGAGATCAAAGTTTTAACTTGAATGTTGTTTTTAAGTCACTTACTATCCTAATTATGATGGTTAGCAATATTTGGGAGCATCAATTCTGTTTCGAGTAGCAATTAATCCTCCATGTGCTTTTGGAGTAAGATTATATCCAAGTATATACATCGAATACTCAATCACCCTTTTCGCCAAATAACGTCATGTCGATTCGGATGATGAATTCATGCTGCATAACAACAATGCCAAATCTTCATAATTTGGTCTTACAAAATTTATCTCCTAAAGTTTAATCTAACCTTATTAATCCACTCATTGTCATGTTTTCTATACACCAACTATATGGCTCAGTTTTTTCCTCCAAAACTTAACTAGGCCCAAACTCTCGAAGTTATGGCCGATGGCATGATAATTTAGTAGCATTTTCTTTATTTGCTGAGTGAGTGATCTCGAGTTCAAAGTTATGGAGAAGCATTGATACCCATTCTATTGATACTGAAGGGTTAGGACTATGAGTAAATTTTATCGATTGTAAAAATAAAAAATAAAAAGAATAAAAAAGAGGTTATGGCCTAAATGTACAATTTATAACTGGCATAACCCCTTAACAAATTGCCAACCCCGATCATCAGCCCCAAAAAAAAAAAAAAAAAAAAAAAAAAAAAAAAAAAAAAAAAAAATTGGGAATCCGGGTTAAGGTGGCCATGGTCGAGAACAATGGTAATGGGCCCATGTCCTCTTGAGCATTAGAAAATTATAGCTAAAACCATGATTTGGGGACCATTAATTCCATCTCAGATACGAAGAAGATGAAAATTTTGACTACACATATAAGATATTTTGCGTTGCTTCTGATTTTGAAAGAACAATACATATGAAGTTCTTCTTTTCAAGTGTAGAGAAACATATTCCAAGCTAAAATTGGGCAGTTTTGGGCACACTCGTAGACCGATTAGGCAGGAGACTCGTTCGCCATGAGGCATATGCCGACGTGAGGCACAAAGTTGGGACTGCGTACGCTAGTGAACCATTAATGCAATGACCTATAAGTAAGATTAGATTTTTTTTTTTTTTTTTTTTTTTTTTTGCCCTTTTTGATGAAGAAGTAAGATTAGATATTTTATGGAGGATGGTGATGGATGCGTAAAGTGATTAAGATTAGATATTTTATATGCGGAAAGTATGGTTAAGATTAGATATTTTGTGGGAGATTTAGATATTTTATGGAAGACAGAGGATGCATTGAATATGCAAGAAGTTTTTAGAAGTTTCATCAACCCTAATCACCATTTTAAAAGTTGCATTGAATATGCAAGACTGAGGCTGCTAGAAGGAAACTCTCATCAACCCTAATCACCATTTTAAAAGTTTTTCAGAGAACATTACAACTGTATCACAATGTGAATTTCATTTTTCTTTTTTCTTTTTTTAGGAGAAAAAGGAAAGGGAAAAAAAATGAAAAGGGATTGGGAGTTGAGTTTGTAAAGTGCACATCAAGATATCTCATAAAAAATAAATAAAAAAAAGTGCACATCAAGATACTAGGGACATTGCGAATCAATAATGGAAGGTTCAAGTCCACTTAAATTCATTTCACCATCCCAGTATTCTAGGATGTAGAAATCTGAGGTAGACCAACTTTGGTTTATCTTAGATTCCAAAGATTTACATATGAATTTTTTGTTGCTAAGGAAAGCTTCAAGGGTGTTTTTAGGGGATAAGTGGAAGGTTCAAGTTCCACTTACACAATGACCTCTTTGGGCTACCTCCGGGATTCAATTTACCAGAAATGCGTGAGATGAGGGATTGTAGGAACCTATGGAATTACTCTCATCCCAAAGGATAGGGATAACCATGTTAAGCAAAAAGGAGAAGGTTTAAGCCTTAGAAGGGGTAAATATGAGTCAATTCAATTTTTACAAGTCCTCAATTCTATGATCCTAATTGCTTTACAAAATTACCAACTTGATTAATCAAGTCCTAATTCTACTATCCTAATTGCTTAAAAAATTGCCAACTTGATTACTCAAAGATTAAGCAATGAACTCAGGGTGTAAATAAGTTGTTCAAGCAATTATCTTACAAATTTGCTAGCTAGCTAGATAAGCAACTTCATTAGTACATTTCAAAAAATTACATTGTGTGCATATAGAAGTAAAGCATATAAAGTAAACTAGCATAAGATAGACATTTTAGAGTTTATAGTGATTCATCAATGTACTTGCATCTTCTCCTGATGAGGCTCATCTCCTCCACCGCATCTTCACCAAACCCTAAGTTTACAGGCTAACATTTAACCCTTCGCTCATAACATTGATGATGCATATAGCTCATGGTCGGACACGTTGGTCCAGGATGAAAGGCCATGCTGAAATTAAGTCCCCAAAGCTTTCTGTAGCATCTTCCAAAACTGTGAAGAAAACGCAAATCATGGTCCACCACATTTGATAATGAAACTCCATGCAGCTTCACAACTCACAATTTCATCAACATATAATTTACTCAACTTCTCCCACGAGTCTGTAGATCAAACAGGCAAGAAATGCGTCAAATGCACGAGTCGATCAACTATCACCCAAATGGTGTTGTACCCCAAGAGGTTCATGGTAATCCAATGACAAAATCTATCATGGCATACTCCTTTTTCCATTCTGCTACAGGTAAAGGTCGCAGTAAGCATGGCGGTCTCTTGTGTTCAGCCTTGACTACCATGTAACAATACAATGTCCCTGTTCATTCTTACCCATCAACCTTAACTATACATCTTGTGGTTACCTGGATGGATTGTGAACTTTAAACAGTGCACTACATGAAAAATATTTTCTTTTACCTGCAAGTCTTGCAGAACTGCAAGACTATCCATGAACTGTAATCCCCCATCTTTTCTTGTTGACCATCTTTCAATTTTCTTGCCATTTATCATCCAAAAACAAATGCTTATTAACTCTGGATCTTGTGACAGGGCCTCAATAATCCAATGTAAGAGAGTAGATCTTGCAACTATGTTATACACATACGTTTTAGTTTTCTTCCGACCAAACCATAGATCTAACTCTTGAAGTGCCTCTAACAAATTCCAATGAGGTAGAGCAATTCCGTACACCATACCATGCAGTTGCCTGCTCAAAGTGTTTGCAACAGCTTTCGCCGTGGTTGGATGATCTTGCAACTCAAAGTAATAATCCTCAGGATACCCCACCAATCTCCCCTGCCTCAAATTCAGATCCTTCTGCATGAAGATGTACTTCAAACTCTTGTGATCTGGGGAGAAATTTTTTTGTATCTTAGCAAGGCATTTTCAATCATTCACTTAGTAATCAAAACATGCCATGATTTCACTTTTATGAATAATGGAATGCACCATGAAAATGAGAAATCATCATTTAATTATAAGCTAGTAACCATTATCGCAACAATGGGAGCACAGTTCCAGAAGTCTAAATGAATATAACGGAAAGTGGAATCATATCGTTGCTTTTTCCTAATAAATAAGTATCTCGGAGAGCAACTTAGAGCACAATTTATGTTACTCAGATGCAATCCCTAAGAAAATAAACCAAGTTACAAGCATCAAATGCTGAGCATGAATCATGCAGTTAGATCCATAATTTTACCTCTATAGTAAAAGATTTTAGCACATATACAGATGACTTGCCTAAAGCCCCATTGCCATCCAACGTCAAGAGAATAGGATCTCACACATAACCAGCAAGTTTCAATGCACTAGGATTCCGTCCAACGCCACATATACACCATCGATTCAGCATGCAACTTGTGAAAGGCAACAGACTTTATGAATTACATCACTCACTTCTACGTAGCTACAACCCGTTGTCTATCTCAGCCCTTTCCCTTCAACACGCTCCCAATCTCTGCTTCTTGATATCTGGAGTATACTGCCCAGAAGCATGTATCTGCAACTAGAATGGTTTATAGCTTGATTAGATATTCTCTTATAAGTTCCCCTAGCTTAAAAGCATTATGAATCATAGAGAAACCAAACAGTGTTCCCTACACACCATGATTAGGTCCCACTGGATGTCCAGAATCAACTATTTTTCTTCTTTAAAGTGGCCTCTGCCTGATCAATGAGATCAATCATGATTCAATTCCAACGATTAAATTTAGGGCCCATATGGGCATCCAATAGGAACTTAAACAATTTTAGTGTATTTTACATAGTATCTAGGCATAAATCCATCACCTAGAATGGAAAATTTCAGGAGAATGATGGTCATCATCACAGATGAGAGTTGAAATTCAAAGTAATAGCATTTCATAAATTTCTAATAATTGATCCTATAACATCAATTATAGTGATGACTCTACCTTTTTAACATAGTATCATTCAAGATGATAAATTTGTGCCTTCAATACAATGCAAAGTACCCTATAATTGTATAATTTCTATTTGCATGCCCATATGGGCCCTTAATGTATGAACAAAAGGATAAATAAATTAAAATATGCCCACACAGTCAACAGAGCCAAGGATTTTCAATCTTTATGCATAGAACTACAAATAGGATTCAAATCTTCAACACTAGTATCAGTAAGTTACCAAAAAACTCTCTAAAAACACATAAATTATAAGGAACAATTTGTACAGAGAGCTACTTACAGTACAGTTTGGATTGCTTAATGCAATTAAATAGCAATGGACCAAGTTGGAAGCAGGGAACGATGATCATTCACTATATGCAATTATGCCTGGAGTTCACCTCTGTTACAGAAAAAGATTTCAGAATATATGGGAAATTTGTCTCAAAATCCATCATTGTCAAATTCTAATATGTTACTGTCTGGAACATAACCAGCGAGCTTCAGTTCAACTATAATTCTGTCCAACATTGCATATACATCATTTGACTCAGTATGTGATTTGTCAAAGGAAATGAACTCATGAATTTCACCACTCATTTCTATCCAGCTACATCCTGGTGTCTTTCCCACCCCTTTCCCTTTCATAAGCTTCCTTACATGAGCAGCTGCTTCCCATTTTTGACACGTCGAATATAAGTTCGCAAGAAGCACATATCGACCACTATGATGGGGTTGCAGCTTGATTAAATGTTTCCCTATACGTTCCCCTAGCTCAAAAGCCTTGTGAATCATACAGGAGCCAAACAGAGCACCCCATATACCAGGAGTAGGTTCCATTGGCATGTCTTCGATCAACTTCATTGCTTCATCAAAGTGCCCTGCCCGACCTAGGAGATCAACCATGCAACCATAATGATTGACATTAGGCTCCAAATAATAATTGCGGCTCATTGATCCAAAGAACTCACGTCCCTCATCTACAAGACCTCCATGAGAACATGCACTAAGAACACCAATAAAGGTGACTTTGTTCGGTTGAACCCCACTTCTTAACATGCATGAGAAGAGACTCAAAGAGGTCAAAGCATCTCCATGCATAGCCAACCCATTAATCATGGCAGTCCAAGGGTAGACATCCTTGACAGGCAACTTCTCAAAAGCCAATAATGCCTTCTCAATACACCCACACTTTGCATACATATCTATCAATGCAGTCCCAAGTGTTGAGTTCACTTGCAAATTGGTCCTATCTATATATCCATGAACCCACCTTCCTTGATCCAATGCCCCTAGTTGTGCGCAAGCAGTGAGAACACTTGTCAATGTACATTGATTGGGCTCCACATCCTCCAAAAGCATGTCTTGAAAGACAAGTAGTGCATCCTTATATCTACTACATTGCACATAGCTGGCTATCAATGCACTCCAAGAAACAACATTTTTACTAGGCATTTGACAAAAAACTTTACTTGCATCATCACAATAGCCACACTTTGAGTACATGTCTACAAGAGCACTACCAACATAAACATCCCAATGTACTCTCCCTGGCTCTACATAGAATCCATGAACACACCTTCCGAACCAAATATCTCCAACCATTCCAGCCGCACAAAGAACAGTAACAGTTGTCACCTCATCGACCCTTATACCCATTGATCTCATCTCCATAAAACACTCCAATCCTCTCATGGCACCACCATTTCTAACATACCCATCAATCATGGCCGTCCATGTAATTACATCCTTCTGCATATTTTCATCGAACACTTGGCGTGCAGACTCAATGTACCCACTATTAGCCAAAGCAGAAACCAACGAGTTCTTCACAAAACGATCAAAATTCAATCCAAATTTAATAATCTGAGCATAAACCTGAAATGGGTTTTCGTTTTTCAACTTGGAAAACGTCTTGAGAAGCAAAGGAAAGGTGTGCTTATCAGGCACGACACCATCCCGGCGCAACTTTGCAAAGAAAACAAGGGACATTTGAGGCTGACAACTCGTAGAGAAAGCTCTGATCGTGGTGTTCCATAGGTAGACACCGGAAGTTTTGATTCGGTCGAAAAGGTGCGAAGCATAAGCGAGATTGTTGGCCTGATAGATTGCGAGGGAATGGAGGAGTTCGCTGACTAAGAAGGTGTCCTGTGAGAGGCCACAAGTGATGAGGATTGAGTGAATCTGCTTGAGATGCTCCACGGTTCGGTGTTTACGTAACAAGGAGAAAAGGGTGTCGCGTGAGGTGATGAGCTTGTTTGTTAGGCTCGCCGTTGCAGGCATTTAGTTCTACAGTTCTACTTCTACCAACAAGCTTGGCTCCGGTTGAGAAACTTGAGGTCACACGGCGTCAGCATCTTTAAATCACGCGGCAAAAAGTAGCGATGCAACTTGATTTGGTATGGGTCAATTTGCCCTTTTTGTTCAGCTAAATAATTCTCATAATCTCATGTTCCTAATCTTGAACCAAGCCACTCGAGGGTTGGTTGAGTGCGGTTGAGTGGTGTTTAGGTGTACCTTACAGAACTCATCGTTTTGACTATCAGAAGTCATCGTCAATATAGATATAAGGTGTTTCATACAAGTTGTTAGGAGAATAGTTTAGACTAAAATCTAGGGGTGCTCACGGAATCACTCGGCCCACAAAAACTACCCAATCCGACCCTACCCGAAGGCATTGGATGGATTCAACCAATGGGATGGGTGGGTAGTGGTTTAAGATTTTATTTTTTTGCGGTTTCGTGGGTGGTTTGCGGTTTTGAAAGAAAAAAACTGATTCAAACCCACCCGCCTGCATATTTTCGTAGTTACTAAATTATACATGTTACATGTGACAGTGCATCATTGATTCTTAACTTTTATTTATTTTTGGAGAATCAATATATATTTTATAATTTTTATTTTACTATTCGTGCTTTTTCTCCCTAGCTCTTTCTATATATATATATAATCAACATATGTCTTGAATTATTTATCATTTTGTCTTTTTTTCCTGTTTGTGTTTTTAAGATATAAAATGGTATGACCAAATTAAGGGGAAAAAAAAAAAACCAGCAAAATCCAACTAAAATCCCAACCCATAAACCCAACCGCAACCCACCCACAACCAAATGTGTTACATGGGTCAAAACCGCCCGCTTGTGTGAGCGGATGTAGATGCGAATTTGGTTCACCCACTAAGACGTGGGCAGATGGCGGATGAACCCCAAACCCGGGCCCACCCGACCCGTGACCACCCCTACTAAAATCTCAATGAGAGTAAGACGTGAAATACCCTTTTAAAATAAAAAATAAAAAATATTAAGGTAATATAGATTAAAAAAAATTAATTATATTGATTTGTAACAATCCTAAGACTTGAGTCGATAACCTCTTCCCATGTAGAGGGGAGAAATGCCATTAGCCCATTAAGCCATAGAAAAATTCTATTTGTCCTATTTTTTTTTTATCAAATTCAATATCACATATGATGTAACATCATAACAATCCACAAATTTGAGAGTGAGTCTTCCACTATGACATAACCATGTGGTGTCATAGGTCCATAAGAATAAACCAAAGTGGGATTATAGAATAAAAAAGTATTTTAATAATCTCACTTTACTTTACTTTCATTGACTTGTGATACCACATCAGTCGTATCACAATTGCATATAAGTTTTTCTCAATTTGAATTTTAAAATTTGAGTTTGGACTGTAAACCAATAATTGATCCAATATCAAGATGTCATCTCATTTCAGATGTTGAATTCTAAAATAAAAAAAAAAAAAAAAGAATTATGAAATATAGCACTATTCTTAACAATTGTAAAACGAGAAAAACTTGTATGCAACGGTGATACAGATGATATAATCGGAGTACATTTTGACTTCACAATCTTAATTTGCCCTCCTCCAATTAGCCCGTGACAGTGTGTCACATTGTATACAAGTTTCTCTTGTAGAACTCGTCATTTAGAGCCGATAATTCTACTTCCATACATTTTCCAAGTGTAAATTTCTTAGTGGCCCATATGATCCACAAATCTAGGAAGTATCCACTACAGATATGGGTTATATATAGCCAGCACCATCAATTTCCACTCCTCCAAAACCTTATCCACACAATGACCATCGCCAGTTCTGCAGCGGACTGGTCACTTGCATCCACAAACTGTGACAGAAAATACCACAAATTCACCTTCATTTCAACAAGCAAAATCGCTCCCTTCCTCCCTCTTCTTCCCTCCTCAAATTTTCGATCTCTCCTCGCAAACTCCTCCGGTAGTCACTCACCAATCTTGCAAGACTCATTAGCAGGGACTGAATTAGACCTTCAACTCTTGGATTCTCAAAACTCTCCCGTACCCAAGTCCGATAATTTAAACGATTTATTATGTGGGTTATTTAAAGATCCTCGAACCGAAGAACTCGCATATAAGTACTATGAGAAAGCAAAGGAAAAGCCAGACTTTAGGCTGGAGAAATCCACTGTAAATCATGTGATCAGGTATTTGATACGGTCCAAGAAATGGAATTCCATTTCGTCGATTACCCAAGATTGCAAAAGTTTCAATGTGTTGCCTAATAGTTCTATTTGCTCTAGTTTGGTCAGTAGTTGCATTAAGGCCAGAAAATTCAGAATTGTAGAGACTCTGCATGAAGTTTTTGAATCCGACGGCGAAATTGCTGTGTTGGCCTTTGACACTGCAATGAGAGGTTACAACAAACTTCACATGTATAGCAGCACAATTGCTGCCTATGAACGAATGAGATCTGCTCAAATTGTTCTAGACCCTGGTTGTTATTGCCGGATAATGGAAGCCTATATGAAAATCGGTGATTTCGAGAGAGTTGTTGCATTGTTTCAAGAATTCGAAAGTAGGAAATTCAATGAGAGTGTCTATTCCAGCCAAATTTATGGGATCTTATGCGAGTCGTTAGGGAAATTGGGGCGAGCTTTCGAAGCGCTTGAATTCTTTCGAGGCACGATAAAGAAAGGGACATTGGAGGATTCCTTGATCTACGCTTCTCTGATTTGTACATTTGCGAGCATTCGGGAAGTGAAGGTAGCTGAAGAGCTTTTCAAAGAGGCGGAAGAGAAGAAAATGTTAAGGGACCCTGCGGTTTTTCTGAAACTCGTGTTGATGTATGTCAAAGAAGGAGCAGTGGAGAAGACTATTGAAGTTGTCAAGGCAATGAAGGGCGCGAAAATTGGTGTCTCAGATTGCATTTTCTGTGCAATTGTTAATGGTTACTCCAAGAAAAGAGGACTCAGGGCCGCAGTTAATGTTTACCAAGAGTTGATCTTGCTAGGCTGCGAACCAGGACAAGTCACCTACGCTTCGATGATAAATGTGTATTGCCGTCTTAGCCTTTATTCGAATGCAGAGTTTCTCTTTTCCGAGATGGAGCAAAAGGGGTATGATAAATGTGTGGTAGCTTATTCTAGCATGGTTGTAATGTATGGGAAAACAGGGAGGCTCAGAGACGCAATGAGGCTTGTCGCCAAGATGAAAGAAAAAGGGTGTAAGCCCAACGTGTGGATCTACAATTCTTTGATGGACATGCATGGGAGAGTCAAGAATTTGAGGCAGGTAGAGAAAATTTGGAACGAAATGAAGCGAAGGAAAGTGGTGCCTGATAAGGTCAGTTACACTAGTGTTATAAGTGCTTATAGCAAGGCGAGGGAGTTTGAAACGTGTGTGAGATTTTACCATGAGTTTAGGATCAATGGGGGCGTGCTCGACAGGGCTATGGCTGGAATAATGGTTGGGATTTTCTCCAAGATTAGTCGGATCGATGAGTTGGTGAAGCTTTTGCAGGATATGAAATCGGAAGGAATGGGATTGGATGTGAGGCTTTATCAGTCAGCTTTGTATGCTTTGAGGGATGCTGGGCTGCAAATGCAAGCAAAATGGTTGCAAGAGAGCTTTGAGGTAAGTTAAAAATCAAAATTAAGCATGAGCACCAATATGTGACCCAACAAGGAAATGGAAGTTCCAAGTGTTTGAGGCTGAACTTTGGTTGCTATGAGTTGAATTGAGAGACATCGTCTGTTTATATTTGTAGCGGTGGATCTTGTTGGACTTTGGTCTCTGTAATTAGTTTGTATGGCATTAGAAAGTACGTGTTACCACTAAAACTGGATGCTGGAAGAGAAACAGTGTCTTCACTGCCACAAATTTAGGCATTGGGACTGTTACTTGAATATTCAAAAGCCGCACATAGGCGTTAATGAAAGTAAACCCTACTTATCTGCAATGGTGAAAGATCTACAAGGGGTCTTTGGGCCAGAAATGTGATTGAAAGCAACCCATCTTGTATGTCATAGCATTTGAAAAATTGTCAATGATTTTATTCTTTGTTTTGTACTTTCTTGAGGACCCTTTTGATGGGCTATGACTAATAATTATGTTGTACTTGATGATCTCTCACCTTTGAACTTTTCTGAATTATGTTGTACTCGATGATCTTTCACCTGTCTCCATAATTCCCCCCTCTTCCACTAAAATTAACCATTTAATTTTGGAAAAAAAAAAAAAAAAAAGGTGAGTATATCATATCCCCTTTACGAGATGAAAGTTGCAGGTTATGAAAACAAGGGCCTTGCTCCTCTTTGTATGAGGAGAATGGAAATTTCTAATTCAATATTCCTCCTCTGTGCCATGCTATCATTTGTAAGTGGATCAGACACAACCAATTCATCTCCCGTCGGCTGTTTTGTCAGGTGTGAGAACCACAGCTAAATGCTAATGATCTTTTCTTTTTCTTTTTTTTTTTTCTTTTTGGGGGGAATTAAATTCATAAAAACCATGAGTAGCTATCTTATTTGAGAAGAAATATACAAGACTTTTTTGAAAATTGGGTTTTAATAAAAGGAAAATAGTTAGATGATTCCAATTTTGAAAAAGCAAAGGGGCCTTGGTTATGATGTGGGAGAGTGGAAGACTCGAACTGAAACCTATAGGTACGTACCTACCTCGTTCGAGTTATTCTCCTTTTATCAATTTGGCTTAAACTTTAGAGTAAATCATAGAAAATCGACTTGATATTTGGTCCTTTTCCACATGAATCCCCTAAAGCAAAAAATTTTGGTAATATTTCCCCCCAAACAATTTACATGATGTCATAAATTTATGTGTAAATTATCCGTGGGGATATTACAACCATTTTCTCTTTAGGGGGTAATGGGAAAAAGAGTCAAACATGAAGGGGGTTTATTGTAATTTACCCTTAAATTTTAATAAACAAATAACTTATAATCATGAAAATAATAATAATAATAATAAACAAATAACTGATAATCAACTCAAGATTATCATTCTAATAATTGAAATAAAATAAACATCTAGGATATCGGGAGAGGATTCAGTGCTGAGTTTGCAAAACTCAGCACGGTGCCAAGCTCATCTCGGCCGTCCATCTCGGTTTTGGACGGTTGAGATTGAAAGATGATAAAATTACCAAAATACCCTTATAAAATAACTTTTTCATCTTTCAATCTCAACCGTCCAAAACCGAAATGGACGATCGAGATAAGCTCGGCACCGTGCTGAGTTTTCCAAACTCAGCACTGAATCCAAGTCCCTAGGATATCATATAAGATATGGAAGATAAATTGTATTTAATGCAAACTTGGGTTCAAGTGAGCAGCATATGTACATTTTTTGGAAAGATCAAAGTCTAAGGCTATGTTTGTTATAAGGGAATGAGGGAGCGAATGGAATGGTGATTCCATTCCCCACAAAAGAATATCATGCTTGTGAATGGAGAGATTATCCCTCACAAAATTCCAACAAAGCTCTTCTTAAATCTTTCTTAATTTCACAGTGAAATTTCAGTGAAGTTTCCCATTTGTTTCACCAGGTGATACGAACCTTAGGTAAAACTCACCCTTGAAAACTGACTTGTAAAGAGAAGGTGCTCAAAAGCTAATATACACATAGTCAAACCCATACTTAACCGATGTGAGACATTAAGATCATAACATACCACCACGCTTCTACAGCTGACATCCACGACGGCCCACTCTATCAACATTGACCCGATGATAGCCTTTTCCCTTTTGGCAGCTTCACTCATCTATCAGTATTCAAGGAGATAATACTATGTCCATACACAATACTAAGTCACCTTAATCCAGCCTTCCGCAAACACCAACCACAGAGAGATGCATCCCATTCTGCGTCTGATCACATACTTGACATAGCAACAAACTCTGATACCAAATGCCCCCTAAGTAGAACTCACCCTTGAAAACTGGCTTGCAAGGAGACGATACCCAAGAGCTAATGTACATATGGCAAATCCATACTAAACCTTTGTAAAACATTAGGATTGTAACAAATTAAGAATCTCGAGTGCATTATGCTGAGGAACTGAAGGGTATGCCATTGCTTACGTCTCAAGTCTTCTACTAGGATGAGCATGAATTTTGAACTTACTCCCTCCGTTCCTATTTAATTGGCTTTTTTTCCATTTTGGGATGTTTTAAAATTATTATCATATTAAAAAATTCAATGACTCTTTTTGTTTGATTTCCTAAACTACCCTTAAAAATGCCTTTTATCTCTTTCTAATGTTTTGTACACATGAGGGCAAAATTTGAATTTTAAAACATAAATGTTGATTTGAAAGCATTTAATAAAGTTACCTAAAAAAACATATTTTTTCAAAGGGAGTAGTCAAATAGGAATGGATGGAGTACTTCTTAGAATGAGTAGTTCATTTCTTCTTTTTTTTTGTTTTTTTTTTTTTTTTAGGGGGGGATTGGACTACTCACTCTTTAACTCTGCCCCTCTAGAGTAACAGATTGGTCCAGCTACGGGAAAATAATTACACATCAATGCAAAGTACTATTAACTCCATAGAAAATGACTACTAACTAACAAAGAATGACTACTAACTGTAATTATTTGCCCGTAGCTAGATTAATCTCTAATTCCCCATATAAATAAATACAAGAAGGTAAACATTTGGAGTTAAATGACGAAATATCCAGTTGTGGAGATCGTGTAAGCTAGGGTGATGTGGTGGCTAGAAACTAAGAAGAATTACTTTAAACATACTAGCCAGATACCCTAAGCCTGCTCCTAGAATTAAAAGAAAAAAACAATAGGAGAGATAGAATAGGGGAATACCTTTTGCTTGCTTTCCTTCTAGCACTATCCCCTCTGTTTGTTTGTTTGTTTTTTATTATTATTATTATTTTTTTAAATCCTTCAAAGCATTCTCAAAACACTCTCAAAGGACTCTCAAAATTGTCAAAATTGTTGTTTTGTAGTAGGGTAGGGGCGCGCTCACTCCCTAAGACAATTAAACAAAAAGTCCCCAACAATGAGACCAAGGGTCCTATTTATAAAGAACAATCCACAATTTTCAACGGCTAGGATTAATCCTCTCTCATGATAATCAAGGGCTCTTAGAGAGTCTTCAATAGACCGGAATTGAAGCTTGAATACCAGCATTCGGAATTGTAAAAATAGGGTTTTTTTTTTTTTTTTTTTTTTTTTTTTTTTTTTTTTTTTTTTTTTTTAATGTTTATTTGGGTTGCATCACACCCATTTTAATATGCATCCGGGTCATGACCCAGTTATATGGCTCCATAGCCTGTGCCGTCTTACAAAAAATACAAATTATAACTATACTAGGAGACTCGGTAGCACATGTAGAACCTCAAAAACAGGTAGGAAAGCAACCGAGCTAGAAATTATCAAAATTCCATAGCAAACGGGGACAGGTGACACAGCATGACTAAAGTATTAGATTCCATGCCCCTCACATGGTGTATATACATAATAAACAAAATGTGAATAATTGTTCTTCATAGTCCCATACACCCATCCGTTCCAAGAGTCTCCTCCTAACTTCAGAGCAAAAAAGGAAAAATAAACAAAATAAACAAGGTAATATGCATTAAATAAACAAGGAAATAAGCATTGAAACCAAAACTCTTCAACGCAAAATTCCAGCGGCAGAAATCCATGAAACAGTAGCTGACATGATGAGCTTCAATCCCAAGTAACTGAGATCATAGAATTAGAGAGCCCCGACTCGTCAAAGGTTAATTTGCTATCATAGTCCAGACATTTTGAAGCCCCTGGGATTGCCTGTGTCAAGCGAAAAGGCCGTGTCTCAGCTTCCTCAAGTAGAGAACAGCAGAACGACCACAGCAACTGCAAAAAAAAAAAAAAAAAAACACATAAATCCAATAAAGAGGAATTTAACCTCACAAGCTGGGACATTCTTCGAGGCTTATGTGTTGCCATCAGCTTACATACCTGGCATCAATCAACTAAGGAAACTACATGCCACTTCTTTTTATTTTTGTTTCTTTTATTATTATTATTATTATTGTTATTGAGTAGACTGCACCTAAGAAAGAGAAAAACCACATGGAAGAAATTCCTATTTAGAGTGTATCCCTACCAAAAACTGGGGAACTAATTGGGTTAAAAACAAACTCAGATGGCTGAATGCCTGAACCTAACCTTTGCTAGTTTTCTTGGACCACATCTGGGTTAAATTTGATGGGGTAGTAGTGTGCCAGCACCTTTTTGTGTGTGTGTGTGTGTGTGTGTGTATATATATATTTTTCTTTTAGGAGAAAAGGAGAGAAAGAGGGGGGGGGGGAACATTCTTTCTTGTGTAAAGTTGTGTCTCACTCAAGACACAACCAGATGGCCGTGACTGAGACACAACGACATCTGTGACCAAGACTTTGAACTATGGCGGTATGGCCTTTGGATATGTTTTGAGTTTAGAACATTGATGTCAAACCAATACAAGATGAACAAAGTGGCACCTCAGGTCGTATTTCAAGTACAATAAGCCATAACAAGTTTCTATGTAAAAGGGGAATGAAGAAATCACAAAAAACATGGAAATGTTTCCGTAGATCCATAGAAACACAACATGAGAGGAAGTGGAAGTAGGTTTGGAGGTACAGAGAAAGTGCTTGCCCTTGGACCAAAGGTTTTGGTCATCTAGGAAGTGTCAATACATATGCACACACACAAACACAAGCGCAGAGACATAGGAAAGTTTTTCAAGAAATAATAGAGATATTCTTAAATTATGTAATGAAGAAAAAGTTAAATGATAAATCTTTCCCTGAAATTTGAAGACTTGAGCACAAAGGCAATTGTCATTTTATTTCCCAAAAAATGCATCCAATGCACTAGAACATATTCCCAGAGTAGTAACGATTATAATGTGTGTTCACGTGTGTTCTGAAATGGCGAGTGCTTACTCATAAATCGATTCTTCCACTAAAGAAAAGGATCTGAAAGATTTTTTTTCATCCCAAGTTACTATTAGGGGCCCAAGCCAGGCTTTCAAAAAGGCTTTGAAAGAGGTGCCAGGGCACCCATCAACATGATGGGGAAGCCTAGAACCTACCATTTCAAACTACCTCAAGGATGACCCAACTTATCTCAACTTTGAAGTTAGTTAGAGATTGAGTCACAATTTTACGACTCTTAGAAGCTCTCCAAAGCAAGACTGTCACCTACCTTTAAAGGTTCCTCCAATTTTTCATCAAAATAACATCAACGTCCAATGTAATTGCTGTTGGGAAGTGTCAAATTTGCCAATGACGAGCCCCAACAGATATGTGAAACCATATCAAACTTAGTATTTCTACGATGTGGGATGTGGGACTTCCCAACACTCCCCCTCATGTGCAGATCTAACAAGATAGAGATAAGCTTGTCACATGGATAACAAGGACGGGCTCATGATTTAAATAGACCCAAAAATGACATGCTCTGATACCATGTTAAGTTTCCAACCTAAAAGCCTAAGCTATTAAGTAGAGAGCCGAAACAGGTATATTAAGACATGTTTAACTTGATATTTAATCAATGTGAGACGTGGGACTTCCTAACAATACTTATCTGCCCTTATGCTCTAAAAATATTTCAATTCCCCTCAACATATTAACTTAAATGACTCATAGGAATCAAAGCAACATAAGCATCCTTATGACTGCGTTTGCACCTTATGTCACATACATGCCACCTGCAATGAGTCCAATATCATCCACCCATGCTGGATTATTATTATTATTATTATTATTATTATTAACTTTAGAGTCTTCTACATGGGGCTATCAACATATATATATATATTGATATGAGAAACCCCTTATGAGTAAACCCTGAACCCATGCAAGAATAGTCAACACAGGCTTCACAAACTACAAGTAGGAAGCAAATTGGTGAAGACTATGCTTTCTCACATAGTCACATGAGAAGTCAAGGGAGGTGTGAGAAAGTTCAAAACCTGGAGGGAGGATGGGAGTTTTCTAAAAAAATCTCAGGGTGGTTGGCTTAGTTTTCAAAAAACCCAAGGGAGGCTTTTGTATATCCCAAACAAAATTTGCAAAACTATACAAAGACCATGTTCCTAAGATGAGTTAATTATGGACCATCTAGAACAAAGCAAATCATAATACATAGACATCACTCCGCAATTTTTAAAGTTATGTATATCTTCTCAGCAGGACCTACTAGATGGGCGTATTGGCTAGGCCATAATAATTATCACATCTAAAAAATATATCCATGACCATAAATGTTGATTAAAGGGTTAAATTGCCGTATCCTCCAAGGACAACTGTTTATTGAATTCCAGGATCAATGAACATGTGAAAATGAGTAATACATGATGAAAAACAAGTAACATAAGTTTCCAATAAATTTTTTACCTGTATTGAATCAGTGCGGAGGAAATTCCGCTGGACCCTGCGTCCATCAGGAAGTCGGATTCCAACCCTGCAAAGGAGGTTCCTATCACCCTTGGGTTCTTCAGGCAGAGGCGGATATTTAGGCTTCTTTTTCATGGCCAATTCTTCCTCTTTGTCTGTATTTGTTACATCTTTATCCTCGGAGGTCACTCCACTGGGGTCTTTCATGCTTTCCAAAGAAGCTGCCAATGCTCGTAGCACTTCCTCGTCTTCTTCATTAATTTCATCTGCGGCCACTGGGACCTTTTAAGTCAGCATTAATTTAAGTTTTAGAGAATCAATGATGTGCTACAGGCAAGTCCGGCAGCCCCCCAACCCACCCAAAATTAAAAATAAAAAATACACCCTTCTTCTCTCCCCCAGTGGGACTGGCTAGTGTGGGGGAGGGGGGGTGTTCAAAGTAGAGGGAACCCCCAAAAAGGAAAGATAAACAGCACAATAAATTCTACATAATGAATATCAAATTTTGAACATCTACTACCAATCCCCCTTCATTGCCAGCAAATATTATGAAATAATCTATGTATGTAATTAAAACTTAAAAGGCATTCTGACAATAAGCTATAGCAAACCTGATTAGGACATGAAGCCATTAACATATATGTTAAGGCTTTCAGAGTTCAGTATTAGAAACTGTCACATACACACACTCCACTTCAGCCCTTGGGCACAGTTGCTATAGCTTCCATTGCAGTCATGTTCTTCACAGTGAAGCATATTCACAGGACTTGCATGTGAACTGGACAACAATCAAAAAAGAAATTGCACACCACAACACCCCCCCCCCCCCCCCCCCCCCCCAAAACAAAAAGAAGAAAAAAGACACACACACACACCTATAAAGCTTAAAAAATAGAGCACAAGACCAGGAGCTAATTAAAATTAGAACTATGTGAATCATCAACAAAGACTAACAACCTTGCTGGAACACATTGCTTATGCCCTCGCAACAGAAATAGCATTCCCATATGGAACCACAAATGCATGCAGTGACGCAGCCAGTGCAAAGCAAACTATTTTTTAAACTATACCAAAAAAGCCACCCAAAGAAAGGAAAAAAATAAAATAAAATAGTATTAATATTGCCATATTGGTTCAGCTATCAGATTCCAAATTATACTTCCACCAGAACGTATAAGTAAAATACCGACAGTCTGCAAAATATCTCCTTTTTGCATGCTAGTAATCCACTTTTATATTCAAAGTTTTGCATGGCGAAGCACTCCAACAAGAACTAGGAAATGAGTGTCGAAGAGAAAATAAGAATGAATGGTACTCCAGTAAAACAATCATTTGTTGACTGATTCCCCATTTTGACCTCAAGGATAAGACATTATTCATTTTAAACAGCAGAAAATAGCAAATCCCAACATACCTTGAATTTTTTGGGGAGGAGTGAGAGAACTTTCTCTTGGACGTTTATGAGACAGACTGACATGGTGATCCTTGGGGCCCCCATCCATGAATGATAAAAGATCCTGCAGTTGAAAAGACTCGAATCAGTGAGGCTATAGAAATCAATCTCAGTTCCAATCATACTCCCTCCGTCCCACAAAGATAGGCCAAGTTTGACAAAACACGCAATTTAAGAAAAGCCATCATTACTTTGACTCGTCATTTATTAAACCCTACCTTTCCAAAATTACCCTCTCTTACTTAGTTTTGGGTTTTGTGTTGAGAGTAATTATTGAAATAATAAAGGGTAATATAGGAAAGTTCAAAAAATTTATGATTTGAATTTTCAAAATTGACAAACATTTTGGGACAAAAAAAAAAGTAGCAAAAATGACCTATCTTAGTGTGAAAGAGGGAGTACTAATTATAAAGTTTCTTAGCCCCCCTGTCCCGCATTTACATTTTTATGTATTCATTCTACTGAAATACACCATAATAACACATACCTCCAGCAAGCGCTCTGGTTGAATCATTCCACACCATGAGCGCATTTTTTGCCCCGTGATAGGATCAATGACAAGCACTACAGGAATAGAATCCAATTTGTAATAGGTGCAGACCTTCTTACCTTCGCTTGTATCATCATATACCTATATTTACAACATATGGATGATAAAAACAGTTAAGAAAATTTTGTAGCTCTTCAAGAACCCACATTTTTGGGTAATTAACATCAAAACATGTAATTTGTAGAACCAGATGAGAGCCTTTTTTTTTTTTTTTTAAACAATTTGAATCATAAATTATAGCTAAAGATGTAGTAAAACAATCATCCATTTATTGAGAAGTTAGACCCATTAACTCAACCATATGGTCCTCTGCTTTCAGTAATTGGTATAAACACTCTTTTGAACCAGTTTTCATCTTACAAGTGAAACAAAAGACTCAAATATTAGCTTTAATCTTCAATTTGGCATCTGATGAGAATTAAAAGGTGGAGATCAAAACGGCATTTTGATTCATTTAGGCATTCTCTAAGCCACGATTGAAAAGACAGGTCCAATTGCCAAGGTGTTTCCTATAAGCCTTAATAACATGGGTCAAAATCCTTCACTAGATGGAAATTTCCCTCACCTCACACTAGCTGGAATTAATTTCCACCGTAGAAAAAACAGAACCAAAAATTTTACTCCCTTATGTCCAGACTCTCCTCATGGAGATACTTCTGAAAAAAAATTAAACTAAACATGAATATAGTTCTCCTTTTCCATATCAACTAAGCTAAATCTGAATGCTACATACACTTACTAGGCAGACTTCCTCTGACCTGAAGATTTCCAAACCATCCTTTTGAATGCAACAGCGTGCAGAAATTCTTCACAAACTTCATAACTTGTTCATTTCTCCTGAGAATGTACATACCTGGTCTTGGCCATGAAAGACTATCCTCACATGTAACCAACCAGTCCCATGGAACTTGATAGATGATTTGATACACACTAAAATGCCTTAACAAGTATTAAGGAAAAGAGAAGGTCTGGGGACACAAATGACTCCTGGGACCTGCCAATGAAGTGGCCCAGCAATGATGCTCAGACCCAAGAATGTGATTAGTTTAGAACTTTGGATTAACCAAAAGCACCACTATGCATTGGAGGATCTTTTAGATAACCAAAATCTACTTGGTGGGGGAAGTGATGTAGGATCAGTGTCTTTTAAAAAGAGTAAATGAGGTGCACCTTGAGGCAAGGCATACCCAATTCGCATCAAGGCACAGTTTTTATAGCAGGACTCCACAAAAGGAATGTCTCCTCCAACTATATGTATGCTATCAATGTGCAAAGCGTCCACATCAGTGGAATGGACTATTAACTATGGTTTTCCAAAATAACCACATTCATCCGTGAAACTAACCATGGCTTAAGGACAAAACAGGCCCATCCCTTTTCTATTTCATCCTACTGTTTGTGAACCCTTGGTCTCTGGCTCTCTGCTTGTCTTGTTCAACTAAGAGAGAAGCAAGAGTTTGGTTGTAAAGAGGGTTTGATTGAACACCGTGAGAGAGAAGAAACCCTCTTACACTATCTAAGCCCTCTTCAACTTGTTCAAAAAGGATTATTCTCGGTAAAATCTAACTACAATGTATTGATTCATAGAGAGCCTTTTTTTCTTCCAGCTACATTGATTTGGATTGCCTTGGTCCCTTCAAAAGTTGCTTTTTTCTCTTGGTTGGTGAGTCAAGATAAATGCTTGACTTTGGAGGAAATGGTAGACCACCTTTTTATCCATCGTGATGTGGCACGGAGTCTTTGGATGCTTACTTTTAAGCTTTTTGGGATTCATTGGGTCTTGCTTTCTACTACATACAATCTCCTCGCAGAATGGAAAACTAAAGCAGCGAGAAAAAAAAGATGTGTAGTTCGGGATATGACTCCCCATGCCCTTTTTTGGTGCCTTTGGAAAGAAATGAACCTTAGAACTTTTGAAGACAAGGCTATGTCTATTATTGAGCTCAAATCTCTTTTTGTAAAGACCCTTTTTTGGTGGTTTAAAAGTCAAACAAACGACCACAACATGGCTTTTCTTCCTTTTGTAGATTTTCTTTTGCTTTAACTTACCGTTTCAGCTAGCACTTGTATATGCCTTTTGTACTCGGGCTTTGCCCTTTTGTTTCTAATACAATACTTCATCAAAAAAAAAAAAGAAGAGAGAAAAGCAGGAAGGGTGTAAAGATGAATCAAACACTTCTTTTTCAACTATGTTATAAGCCTTGATCAAATTGAAACCCTCCTCCACTATGTCTCACTCTCGCCTTCAACTATGTAAAAAAAGGGGAGTTTTTTTTCCAAAAATAATATTATTTAATAAATTATTCCTAGAGTAGTTGAGTTATAAAAAATTTCCCCACAATAAATTTCCGTGCATGACATGGATATGGTGGGTCCCGCAATGACAAGATCAACAAATAAAACCATCAATTTGATGGACAGTTTTAGCTAATCCACTTTAAATTGCATTTTTTTTCTTTTGTTCCAAAGAAAAGGATACTTCAAATCGCATTGACAAAATACAAAGCCACCAAACCACCTTTTACGAAACCAATGGCTAAGCCCCCTTCTCTCTCTTCACTTCCCAAGGTAACCCCCTCCCCCATCTCTCTCTCTCTCTCTCTCTCTCTCTCTCCCTCTCTCTCTCACGTCAAAGTCACCCCCACCTCTCCAGTCTCCACTCCAATACCAAAGTTCACGAACGAGTCGAGGGTCAATCCAAATCTGTCATCTTTGCTTTAATTTATTTATTTATTTATTTTTTGTTGTGCCTATTTTTGTTTCTTTTACTGTTATATTAAGAGATGACATGGGTCCTAAGAGATAGGCATGGAACCCATTGGAGTGTGGGGCCAAGATGGTGAGGAGAAGCAATGGTTTAATCATCCATCTCTGATTCATTCTAGTTTTATTATGAAGTGGATGTATGAACACCATGTGAACAAATAAGGATATCTTCATGTTCCTCTGTTTTGGTGGCTTCACCAATTCCCAGTCTATTTGATTATGCTGCATTGCTGCGATCCAAAAGATCATCTCTCTCATTGCTGCCATGGAGTTTTGCTTCTCTAATGGAGATGAAAATGGCTTTACATTATATAATTAGGAAAATTATAATTCAGCTGCACCTTTGTAATGAGCTTTTGACATGGGGAAGAGATAAAGAAAGATGAGAGAGGGGCTACCTTGGGACATGGGAGAGAAAGGATGGTTGGGTCAGCCACTGGTTTCGTAAAAGGGTGGTTTGGTGGTTAAAGTAAATCAACTAATATCACCAATCATTTGACTATTTTATTTGTTGAATGGCTTGTTGAATGGCTAGATCCACCATATCCACGTTGTGTACATCCATCTATTGTGGGAAACTTTTTTTTCTAAACTCATCTAGTCTAGGAATAAATTATTAAGATAATATTACTTTCAGGAAAAAAAAAAAAAAAAAAAACTCAAAAAAGGGTCTTTATTGATATATATATATATATATATATAGATAGATAGATAGAATGATGATCAGGTAAGCACGTGCTGATATTACTTATATCAACACCCTTGCATTGGGGGTTGTACCTCGTGCATTAGTAGGTTAAGGGGTACATTGGGCCAATGCAAGGGGTACAATCCCCAATGCATGGTGTTGATATAACTTATATCAATACGTGCTGAATATATATATATATATATTTCAATTCCAAACTTCCAGTTCGAGACCCTGGACTGAAAAATTGTCCAGGCTTTCTTTTTGAAGCTGTCAGATTGAAATTCACGCCGTTTAAGTGGCTTAAGTTTTTTGAACCGACGACTTCAAAAAGAATCCGAACAATTTTCCAGTCTAGGATCTCAGATTGAAAGTTTTGTGGCTGTCACATTGAAATTCACGCCATTTAAGTGGCTTAAGTTTTTTGAACCAACAACTTCAAAAAGAATCCAAACAATTTTCCAGTCTAGGATCTCAGATCGAAAGTTTTGTGTGTGTGTGTGTCTAGGATCTCAGATCGAAAGTTTTGTGGCTGTCAGATTGAAATTCACGCTGTTTAAGTGGCTTAAGTTTTTTGAACCAACGACTTCAAAAAGAATCCAAACAATTTTCCAGTCTAGGATCTCAGATCGAAAGTTGTGTTGTTGTAGTCTTACACCCAAATGTGTTCCATTAAATGAGGCAAAAATGGTGTGTGTGATTTTTGTGTTTAAATGTTAAAAAAGGCATGAACAATTTAAAGCATAGGGGCACATGTTAAATGTTTTCGTATGCAGATTGCATAGGAAAACATGAAAATGCATATAAAACTGTGCAAATACATTTTCCCATGCAATTATTAGTTCATTAAATGCATTTTAACATGTGCCCTTACGTTAAGAAATCCCTTTAATATAAAAATTAAAAAATTGAAAGGCTTACACCTCTCCTTATGCTTTCACCTCTAAAAACAGTGTAGAAAAATCCTTAAAATAGTGAATAAGATGCCTACAATCAGGTATAGGTGTGCTAATGCTTTGTTTATTTAGAATTTAAGGAATGGAAGACGAAAATAAAGGCTACGGTTTGAATTATAGTTAAAATATTTGAGTTTTTGGGATGAATATGGCGTAAAATCCTAGAAGAAGCTTGCTGTAGTTTTCAGTGACCAAGATAATTTTAAGGTTTTCAAGGCAGTAGGATTTGGGTTTACGATCAAAAGTTAGGGTCTTAGTGTTAAAATTGAAGTTCCAGAAGAGCTGGTTGTGCATGATAAGGGTGCACAACTGCACAATAAGTGTGCACAACAATGCTAAAATTAAATAAAGAAGAAAAAGAAGAGAATGGATAAACCTTATGCCAGTCAGAGTTCTTTCAGCTACAAAGTTAAGAAGAAAACAGGGTTCTGCAGTGCATGGATTCCTTTACCATGGCATATTAGAACCAGCTCCTACATAAAGAGATTTGAGGCTTTTGGGGAGCAAGAGAAATGACATAGTAGTAGTAGCTTGGTTACAAAAGAAGTACCTTCCTTGGAAGCCAAGGCCAAGGAAGAGTATGAAGGGAAACTTGGCCTATTTTCGGGATTTGATGGAAAAAAATTCAAGTTTAGCATAACGGAGACTGCTTTTGGTATTTTGTTAGTTTGGTGGAAGTAACCTAGTTAATTCTCTAAGAAGCATCCCAGTTGCTTCTCTTGGAAGTTTCCATAAATGTAATTTTGGAATTTCCCTATGGTTGCCCTTATTGGAATATTGGAAGTTTCCTCTGGTTTCTCTTCTTAGAAACCAGAGTCAAGTACAAAAAGTGCATTTTTTAGAGGCCTGAAATGTAATATTGGAATTTCCCTCTCCAGACCATTATTCTTCCAACACAGTGTTGTTTGGATGTTTAATAGAGGAATGTAATCTAAGACGCAACTAAAATCATAGTGGAAGGTGAATGTGCTAATGTGGTTCACTAGTTGAGTCACAGGTGAGGAGACTATGGGCAGACACATTTTTGCATTAAGATTAGTGACACACTGACACTACATTAGCATAATGGGCATTCCTTCACCAGATCCATTGATCAAGCAACAAGTTGGCTTCTTTGCATACAGAGGTATAGTAACTTTGGAAGACATGAGGATTTAACACCACCCTATCCACAATTTCTATTTTGTTTGGAGATGCTTTATGCCTTTCTCTTACGCTTTGCATCTTAGTGGTTTTTTCTTTGAGATCTCATCCTCCATATAACATCCTTATTCAGCAATAGATTTTAGTAATTATCACCCCTTCCCCACATTAAGTGTGTGTGTGGGTGTGTGTTAACTATTAACTTGCAGCTTTATAACGCCAAATCGCCAATCTCCCAACAAACTCAACATTAAGAAACCCCACATTTTTGCTGCATTAATGACTTAAAACAACTTATCCCAGGCATGATTAGCCAAGCTCATATCTAATGCCTAATAATAAGTTTTACTTCAGAAAAGGCAAAACCACCAAGGTAAACATGATTTATAAACATGACAAATCATATTTACTTTTCTCGTATGGGCTGCCAAATGGATGAATCCATAGTATACCTTTTTCACTATCTGTCTCTATCCTCCCTGCATAATTGATTTTGTAGTTACTAGCTTCTTGAAAATCCACAATTTACTCCATCCATCTTCATAGAAACCCAAAAGTTAAACAAAATTAACCCAAAAAAAAAAATGAAGTGACATCAAATGCTTATCCAACATAATCTCCTCCAATTTTTAGCAGACATGAAGTAGGGTTGTAAATAAACGGAGTTGTTGATGAGCAGTTTGGGCTCAACTCGACAACTGGCTCATTCAGCCCAAATGGTCAGCTCAATTAAAGGTGGGTTTATTTGTTATTGTACCAAATGCCAACTCTCAAACGCTTCAGTAGTTTTAAAATTTTGAGAATCAAATTCTTAAAAGAGGCTACAATTTAAGTCGGGGGCTAAAATTTTGGGTTTGTTTGTTATTGTACATTTGTACCATAAGTATTAGTTTCAAACTTGAGTTCTTCTACCCCCTTTTTTCCAAACTCAAGATTAGGCAAACAAGGACGAGCTGATTTTGAACATTCTTAGCTCGGCGCAAATTGAGCTCAAGCAAAGCTGGAATATAAATAAACATGACCAAGCCAAGTCCAAAGATTGTACCCCTGATAGCAAGGTTAAAACAAGAAAATGAACTATCTTGACAAGTAATTGAACTTACAATTATACACTAGACTACCAGAAGCAAGTTGAAAAAAGAAATTCACAACAGTTCAGCTTTAATTTAACCAACGTAGGGACACTGCAATTATAGCAATTTTATTATTGTGTCTGACAATGCCTCAAATGATGTTCAACTTCATTAAAAAGTATTGGTGTGAAACACCTCATGTATGTGTCAAACTCTACTCATTGTTATCAAAATTGTTAAGTTTTTAAAGCCTAAGCTATTAGGTGGAGGGCCCAAACAAGTATATGAAGACATGTCAAATTTTATAATTAACCAATGTGGGAAGTGGATATTTCCAACACTCCCCCTCACGTGTAGGCCTAACAAGACAGAAAGGGACCTATCAAATGGGCAACAAAGACGGGCTCACAATGAACGGCCCAAGAACGACATGCTTTGATACCATGTTAAGTTTCCAATCTAACAGCCTAAGCTATCGGGTGGAGGGCCCAAACAAGTATATGAAGCCATGTCAAATTTTATAGTTAACCAATGTGGGATATGGCATATTTCAAACAGAAATTATACCATTATCAACAAACAAACATACCTATATTAATGTATTTTTATGTGTTTGCCTTTAGCTCGGATTGGAATAGCCTAGAGCCCTAGACAAGCCCATTCCTCTGTAAGACAAATTGCTACGTCCCAAGAGGGATGTTTGTGTGTGTGCGCGTGCGCATTCAGGCATGTCAGTATTTCACAGTGGAGCCTGAGTACGAAGTATGGATATTAAGAAATCTGACCACATGAGACCCTGAATTCAGACAGGAGATTAAGAAGAACTTGGGAACAACCCCTCTTCTTCATGAGTTCTCCCTGCCTTAGTTAAGAGAACTTTGACTCAGTACTCACAGTAAACCACAATATAAGAGATTAAGTATCAAGTAAAGTGAAGTGAATCACCTAACACAGAGTATCCGATTGGTAAAGAACACATACCATATAACAAAAGAGAAACGCTTTGTTCAATTTCATTAACGGCTGTGCAATTACAGAGAAAAAATGGAAAAGTGGAGAAGTATAAACTCTTTTGGCTGATGCAATCTCAGATGGGAGGGTTCAAAGAACAATAGAAAAAAATACATAAGGGGGATAAGGAGAACAAGAAGATAAATCTGCGTTGGCTAGAGTACAAGAAATTAAAACATTGCAAGAAAAGTAAAGTCGCTCCGAGGGAGGCTTTATAGTTGTTGTGTTGATAAAGTTGAGAGAGAGAGAAAGAAAGTTGGACAGATCTCTGTATTTATAGGTATCTTGGGCTGTTTCCATCTGCTGCCACCTCAGCTAACATCCCAGATCATCCACTAGAGTTCACACCATTCTATCTTTCTTCAGTTTCTCTCTATGAGAATGATAACTATTCGCCATCTAGAAGCATGTGATCCTCTGATTAGTCTCAACAACCATGGTTATCATTCTCTCCTGCTAAGGGAGTAGAGTAAGTCACCCAGGTCCATTATTCATCAACTACTAGAACCATGATGCGTTGACTCGAGCTTCTTATGAGCATCTGAACTAGTTGCAGAATGCTTTTACACAAATGTCGCTCTATGCTTACTCCTGAGCTGAAAGATGCCTTCCACTTGTTCTTTAGTAACCGTGTAGTTCATGTCTAAGGGTGGTGTCACATGGCTGCTTGGTGACATTTACTTACTCTTTTCAAGAAATATATTAAACGACAGCATTTGGATGTCCTCATAACTTAGTTTCATGATGGATGCCTACCTCTAGGTGGCCAATCCCAACCGTTAGATCTTGTGATCAGATCTTAGCCATTGTTTGATTTGATAGTTGTATACTAGTATAAACAGTATTTATACTTATTGCCAAAATGAATCATATTAATAAATCAAAGGTCAACCCTCTTCAACCAAAATGGTTGCCTAAATGAGATCACACTAGGAAGCATTTGAAAAACTTGACCCATAGTTACCAGACCTAGATCAGCCATTGACCCGCTCTGATACTCACCGGTCAACCAATTCAACTACGGTTCGGCTCAACTGACCCACTCAAGATTGGTAACTGGATATAAATAAAAAGTAACAAAATTAACAGAGAACAGATAATTTGGTGGCTGAGATTCTCCTAATTCTAAGGATCCATGCTCGATTCTTTCCCATTATTTTATAAATACTTGTTAAATTCCAGTTTGTTGGTGATTCGGACTGGACGAGTGGCTGGGTGAGCAGTTCACCGGTCATAACAGTAGGGCTGATCTGGTCTTGGTCTGATAAAACCAACTTCAACATGTTCATACATATCAAATCAAGATAATCAACATTTGGAAAGTAAGGAAAAAAGGAAAAAGTAAGTAAAAAATATGCACATAATAGCATTTAAAGAATAATTTAACATGAGGCTGCCGCATAATGGAATCAACAGACGCCATAACATTCTGTGCAACAAGCCTGAATAGGAAATTGGAGGTAAAAAGAAAAGAATGTATAGGACACTGATAGATATCAGAGTCAAGATACCAACCTGCCAGAAGATGAAATTTGTTTTGATAGTTTGAGCAACAGCTTCATTTGCCCATGTATCCCGGTTAAGCTTCACAAAGTAATATATAATACTAAAATGAGTCTAAACCCCTATGAACAAACAAACGGCTCAAATTAAGAGGAAAAATCACTTAGAAACACTACCATATGTGAGCTGAATTCCTTGGTGGATTGCAAGTTTACTAGGAGCCATTTGTCCTGGCCAGAAGCAGCAACTTTTGCCTGCATTTATAGTTAAACATGTTTTAACGAAAAAGTATAAAATAATATATACCAGTAAAAGCATTAATCAAGAATGAACAGCAAGTTTTCTTCCCTCTAAAATTTTTCTAAAGCAACTGAAAAATTGAGTATCAAAAATAAAAACAATTTCACATATTGAGGTTCCATTTCATCTTAAATCAGGAACTAATCAACTAAATGTTTTCCAAGAATAAGACTAAAACCTCAAGGCTGATAGGTTAAAAAAATATACATCCTAATTTCGTAAGATCCAGTTAACAAGCCTCTTCACATTATGAAGGTCAAAAGGAATAACAACTAATTAAGATGGGCCAAAATTGCATTTCCATATTGAAAGGAAACAACTTTCATCAAGTCAGTGAAGGCAGCAACCATGAAGCACATAAAGGCATACTTTGTTAACTCAATTCAATGCCTTGGGCACAAAGCTCAGTGCATCAACAGCATCTGTAAGTACATTGCTTTGTTGATGCAGATAAGGGAGTCTCTTAACACTTTTGTTTTTTAAGATCTCTCGTCTGTACTTGTTCACACACACACACAAAGTGAAGCATCCCCATAAAAAGATTCTACCGGGGCCTCTCATGGTACCTTCTATGTGATGTCATTTACCATGTTGTATGCACAGATACACCATAGGCAACAAGTTCACTACAATGTGGCAACATAATAAAATACATAACACCACGACCCACATTGAGTTGGAAACAAATCCGATGATTAATGTTTTAAAAGGCACGCCTTGGGCTCGCCCCAAGACAAGGTAGGACAAAAACACCCCCATTTAAAAAAAGGCGGGACTCCTTCTAGGCGTATGCCCTTTGCTTGGTGCACATACCCTGTGCATGTGAGGTGTGCCTTGGTGCTCCATGGTAAGAGACATACACATCATGGGACCAAATTGCAATTCTTGAGAGGGTCAACTCTTTTCCTTGGTAAAGTTACCACGATTAGTTTAAAGGCTAACCGCTTGAATAAAAACCTAAATTAAGTCAAAGTCCAAACAAAAGGAAAAAAGGAATTGAAGACAATAGTAAAGGAAGAGGTAGCCAAATGACTAGCTGGGACAGTGGGACTGCAATTGCTTAAGGAGAAGACGACTCGCCGGTAACAGTCACAGCAACTATTTGCAATGTTCACCTCCAAGAACGCAACTTACTTGAATCCGGTTATATTAATATTTTATATCTTGGTATACTTTTGGTATACTCTTGTATATGGTTCTTGACCCTTTTTTGTGAATAAATTACCTTTATAAAAAAAAATATCATGGTTGGTTGGAGATTAAAGAAAATAGTAAGTTTGTACTTTGTAGTGCTACAAATTATAGTTAATCTTTTTATAGTACGATTTTCATTTAACCAACAAAGTTTATAGGCCTAGATTATTTTTAAAACGTTTGAAAATAGCTAACTTCTTTTAATAAATTTTATTTGTTATGTATTTTTTCACTATTTTTATATATTTTATATTTTTTGAACATTAAAATAAAAAACTTGAAAGGCTTACGCGCTATGCCTTAGGGCTTACGCCTCAGCTTACGGGAGGAAACATGCCCTGCCTTACCGCTTCACCTCTAAAAATGTTGCCTATGAATAACTCCCCTAAACTGGTAAGGTAGATTGTATAATGGTAATGGAAGTGGCATATAGCCAATTTTGCATGAGTAACAAGAATTTCAAAAAGTATTCATCAAGAACGTTGGTGGAATATTTCTACTATAATGATACATCCGAGTATGTGTGTGTCCATCCCACTGATACACAGTTCACATTTCGAAGGGGCAATCGTTGCCACTACCAAGACAGAATTAAAGACCGCATATAAAGTAGCCCTTAAAAATTGCTCCAGCTAAAAAATAATGGACCAAGACCCCCTTTCTTCACAAATCCTACAACTGCTTGCATTGCTAATAAGTCAACACTAGGGGAAAGTAGTCAAAGAGAGTGGTTGAAAGAGTCATGCTCAAGACATGATTGATTTGGTAGCAGTTGATGAAGTTTTATAAGATACCAATGATCACAATGCTCTAGTTACAGAGTTTTAACTTTTAACATTTACCCACCAATGCACTGGGTTCACATTTCCAAAGGGAAGTCGTTGCAACTAGCATGACAGCATTAAAGACCGCAAATCTTCATAAATAAAAAATAATAATAATAAATATAAATAAAAGCATTAAAGACCACAAATAAGGTAACCCTTAAAAATTACTCTAATTAGAAGATATTAAGATAATGGAACAAGACCCCCTATTTCAAGAATTCCAAGACGGTCAGCATTACTAATAAGTTGATAGTAGGGAAAGTATCATCAAAGAGAGTGACGAGGTGACTACTAAATGATGACATCAAGAAGCCTGGATATAACAATAATTTGAGCATCCATTTAAACATCACCCATCATGATTTTGCCGTCACCATTGCCTAATCATTCAGTGTATTGTTTCCAAGTACAGCAATGTCCTAAATAGAGACCTAATGATGAGGACATCAAATTACAACCATGTGGCAGATGTAGGATTGAGTTTGTGTGATCTCACAGCCAAATTAGTTTCTGAACTCCCTCAAAATATCGTGTACAAAATATCAAGGTTGTGATTTATGACGTTAAAGGAGATTGGCTAGAAATGCCAATAGATGTGGGTCATTGATCTTATATCACATGAAAGTAAATTAAGTGCAAATATTCAAGTAACTGATCAACAAGCTAAATAATACTTTGAATGAGCCATTGGATTTTGCATGAAAAAATTCCTTCAAAAGTGTGGTTGTCAAATCTAGGCTCTCTGCACAAAAGCATACTTTAAAATAAATAAAAGCTCTTTGCTTTCAAATAGAAAAATAAAAAACTTCAAACGTGTGCTTGTTAAAACAGCAAGATATGGGTGAACCAAATATTGTCCTAGAATTAACCATCAACTTTCACAGACAGCCTATTTTAAGAAGTATTCCCCCACCTCCCCTATGTCGGGATCAATAAAATGAGAAGTCCACAATAAATTATGTATATTATATATTTATTTGTTTCCAATTCTAAAGTTGATCCATATGGGGGATGCAACTCGAGACCCATCAACCCAAGAACCAAACCAGTCTAGACTCAATGGCTTGGTTTAGTTTAGTTCTCTAATTCTAGGTTAGGTTCTCAATTGACCCGACCCAACTAATTACCGACTCTTTAACATAACTTTTTATATCCTGTATATAATAAGTAAGCATCACGTGTAGTATTCTTCTTCTTCTTTTTTATCAAAAATTACAAAATTTATTAAGAAAAGAAGAAAACCAAATACAACAAGGAGGACAAGCGGTCCACCAAGAACACAAAAACAAAAAGGAAAAAAACACCTAACTAGAACAAACCGACAACCAATCACTCTTAATTACAAACAATGGAATTCCCTGAAAAGCCTTGGAAACCAAAGCCCAAAAAGAAGCTAAGAAATAAACTTGATCCCACAAACCATCCAAAAATTCCTTATAGCATTCCTCTCCAACCAAATAACCCAAAACAGAGAAAGAGTAGCACACTTCCACAAAGTAACTCCTTTCTTATCCCTCCCAAAACCCACAAAGCCAATCTCAAACATCTAAGAGGGGCAACTCAAAGAGACCCAACACTCACCACTAATCTCAAAAAGTTTCCTCCACATCCCCCCAGCCACTGGGCAATGTAAAAAAAGATGGTCTACAATCTCTACAGCATGCTTACGCATAATACACCATGAGGGAACCAACAACAGGAAGGTCTCCTTTTCTAAAGCATATCATTGATATTAATCTTGCTGTGAGCTCCTGAACTTTACAGGGAACTTTAGCTTTCCAAATCATCAACAAAGGAGAAAAAAAGGGAATATTTGAATCCTAAACTAAAGTTTAGAAAAAAGATTTACCCAAAAAAAAAATGAGCCAACCAGATATGACAATCATCTTCATCATCATTACCATCATGAGCTCTCATCTTCAATGCTTCACAAATCATCATTATCTCATGATAATTTGTATTCCTTCTCTACATAGTTTTTCCTCTATTTTTCTATGCCATTTTTCAATTCAATGCTCAAAAACCTGCTCATCATCTCATATTGGAATCAATTGAGGCTTGGAAACAAGACAAGAAATGTCTAAATGAAATCTCTAATTCTTTGAACATTTTTTACAAGAGACAAAAAGCAACAATACTTGATAAAATCTAAATATTGTGGGATATCTTTTCTCAATTAAGAGCTTACCTCTTTGACCTTACAACTCTTTGAATAAGAAACCCCATAGGAACTCTGACCACAAACCAGAAACATCAATACCAAGGTCACGAAGGAGAGCACAAACCCACAACATTTCAGAAGCCGTATGAGCCATAGCTCGATACTTAGCCTCAGCACTAGAATGAGCAACAACATTTTGCTTCTTACTCCTCCAAGTAACCAAATTCCCACCAACAACGGTACAATAACCGGACATAGACCGCCAATCAGAATGAGAATCAGCCCAGTCAGCATCACTAAAGCCAATGATAGAAAGAGAAGTAGAGGGTTTCTACAACAAGCCTCTATCAGGGTACCCTTCATATAATGGAGAATACGACAAACAGCATCAAAATGAGGTTGTTGAGGAGCATGCATGTACTGACTAATGATGCCAACAGCATAAGTAATGTCAGGGCGAGTAACAGTAAGATAGATTAACTTTCCAACCAACCGACGATATCGACCAACATCAACAAACAGATCACCTTGTTCACTATCAAGTTTTGCTGTGGAGTCCATAGGAGTATCCACAGGGCGTGAGCCTAAGAGACCGGTTTCAGACAAAAGGTCAAGGGCATATTTTCATTGGGAAAGGGAAAGACCCCGAGAAGAGCGAGCAACTTCAATCCCAAGAAAATATCGAAGAGCACCCAAGTCCTTAGTATGGAACTGCTAGCCCAAATAGCACTTCAAATCAGCAATGCCAGCGGAATCACAATAATGTCAGAATCACAATAATGTCATCCACATAAACAATCAAAACAATGGTGGAATGACGAATAAAGACAGAATGATCAGAGGTAGAACGATGGAACCCATATGCAAGAACAACAGCACTGAATCGATCAAACCAAGCTCGAGGAGACTATTTCAAACCATACAAGGCCTTCTTTAAACGACATACAAGATAGCTATTCCCAGCAACAACATATCCTGGTGGTTGATCCATATACACTTCCTCCTGAAGATCACCATGAAGGAATGCATTCTTGATGTCAAGCTGATACAAAGGCCAAGGACGATTAACAACCACTGAGAGTAAGATGCAAACAAAGTTTAGGCGAGCAACAGGGAAAAGGTCTCCAAGTAGTCAACACCATAGGTTTGGGTATAGCCTTTCGCAACCAACCGTGCTTTAACACGTTCAATAGAACCATCAGGAAGATACTTAACCATATAAACCCAACGACAACCCACTGTCTGTTTTCCTTGGAAGAAGGGGAGTAAGCTCCTAGGTGTGGTTCTTGTGAAGAGCACTCATTTCCTCATCCATAGCTTGTTTCCAACCAAAAGAAGATAGTGCCTGCTTATAGGAAAAAGGAACAGAAATAGAGGACAAAGAACAAGCAAAAGACTGCAAACAAGGTGAAAGACGACTATAAGACAAGAAATGAGCAATAGGATGTTGTGTACAAGTCCTTTTACCTTAGCGTAGAGCAATAGGTAAATCATCGGTGTTCGAGGAAGGAGACAAAACAGGATCCTCAAACTGACATGCCTCACATTCTAATTTAGACAAAGGACTCAATAAGGGAATAGCAGTCTTCAATTTAGCCAAAGATGGATGACCTAAGCGGAAGTGCCACTGAAGAGGAGAAACTATAGTAGACAAAGTGGATGAACTGAGAGACAGGGATTCACTAGGATCCAAAAGATAAAGACCGTCCTTCTCATGCCCCGAACCAATCTTCTTCTTGGTCTTGAGGTCCTAAAAAATACAAGTAGGAGTGAAAAGAATTTCACACTGTAACGCTTTTGTCAACTGACTAACAGAGAGTAAATTAAAGGGAAAATTAAGAATATAAAGACTACAAGGTAAGGAGGTGGTGGGATGGAGAACACCTTGTCCATGAATAGGCCGAGAAGAGCCATCAGCTAACACGATATGATGATTAGCAGGTGTTAAATCAGAAAAACAAGATGATAAACCAGAGATATTTTTGGTAGCACCAGAATCAATAATCCATGAAGAGGGAGAAGCTACGACACATGCAATATTACCTGAATTGGCTAAGGTAGCAGTAGAAGAGGAAGAAGGCTGTAAAAAAGGAAGTGCAGTGTGCAAGTGCTGGACGAGAAGCTCACCAAGTTGAGTATTGAACGTATCATGAGAACCAGAACTAGAAGAAGCAGATCCAACAGAGGTGGGTTGTGACTGTACCATACTTTGAGACTGTGCTACACCATCACTAACTTGATTCACATAATTTAGCTTACCATATTTCTAAAAGCAATAAGGTTCAATGTGATTTGTACCCCCACAATAATTGCACTTCCTGTCACTACGTCCACCAATGCAACCACCACCACCACAAGAACCACCACGAAAATTACAGCCACTGCGGAAACCACCATGAAAACCTCCATGGCCTCCACTGTTAGAGACCAAGGCAGTAGTCTCTGAAGAAGTAACAGGGGAACTAATCAAGGGAGAATGCTGTCCTAGGGAAGAACGCAATAGCCGGGGGGATAGACATTAGCAGCCGTAGGCAAGGTCTCACTTGCAAGGATCTAGCAATCATAAACTCCTCCCATTGCTTCTTCTGCTGCTCTAAATCAGTGGTAAAAGGCCTATGCTGCAATAATTGATCCCATAAATTCTTAAGTGTGCTATAATACTCAGCTAAAGGTTTCCCAGACTATTTGGTGATGAAAATTTTCTCATAGAGCTCATATACACGAGAAACATTACTCTAATGAGAAAATGAATCTGCAATTGAGTCCCAAAATTTTCTTGGAGAAGTCACAAAATTCAACTGTGGTAGCAATATCAGGATCCATACTATGCCATAGCAATCCTAAAACAGCAGAGTCCTCACAAATCCAATCTTCATAAGTTGGATCACTAGCACTAGGAGGATTGTCAGTCAAATACTTCAACTTTCGATGTGCATGTAAATAAACTCTAACTGCATGTGCCCAAGCCATGTAATTCAGACCATTCAACTTTTTTGAAGTGATAGATTTAGGCAAATCATTGTTAACATTAAAAATGGGGAGTTTCTCTTCAGTCTTAGTGCTAGATTTCTCTTCTGCCATCTCAAACACAAGGTTCAGACAACAAAAACAGATCTGATACTAAACCAACAGACCCTTAAATCAGTCAAAGAAGTAGTAACAGACTTGAGAAAAAGCAAATCTTCCAAAACACTTGAGAAATCCACAAGAAGATCATCAAACTGATGGAAAGGCACATAAACAGCCCTCTTTACACAGCAAGATGAATTAGAGAAAGGCTACAACCACCATACCAAAGCAGCAAAAGCAGGAAACCATGAAAACAGAAGCCAAACTTCAGGAAAAAACACAGCCGACTCTTCAAATCATATAAAAAAAACAACCAATTGTGATTCAAACATCAAAACAACACCAAAGCCACTCAAAAATCACCTAGTCGGCACCCATAGAAACTACCCCAAGCAACAAAGTCGATCCAAAGTCCCAAAAACTGGAGTTTTTAAAAATCACACTAAAATCTGGAAAAATGGAAGAAAAATTCGAAAACCATACCAAACGACCTCGGATTGCGACGAAGCTTCACCAAAAATTTTCCCTGGGTGAGTCAACCAGATTGGGGGGATCAACTCACCTTGCTGACCTCATATGCTGACGTCAGCATCTACGTTGATGACGTCAGCAGATCTGTGTTGATGATTTCTTGCTGTGCTCTTCTATTCTTCAGATTTGTCACACAAGGATCGATTAGGAGGCTCTGATACCAAGTTGAGTTGTAATCTAGGGTTTAGGTTAGATATGAGAGAGAGAAAGAGAGAATAAGATAGAGAAGAAAGGTTTAGGGTTTATTCCATAACCCTTCACCTACTAACATATTATTTTTATATGAGATAGATAAGTCCAAGTACAAAACTACCCTTCAGGAAAAATAAAGGAAATAAAAATAATAACTCTAACAGAGCTGAATTGCCATAGGTTCCATACAGATACAGCATGTGAAGCTGCAACTTGCAGGCTCAAAAATCTGGAAAAAAACAGACAAAAATTTCAGACAGATATGTTAATATATATCCTCGATATCGTCAATATACCGAGGTATATCAATGGTACTAAGTGAAAAAAAGAATATATTATAGATATATATTGAGATATTATCGATAATATCGACAATATTGTAAAGATAAATTGTAAAAAAGATATGTCAATTAGATATCACATCAAGGGGTCTAGATACATGGATATATCGCGAAGATATCGCAGATATTTGTCTATGGTTATAGGTGTATGGGAGAGCGTCAGTATTTGGAATGATACTTGGGTGGAGATAGACCAATGAAAGAGGTTCTTTAAGTTACAATTAGGAAAGCTGATCTAGATCGGAAAGTAAGGGACATCATCAGTCCCTCTTGAAGATATGATTTGAGTGCCATTTCTACTCCTCTCCCTCCTCAAATTGTGAAGAATATTTTAAGAGTTGCTATAGTGTGCTGCACAGCAATGAAGACAGGCAGATTTGGGGTCTAACGGCCAATGGGGCTTTCTCAACTAAATAGGCCTATGAAAAGTTTGCTGAGAAAGAATATGATGATACTAGAGCAGTTTTTGGGAGGGTGTGGAAATGGAAAAGCCCTCAGAAGGTAAAAATATTTTTGTGGCTAGCAGTTCAAGATTAGTTATAGACAAATTCTTTGAGATATAACAGAGGAATGTCTGATTCACCAAGCTGCCCCCATTGTGAAAACATAGTAGAGACGGCCATTCATGTGCTTCGAGATTAGTCTTCTTTCCCACGTGGAGACACTAAAAAATGTAGAGATATCTGGGCCTAACCCTCTTTTTGTCAAGGAATCAACAAGTTAAAAAGCAATGTTTCAGTGCCACAGCACCATGGATCAATATGAGCTGTATGGCATCTTGGAGTATGCTGATGGCTAGCCAAGGAGGGGGTGATAGCATGAATGACTAGAGGTGGTCTTAAGGAAGGAAAAAGGAACCAGGATCACGTCTTAATTCTTGTGTCCCTAGTGATAGATTGTGCTTTTCTTTTATAGATCCACCAGCACATTTCACACCATACAGACCATGCTTCAAATACACTCCTGCTACTGGCCAGTGGAAAACGACCTTATGTCCATAGAAATCCTCAATAAGACATCTATATCACCCTAAAAAACTCAAGGTTCTCATACCACCATCAATCTCATCTAATGCTGTCAGTCCGAGTCTCCAAGACCTCTCAAGTATCAACTTACACTTGTCACTTTGTGTACCCACATTGGAGCCATAGGTGAAGCTAAAATTCTCTAAAAGCTCCCTTGCCCTGCTCTTAAATCAAGGCACAATACTTGGACAGGTCATGGGCCAACATGATCCCTAATCACGTTATGAGCTGTCCTCATGACAACTACCCGGGCAAGGCAGTGCAAATGATTTCATGCCCTTCCAAACTCAAGCCATAACATGGTGCCTCATGGTCATGCCTTGCTATTACACCTCAGATGTGTCGTGTGACCATGTAACCTGCTCAAACCCTCAGACCAACAAACTGACAAACTACAAAAGAAAAATGAGCACATTCTCATTTGTGCACGAAAGAGAAGTCATATAATACAACTCCCAAACTGATATCAAGAACCAGGAAAAAAATAATAACATGTCAATGCATTGAACAAGGGTCACTAGTAACATGAATAGCTTGAACCTATATTCTAGTTGTTGAAACTAGTCAACAGCACATAGTTTTGTAATCTAGTCATCTAAGATCAGCAAGACACTATGAATGTGATTTGTTAACGTAATGCAAGATGGTTCTACAAAACCACCATATAGTAACATGTCACGTCCGAAGGTAAAGGTACAAAAAGTAATAAGCAATTATATTAAATAATAGAAGAGTACTTCCTACTTCTTTTGGTGTTCACAGCAAATGTTCACTATTCTTCCTTACTAAAAAACAAATAAGACCAAGAGTGACCATAATGGGGTTTACTTATAAATGGATCATCCTAAGATTGAATTAATAAAGACACTTATTTAAAAGATCTCGTGGGAAAGAAAGGAAGATGGAGATAGCAAAAATAATAAATAAATAAGAGAAAAGAAAAGAAAAGAAAAATGAAAGAAGGAAAATGGAGATGCGCTCGCTTATTAAAATCTACAGTGAGGTAGAGAGGCAAGGAGCACCTGCATCTGTGCCACATAAGCCTTTAGTATCATAGTATGAAGAGAGAAAAATAAGAAGACAGGAAAAAGAAAAAGAAAATTCTACTCAAGCGGGTAATTTTGAAAGACCTACTCCAATAGTTTTCATTCTGCAACAAGCCTCCACTACTTCTCTTTCTAAACTCCACTACATCATGTTCTTTTTTCTTCTTTCTCTGTAATTTTCCCTTTTTCACCATTGTGTTGGTATCCCTTAGAGATTGAAACCTAAAAGGAAGCCAAAAACTGCACCCTATCCCATAGACTCCAAACATTCGCATCCTTATCTTAAAAAATTTTTGCATTCCTTTCCAACCAAATAACCCAAAAAATGGCGAGAACCACACATTTTCATAACACAATATCTAATTAAAGACAAAGCAAACAATTAGCTATGCGAATAAGAAGTAATTTATTAACTTAATGGCTAATTCCTTTTAACCACAAGAACCAACATTCTTCATTCTCAACATTCTTCATTCTTCATTCTTCATAAAAGGGATGCTTCTTCTACTACATCAATTTAGAAAATTCTATAATGGTTATTTTCATCAAGAGTTAAAAGAAGCCTTTACAAAAATTAATACAAAAACCAAAGGGGTTGAAAGGGAGTGTTTATTCACTGTCCACACATTATTTTCACAGTATAAACAGGATGTCTGTTCAGCTACGTCAACTAAAAAGGACATGATGACTGTAGCTATTTAGAATTTTATTTATTTATTTATTTCCTTTTCTTTTCCTTTTTTCTGGTAGGATTTCTCATCCTATATTGTATCTTCCTTTTTATTATTAATATATCTTTGTTACTGATTATGAAAAAAAAAAAAAAATTCAACAGAGCATTTACTCATTGTTTGTAACCAACAGGCATTCTTTAGTAAATGCCACTTTGTAATGCATTTTATAGCTTTTTCTTTGATACCATTCTCCATAATTTTAAAGAGGAGGGATCAACCATAGCATTTTATGATACCATTCTGCAAAATATCTTTGTTGCTGATCAGAAAAAGGTTGCACAAGTACAGCTATATAACTGCTTAGTATAACTACATACTGTCATATATTTGATATGCTAGTACCTAGGAAGCACTGATACTCCAAAACCCCTCTCGAATCCGTATCGGATACCGATACGCCCCGATACGTATCAAATACGTTCCGTACATATTGGAACAGTGTCACAACATCAGATATGGTACCGATACGTTCGGATACGGGGGGATACGGCACTGATATGTTTTGGATACGGCAGCATACAGCTAGGGATCATTTCGCAATTTTTTTTTTTTTTTTTTTTTAAAAAAAGGAGTTTAAATGAAATTTTTAAAAAGCATCAAGGTAAAATTTAAAACAAAATATTTGTGATACATATGGGATATATATGTATGTTTTTATAGTAGTGATTAATTGATTATTAATGATTTAATAATGCTATGTTGACATGTGAATATGTGATACACTAATATTGTTTACATTTTTGTATTTGTGGCTTTATTATAATGTAGTACTGTGTACAAAATAAAGTCATATTATCATACATCTTTGCATTTGTGGCTTTATTGATGTTTTAGACTAAATATAAATATTAAAATAGTTATTTATTAACGTATCCCCGCCATATCATATCCTACGTTTTTTTAGAATTGCCAAATCGGCATATCTATATCGTATCGAATCCCGTATCTGTATCCATATCCATGCTTCTTAGGTACTTAGTACCCTTTAGGTTCTAGTACAACCTAAAAATTCCAAATTTGCAAGATTTTACTCATAGAAAATATTTGATGTCTTATACATATATTAAAAGTATAGAAGTTAGTTTCCTTTAATGTAGATGAGGACATATATTGATGGGCATCAGTTTCTCAGTTCAGTAGAGATAAGTTACTTTTTTCAATATAAAATCCAAAAGAAAGCAAAAGAGGGTTTGTCTAAGCTTAATGCTAAAATTAGGAACCTGTCAAAAAACAATCTAATAATTATTCCAAGAAATTAAAAGGAAGAAAAAAAATTTTGACTTTTCTTAAAAAAGGCCAAAGTATTGTGTGTGTATATATATATATTGATCAGTATTGTATCATATACTATTGCATGGTGTACCATACTATATAACCAAGATTCAACACATACAAATCATTTTTTTTCATTTGGACCACATCCTATCACATGCCTTGTATCCGGTATCATACGATACTAACAACTGAGTAAAATCATCATTAACCACAGTTCTTTCTTCTTCTTCTTTCTTTTCTTTTTTGATTTTTTTTTTTTTCCTTTCTTTTTTTTTGGCTTTTGCTGCGAAACCTCAGTTAAATTTTCCAATGCTTTAAGATATTTGATGTGATGGCAAACAATTGCAAGGCACATATTCAAAAGCATACCTTGCCAAGTCACAACAAAAGCCTACATTACAACACCAAAAAAAGGTATTATTGAGACTGGTAAGCATGCTTTGCCAAGTCATAACAAAAGCCTACATTACAACACAAATAACAAGTAATCTTAAGACTGGTACCAATGCAACCATGAGGAAAGTAATTTATTTCAAAATCAGTGAACTACACAGCAAGTCACCAAAGTAAACCCAATATACCTGCTCAAAAGGCCCATGGTGCATCAGATCAAAAGGAGGACGGTATAATGAAGCAAGATTATCACGAGAATTTTCCACTGTTGATGCAGCAGCTTGCTCCGATTCCCAAACCCCAGGGCGTCTCATCTCCTCGTCAAAATTACGAAATGCAACTAAAGAACTTGCTTCACGTTGTGGTAATCCCATCCTTGACGCTCTTGTTCAAAATAACAAAGTAGAACTTCACCATATAATGAACAAAACGGTCCACAACATGACAAATAATGAAAATGTAAAACAACGAGCAATCATATTCCTGTCTAGCTTCTGATTCCTCCTCTCTATAAATATGCTAAGTTAATTACTAGAAGAAGAAACAATAATGAATGACTTGATTTTATACAATTCACTGCAAGTAGTTATGTCTTACCATCTTGATGCCCTATCAATGCAAATACCAAATTAACTTGGAAGAGATTTTTTGAAATCCACTACCTTAATTCAATTTTTTTTATGGCCTTATTGGCCAATAATTGGGGGGGAAACAAAGGGGCGGAAACACAACAATATAGGAAATACCTAACCAAGCAGCACCTTCTAAAATATAAATACTAATAAGAAGGAAAAAGTAAAACAAAACCAGTAACTCATTGACCTTGTAATTGAATGGCATCCTTCCAATTCAACATATCAGGAAATGAGAAGAACACATACCCGTACATCACTGCATCATCATAAAGAGCCTCTCTAATCACTGGTAAAGGAGGGCGCACTTCATCATCTTCCCCAACATTTTCATTCCCAGTGTCCTTTTCCAATCCACTAAATCATAGCAAAGAAGCCAATCTTGAGAAATTAACTGATAAATAATAACCAATCAAAAAAATTAAAGCCATCAGATTTTTTTCAAATTATTCTCCAACATACGCTGGAATTTGATCAGCTGGAGGAGTAAGATTTTCCGTTGGTGGAGAGTATGAAGACGATGCCAATTGGCCACCTTCATTTCCTACATAGAACAGCTGAATTGCTTCTTCAAGCTTCCAACTCGTAGCCTATTTTCACAACATTCTACTTTTTAAGTTCTATATATCAATAATGGATTTGTTACAAATCATTAAAGCTGAGTTTTGTTGGAAAGAAACTTATGTAGAAAAGTTAATTTTAGAGAAGTAAATGTAACGGAAAGTAAAAGAAAAGGAAGTTACTTTTCGAACAACTGTTTGGTTCACAAGAATAATTTTAATAAATAAAAAAAAAGAGCCTCAACTTTCCCCATGATAGCATTTTTTGTCGAGGGAAATAATTTCTTGCAGCAAGAAGTAAGTGGCAGGGTCCAAAACTTTCATTTGACAACCAAACACACAAGAAGTAAGGGAAAGTGGTTTTCCTTTTCGTTTACTTTTCATGTCAATCAAACGAAGCCCAAAACTAACACTTCATACAAACTAAACAAAGAATAGAATTAAGAATCACTAATGGTAGTAATAAATATCAATGATAAGAACTCCTAAACAATGGTGTAATTTGTAGCACCCAAAAAAATACCATGCACACATATCGACTCCCAAGTGTAGGGCATACTGACCTTTGACAGCCAGTTTTTTTACATAAACAAAAAATATTACTACAAAAAGAAAAAAAAAAAAAAAAAAAAGGAGGGGCTTCAAAATGGATAATAATTCCCCATGAAAGTTTCTAAAGTTCTATCTCCTCTTTTTTAGAAGTGTTGGAGTGTGATCAAGGAAGATATTATAAAGTTGATGGGAAATTTCTATAGGAAAGGCGTGTTAGAAAAAGTTTAAATGCTATATTCATCACTCTGAAAGCTGATTCCTAAGAAAGAAAGTCAGTTAAAATTAGAAATTTAAGACCTATCAGTCTCTTGGGGTGTGTGTATAAAATTATATCGAAGGTGCAAGCAGGAGGTTGAAGAGTGGTGAGCAAGGTGATCTCCTCAAGCCAAAATGAGTTCATTAGAGGGAGACAGATTTTGGATGCAGCTTTGATTGCCAACGAGTGTGTTGATTCTAGGTGCATGAACATGTAAATTGGAGGTTTCTTTTGTATATTCTCAAAAAGATGGGATTTGGAGAGAAATGGAAGTAGATTGAGCCATGCGTGTCTACGGCGTCGTTCTCCACATTAACCAACGGTAGTACACACGACTCCTTTGGTAGTTCTAGACATAGTTATCAGGCCCGGACCAGAGATTAACCCAATCAAGGGGACAGGTAACTGGGTCACCAGTCCACCCACAGGTTAGTCGATTGAACTGCTTAATATTATTATATATTACTTTTAAATTTATTCAGCTGTCATTTAAAGTATACGCACTTGAAAATTATTTATTATTTATAATATATATAGCAAAGTATTAGCAAAAACAACTCGATGGTTCAGTAGTAAAGAACAGTGCATGGATTTCCCCCAGGTTCGATGCTCCATAGCATCAAGCTATGTGATTTTTTTAAAAATCACATTTATAATATATATAGCAAAGTATTAACAAAAACAACTCAATGGTTCAGTGGTAAAGAACAGTGCATGGTTTTTCCCCAGGTTCGTTGCTCCATAGCATCAAGCTAAGTGATTTTTAAAAAAATATGTTACACGGTCAAACCAGTCCAATTTGTAATATATATAGCAAAGTATTAACAAAAACAACTCAATGGTTCAGTGGTAAAGAACAGTGCATGGTTTTTCCCCAGGTTCGTTGCTCCATAGCATCAAGCTAAGTGATTTTTAAAAAAATATGTTACACGGTCAAACCAGTCCAATTTGGACCAATTATAATAAAAACTGTTCAGTTCAACGGGTTCAAGCTGGTTTGATCCGGTTTGAGTGCGGAAATAATCTAATATAAGAAGCGAACTTGACAAGTGACCGATTCACCAATTCACCGGTCCAATCAGCCGGTCTGGTTCTGATAACAGTGGTTCAAGGGGCTGAGGCTAGGAGATCCGCTTCCCCCCCCCCCCCCCCCTCTCTCTTTCTATCCATTATTGTGATGGAGCTTTTAGTCTGCTAATTCAAAGAATTGCATATGCAAATTTCTGTCGGAACCAAATACAAATTTTACCTCAAGAATAAAGTTTGTGGAGTTGGGCTAGGTTGAGGCGCAAACAATGTCGCTCTCTTTAAGACCGTTCACGCCACTACGGAAAGATTTTGGTGCAGTAGCTTCTTCTAGCATGTCGCCTCCAAAATACAACAACCCAGCCTTGCCGTTACTCCTCTAATCTACACAATTAGAGAAGACGAAGCTCCTCTCTCTAGTATTCTCTCCTTCTCTATTTATTCTAAGTTTTATTCTTTCATATTTCATTTTTATTTTGGGCAAAGTGGCATGTTGGGAGGAGCTATTTGAATGCTTGCCTTGGACTCTATTTATAGGAAAGAAAAGCTCCCCAACTTGCCTCATTCTTTCAATGTGGGACTAAAATAGGTAAGAAAATTGTGTTTTATAAAAATACTCCAACAATCCCCCACTTATTTTTATAAAAGAGAAAAGGCAAAACCTTAAACAAAATTATTGGGCAAAGTTAGAATATAATGCATCATGAGGGTAGCAATGCTTTGAAACCTTCACTTAGTGTTTCAACAATTCCCGTATTAGAGTCAAAGTGGACTAAGCTTGAAAACTAAGACTACTTCAGGATACATAGAATCATGCCAGACATTATAATCAAGGTGTTCTTAACTAAGCTTCATGAGCCAGCACATTACAGCCTTGTGTTTAATCCCAAATTTCATGAGTGTTCTAGAGAATAGACTCAATTCTCTCATAGGAAGCAGCCTCACTTTAGTCACTTCCACACTCATATAGGTGACTCTATCAAGGATGTTCTTGTAACTCTGATATCCCACCCATAAGGGTTATAGAACTCATTAAGAAATAAAAATAATCTCTACCTCCCATATCGTTACGGGATGACATACACTCACACCATACGGACCGACTATCAATCTTTTAAGACTATATTGTGCATGTCCACTCTCAAACCACTCTATGATTTGTTTGGCCCTTTAACCTAGTTCTTGGGATCTCCCATCCCTAGGTAAGGTATCCTCATAGGTGATTTAATTTTCTTTGGGCTTATGTCTCATCCCCGTCAATGTACTCAAAATCTTTTCTCTAACTAGAGCTTTAGTCAAAAGATCAGCAAAATTATCACCTGATTTCTCTCAATCAATATTTTATTGAGTCGTTACTTAAATATGATCTCACTTTCTTCTCACATATTTGGATTCAACATTGTAATATATCTTGTGTACTGCACCAATCGCATCAGTGACAATGTATCAAGAAGGTGCTACAGGCTTATCCTATATGGGTACTTCAGACAATAAATCACACAACCAACCTAATTCTTCACTAGCTGTGGTTAAAGTTATATGCTCTACTTCATGGTGGATTTTCCAACAGACAGCTCCACTTCCCAGTTTAAACGCATAGCCAATGGTAATCATAGAATCACCATATTGGGAGTACCAATCCACATCACCATACCCTTCAAGTATAGCGGAATATCTCATATATAATATATAATAAGCCACATAATTAGCAGTTCCAAGAACCACTAATCCACAATTCTAGACTCCCACCATCTTCAGATTTAAAAGGAAATATTCACTTTTACAAAACTCTTTTTTATCTTATCAATTAATAAATGACCAAAAATGGACTTAAGATTGCTATCCAAGATACAGATCTACATCGAGCAAGAATGGCTATAAGATCGTTATAACAATTATGAAAATTTGAATTAACGCTCCAATAGTTGTTTTGCTATCAATTCTAATAAAAACCTTCAAAAAGATCAATTATAGATTTCTAACCAATCTATATCTATACTACCTATAAAAGTCTGCATCTTAAAAAAACTTTTGATTGAGCATTACACGCTTATTTTAAATTTTAAATACTTATTTACCCTCATATTTAACCAATTAAGAATGTTTATTTTCCAGCAAAAAATTTAAAAAAATAAAAATAAAATAAAAAAAGAGAAAAGAAGAAAAGAAAAAAAGACAATGACGTCCACTTCATGAATTCTAAACAACCTTCCATATTATGCATTTCTCCTAACCAACTTCTTATTTCTACCATGATTCCTAGACATGGAAGGAATTTTGATCAATTGTTTTGAGCATCCATTCTAATGACTTAAATCAACAAAAAGTAATAAATAATTAGATTTTCACGTTTTATATATATCAAAATTTATTAATTTTCATATATTTTTTTATTATTTAAATATTATTCAGGTGCAATGCACATATGCCCATATCTAGTAGAAATAAATGGCTATTGTACTGACATTGGGAGTCTAGAATTGTTGGCAAGTGGTTCTTGGAACTAGGGGTGAAGGAAAACCAGGCAGACCAATCGAATTGGACCAAACCAAACCAACCAATTTTAACTGGTTTTTTTTATAGTTCGATTGGGACTGGTTATCATTCTTTCAAATAATCGATTTTTGGTTCGGTCTCGGTTCATTGCTTCTATAGACCGAAACCGACCCATTACATGTTTTTTAAATTTGATTATTTTATGTTATATTTTTATTTATAGACTTTGGAAGTAGTAGGAATAGACTGTTGTTTGCTGATTATATAAGATGCATCCGCCTCAATTTTTTTATTCCTTCCCGATGTGGGACTAAATGGCACCTGTAAAATATAATAATACGATCCAGCTAGACAATAGAAACAAAAACCCTAACTTTGGGGTTTCACTTTTTCCTTTCCCTCTCCCCCCTCCCGTTTCCTTTCTTTTCTTTTTTTTTTGGTGGTTGGGGGGGGGGGGGGGGGGGGGGGGGCTGCAACTGTAGCTTTTCCTTTTCTCCCTCTCTCCCTCTGCCGCTACCTCATCTCCCACTCCCTCCGCCACTACCTCATCTCCCTCTCCCACTCTCTGCGCTGTTGCATCCTCTCCCACTCTCCGTGGCACCATAGCTGTTGTATGCGTGTTTCTCAACTGCTATGTGTGTCCTATTTTCTTCCATGGTTGATGGTGGTGGTACAATTGGGGCATGGAAGGCATAGCTGCAAAACAAGCTAGGTACCACATGGGATGGGCCAATCTTTGCGTCACAAACTTTAAATGCTTCATGCTTGTAGGTTAGCAAGGAATTTTCAATTCACCATAATTGAGAATGTGATGTGTGAATAATACTTACATATATTTGTATAACTGTATATATACATCACCTATATCACCTATATCGACTACTATAAAAATTTCCCTAAAACCGACCAAACCGATGTAATTCAGTTGGTATGGTCCAGTTTTGTAGTTGTTTGGGTTCATATTTTGGCAAAACCGACTTGGTTGGTTTGGTCCCAATTCTCCTCCATCCCTAACCAAACCAAACCAATTACACCCCTACTTGGAACTACTAATTATATGGCTTATTACATATGAGATATTCTGCTATACTTAAAGGTTATGGTGATGTGGATTAGAACTCCCAATCCAGTGATTCTATGATTACCACTGGCTACATGTTTAAATTGGGAAGTGGAGCTATCTGTTGGAAGGCAGAGCATATAACTTTGGCCTCGTGAAGAAGTAGGTTGGTTACGTGATTAATTGACTTAAATACCCTAATGGGATAAGCATGTACCACCTGTCTTGATATATTGTGAAAATACTACTACGATTGGCATAGTACACAATAGATATTATAATGGGAAATCCAAATCTGTGAGAAGAAAACACAGTACTGTGAGATCCTATTTGAGCAATGGCTCAATAAACATTGATTATGTGAAAACAGGTGAAAACCTTGTTGATCCATTGACTAAAGCTCTAGATAGAGAAAGGCTCTGGAATACATCAAGGAGGATAAGATTTAAGCCTAAAGACAATTAAATAACCTATGAGGATACTCTACCTAAGAACTGGAGATCTAAAAAACTACGTTAAAGGGCCAAATGAATCATAGACTGGTTTTGAGTGGACATGCACAAGTCTTAAAAGACTGAGAGTCCATCCCTATGGTGTGAGTATATCTCATCTAGTAAGTAGTAACAATATGAGAGGTTGAGATTATCTTAATCTCTTAATGAGTTCTATAGCCCTTATGGGTGGGATGTCAGTGTTACAACAGCATCCTTAATAGACTCACTTATATGAGTGTGGAAGTGAGGCCACTTCATATGAGGATTGGGCTTATTATCTCAGACACTCACGAAAACCAGATTAAGCAGAAGGCCTGGCTTGTGAAGCTTGGATAAGGACACCTTGAATATAATGGGTGTGACGTGATTCTACGTATGCTGAAGCAATCTTAGTTTCAAGGCTAAGTCCACTTTGACTCTAAGATGGGAATTTCTGAAACACTAAGTGAAGGTTTCAAGGCATAAATGCCACCTTCATGATGCATTATATTCTAACCTTGCCCAAAAATCTTTGTATAAAGTTTTCCTTTATTCTTATTCTATTTTTATTAAAATAAGTGGGGGATTAATGGAGTATATTAATAATAAAAAACTAACATGCTATGTTAATCCCACACTAGAAGATTGATAAGAATTAGGGAGATATACTCTCCTATAAATAGGGCCTAAGGCCAAGCTTTCAAAACTAATCCAAACTAATCTTCTCCTCTCTTTTCTCTATCTTCTTTAGTTTTTCTTTTCCAAGTTCTATTTTTTCTCTATTTCATTTTTGTTCTTTGGAAAAAGTGGGGTGTTGGGAGGAGCTTCGTCTTCTCTTATTGTGCAAATTAGCTATTAGAGGAATTACAGAAAGGGCTAAGCTGTTGTTATATCGTGGAGGCAGCGTGCTACAAGAAGTTATTGCACCGAAATCTTTCTATAGTGGTGTGAACCATCTTAAAGAGAGCGACATTGTGCGTGCCTCAACCCTACCTACTTCACAAATTTTGAATTTTTTTTGGTAAAATCTGTATTTTCTTCCAACAATTTCTCTTGAGGTAAAATTTGTAATTTGTTCCAACAATTTTAATATGGTTTGCACCACTACGGAAAGATTCCGGTGCAATAGCTTATTCTAGCATGTTGCCTCCAGGATACAACAGTCCAACCCTTGTTTTAACTGCTCTGATCTACACAATTAAAGAAGACAAAGCTCCTCCTAGCACCCCACTTTTCCGAAAATAAAAATTAAATATGAAATAACAAAATTAGAATACATAGAGAAGAAGAGAAAAGTAGAGAGAGAGAGAGAGAGAATAGAATAATGAATTTGGATTTTGGATTTTGGATTTTGGATGATTTTTGAATGCTTGACCTTAGACTCTATTCATAGGAAAGCAAACCTCCCCAACTTCCATCATTTTTTCGATGTGGGACTAACATAGGTAAGAAAATTGTGTTTTTATAAAAATACTCCAACAATTTCATAGAAGGTTATTGGCTGGAAGGGAGTGGGTAAGGTAGGGGTTACATCTCTCATCTTCTTTATGCTAATGACACTATTGTCTTTTGTAGTCTTGTGGGGGGTCAACTCAGGTAATTTAGGGGTGTGTTGTGTCTTTAGTCTCTTTCAAGTCTGAGGGTAAACTTAAGGAAGAGTGAGTTGGCTGGAGTGGGGCACGGTGTGGAGGTGAGTGAGTTTGGGTTGTAAGGCACAACTTCCAATCTTGTTTTGCCTTTAGGATTCCTGTGTAAAACTAAAGTGCTGTGATTGAAAGATTTGAGATGAGGTTGGCTGCTTGTAAGAGGTATTATTTTTCAAAATAGAGTAAGATTATTTTGATTCAAAGTACGGTTACCAACTGACAAACCTATCTGATGTCTATCTTTCAAATTCCAGCATCAATGGCCAGTAGGCTAGAGAGGTCGCAAAGAGATTTCCTTTGGGCAAGGTTGGGGGATGAGCAGAAAATGCATCTAGTTAGTGGAGTGAGGTTTGTTCCCCTAAGCGGGCAGGTTGTTTAAGGATTAGACCTCTTAGGGTGTTGAATAAGGCTTTGTTTGAAAAGTAGCTGTGGAGATTTGCTATTCAGATTGATGCACTGAGGTTGTGAGGAGAGAGGGTGGAAGATGAGAGATCCATCGTTCTTATGGCTCCAGGTTGTGGACAGTGATGTTGGATTATAGCTAGTTCATGTGGGAGAGATTAGATATCAGGTGGGTGATGAGGATCATGTTAGATTTTGGTCGAATGGGTGGTGTGGGGATAGGGCTCTTATGGATGTTCACCCTCGTCTTTATAGCATGGCCATTCATAAGGATGCTTGGGTCAAGGACAATATAACATGGTCTAATGACGTAGTGAACTGGGACGTATGTTTTGATAAGAGTCTCAATGATTACAAATTCAACAAGATGGTTACTTTCTTTGAGAGGATTTATGGAGTGGGGGTTGATAGGGCAGCCTCATATTGTAATTATCGGAGAAGGGCTGTTGACGGGCGGTCTAGAGTTCAAGTCTTTTTTTGTTTCTTTATCAGGAAGTGAGAGGTATCTATCATTTCCAGAATCCAAGATTTGGTTAAGTTCCGTCCCGTCAAAGGTGGCTTTCTTTGTGTGGGTGGTGGTAGAGGCAAAGAGCTTGACTTTGGATAATTTACAAAGAAGAAGTTTTTCAATGCCAAATTGGTGTGTGATGTGCAAGGAGTCAGAATTGGTGGATCACCTCCTCTTGCATTGTAAAGTTGCCCAGTTTCTTTGGAATAGTTGTTTTCAGATTTTTGTGACTCATTGGGTCTTGCCACAATCTCCTTTATATTAATTGCGGAATAGAAGGTAAATAGTAGAGTTTCTTCAGCAGGTTCAATGTAAAAAAATGGACCCCCATTCCATTCTTTGGTCAGTGTGGAAGGAAAGGAATAGGAGAACTTTTGATGGGGAGGAATGGTCCTTGGGGAGGCTGAGGGATGTTTCGTAGATTTCCTCCTTCCTGAGGTGTTTTGGATTTCCTTTGACAAGGGTGACCAAAGGGTTTCTCAAATTGGGCTCCTTTTTAGTCCTTTGGTGACGCCTTAAACTTGTACTTGTTAAGGTTTTTTTCTAATTTTATTTTCATGTATACCACACATACAAAGCATTTTTCCCTTCTTCCTTTCTCTAATAAAATTATTTACTTCATCAAAATTTTAAATAAAAAAATAATTTAAAAAAGAAAAACAAAAAAACAAAACAAAACAAGATAGAACAAATTCCTCAGATTTCTTTCTAACCAAATCACCCAAAAACAACCAAAATAGCACCCTTTGCTCCTACTAAGGCTCTGATACTCAAAACACGAAAGGGAATCACTCAATCACCCAAAATACACCCCCATCAAAAAGACAATGCCACAATGGATACATCACAACATAAAAATAAAATAAAATAAAATAAGATGATCCGCTGACTCATCACCTTTCTTTAAACATCACACACCATTGAGGAGAAATGCAAAACATTGTCTTTTCTTCTAAACCAGATCATTTGAATTTATTCTTTGATGCATAACGGACTAGGCCAACTGGCAGGAACCCTCTACTAAGGGGGTTGCTCCCAATTTAGAACCACAATTCCACGCTTCCAAGTTGGAACCTTGTAAGAACCTCAATTCTTTCTCGAGAGAATCTCGGTTCTAAGTAAAACGAAACCTTGTGATGGAGGGAGGAAGGCAAGGCCATGACCCCCATCCCCTCGAACTAACCTCATTTTAACTTTAACTAACATGGAAAAAAATTTTCTACAAATAATAGGAATCCCATTAAATCATATTCGATTAACGCTTATTTAAATACTAAATACTTTTTTTTTTTTTTTTTAATAACGGTGGAACCATCCCATAGCAGGGCCTTTGGACCCACCCATGGAACCTAAACCCCCGGGGAGACTAGCACAGCAACCCACCGCCATGGCCCCCCACTTAAATACTAAATACTTTTCTTCGGAAAAAAGGGCTCTCTCTTTCTCCACATTAGTGTGACTTCTCAAAAGAGCACTCTTTTGCATTTTTTTTTTTTTTTTTCTGAATACCTTTATAATTCTAAGGAACTATTAAGATTTTTCTTGAATTTTCTTTATAATTTCATCCCATAAAATAGAGGTCATACAACATGCGTGTGTGTATCTATATATATATATATATATTCCACAAACACTTCCTACACACCCCAAACCTTTGACTCTTCTATGTTCCCCCGCTTCCTCACCCCTGCTCTTGCCCCCAACCCAGCCCCTACTCCTGCTTCATGCTTCTTTGGCCCAACACCTTAACCTTAGGAGGGAGAAAATCAGAGACAAAAAGAATCATCGATCAAAACATTAAAAAAAGATTTACAAGTGAACTCCCTCAAAGAGCTACAATTCCAACTTCTCCTATCACTACTAGACTTCGGTGAAAACAAATGGCGCCTTAAGGATTCACTCATCTTGATGGGCATTTGACCATGAAGCTTCGGAACAATTTATCATGACTCTTCGATAAGATTTGGGGTGAAAAAATTATTTCTTTACATTGGAAACATTTTTTCTTCTTAAGAATCTTTTATCCCAAAAATATTTTCCATCGAAACATAAAAGCCTTCAATATGATTTACTCTGTATAAAACTTGCCAAATCCAAGAGGGCCCCACGGCCAACCACCTGAGATGTCCAGTTCTATGCATACTAACCACATTACAGCACTTTTCAAAGCTCTCTCCCGCATCAAAACCACATTACAGCACACTTCAGCTAGACCAAGTCATCTATTCCAAAAAATGAATACCCAATTGTCCAGCATTATTATTATAAATATCATCTTCACTCAGCCTTATCCCAAACTAAACATAAAAATTGCCCTTTTACGCTATTTAAGCCCATTTTTTCCGTCAAATCACTTGCAAACTTTATACAAGATGAAGAACCAAGATTCTCAAATAGAAGAATCACATAATCATTACGATTCGGGCCCTGAAACACAAGTTCAAGCACGACTATAGCATCGCATGTAATACACACTTAAACCAACACAAAAGGTGTCCAATAAATGCACATACTTAACAAAGCACAATGATGGAATTTAAGGTCTGATGTATTGTATTCTATCTGGGTTTTCCCTCTAATATCAATCAGCGGTAAGAATACCTGTATTTTTATACATATACACACACAAACCAACAAAGAGCCACTAAATATATTCATCTAATGAAGCAATTTTTGATACATTAACTACAGGAGCTGCAAGCTTCTTTCATATCAGGTAGAGAGAGATCGAGAGAGAGACCTGTAAGAACTGTCTAGCAGTATCTGCAGACTGACCAACGGCGATCTCCAAGAAAGAAGAAACCATGCTCTGCTTGTCCGTCGGTGATAGAACGCCTTCCATCTTTCACACGGAATCGTCGAAGCCCTAAAAGAGACGGAGCTCTGTGACGGAGATTCTAGGGCGTGAGATACAGAGACGCTCTCTTCATTTTCCTTTGTTTTCTCTTTTCCTGGGTGAAAGTAGGACGTCTTTCTATTTCATACTCTTTCTGTTTTATAACTCTTTTATAATAATAATAATAATAATTACAAAGAATAAAACAAATAAAAATAAAAATACCTTGAGCTTTTGTTCTTTTTTCTTTTTCAATACCCTAACTTCAACACCAAAATATTAATGTTTGACGCTTTAATAGCCCTTTGTTAGCCATTCAATAGTAAAATTGACAGAAGATCATTAAATTCAATAATTGAGTTACTTTCTTTTTTTGTAATTTGATTGTTCTCTTTATAAAAAAAAAAACACATTTTTTTAACTAATCTTGTTAAATATTTTCACATCAATGTATATGTTTTAACATTTCAATTTTATTCTTAAGTATATAAAACATTGAAAAAATGTATTCAAAAATAAGGAAAACAAAAATTAAAAATGGAAGACTATAGTGAATTTAGAGAAAGATATGAAATTTGCTCCTTATCTAGGATTAAAAAAAAAATTGAAATTAGAACTTTGAATATCATTTAAAATTTTGATAAACACTTATCTAGAAAAGAGTTTATTTTGCTTTCGAGAGAAATTTAATTGGAATGTTATGTGAAAGTGACAAGTAAATTAGAAAATGTTGTGGTTGCTATAGCATTTAAAATTAGAAAGAGTGATGTCGCTACCCAAAAAAAAAATGGTAAATTACACTTTGCCCTTTTCAAGTTCAAGTCATTTTCACTTTTCCTTCTTATAGTTCAAAAACTACATTTTACCCATCGTTTTTCACGAATTGTTCATGATTATAACAGAAATGTGAAATAACGCTTATGCCCATCTGATTTATTGCTGATATTTTTAATTAAAAATTATGAAAATTTGAAATTCCAATTTTACCCTACACTACATCTTTTGTATCCCTTAAATTCATGTAAACTCTCATTCCCTTATTACATCACAGACAAAATATCAGTAATACATGTGTTTGTGATACATTGATCAAACGAAGTGCTTGCAACGTTGATTTACTTGAAAACATCAAATTGAGTTGGTCCTCAATGTTATTAACAAAGCTGTGAAGAGATCTTCGAACAATTTTAGGTGAGTTTGTAACCAACCACACAAGCTTTTGTAGGAAAAGAGATGGTGTGTGTATATCTTTAAAGACGACGATCTCACTGAAAGAAACCCTAAGAAGAAGCTCTCGAAGGAGGAGAAGCGTCGCAATGCTGAAACCCTACCATCAGCGCGTGTACCATCGTCATCTTCCACAGCGAAGTTTATGGAAATGGCCCTTGTCGAGCCAGCTTCCACGCGGCACAAAGCCAGAGCACATAAGCGGAAAGCCAATAACAGCAACACAACCTCGAATATGACGCCATTGAAGTGTATTGCCCGTGAAAAACCTCCGATCCCGCTCCCTTAGAACCACAACAGCCCGTTAACTCGAGCTTAGCTAACTCCAAACAACCTCGTCGCCGCTGCAACAATTGCAGCATCGGTATCAACAGCCTCCTTGCAAAACCAAGTAGATCTGTCAGGAAATGAGGTGGCAACAGCGATAACGACAATAGCAGCTGTGAATGTGGCTAATGAAGATTAGCAAGTATTGGAAGGGGCGATTAAAGCCGAGTTTGAAGCCATTAGATCTCGTGATGCTAACGCTTATGTAGTTCCTATTTATTGTGGTGAGTTGCAATGTCTCTTCTCAAACCCTAATCTTTGTGCCTTCAGGTTTGATTCAAATTATGTTTGGTAGCTGGAAAAATTAAGTGAAAATAGAAATTGCGATTTAACTTAGTTAATTAGGTTCATAGGAACAATGGAAACCCCAAAATTCAAAATTTTGATTTCTTTTCTTTTCCTACAAAAGATGTTACAGCTCACCTAAACACAAAAATTCCCAAACCCTTTGCTTGCTACTAACCACACAAGCTTCCAAAAATTGAGAGAGAGAATGAGAAACAGAGACAGAGACAAAGACAGAGACAAAGAGAGACTAACCTTCCAGATATGCTCCCACAGCTCTCAAGTCTCTAACCTTGCAAATTTTGGTCTTGGTTCCTAAACGTCAGATAAAAGTGATGAAAAGGGAATGATGTGAATTAGTGATATATATGGTACTGAGGGGTAAAACCATCTGTCCACAACCAAAAAGGGTCTTTTAGGCATTTAAGTGTTTATCAACTATTACGTGCGTTGCACGTGATAGTTTTCCATCCATTTCTCTAACATCCCATTAACGAAAGGGGGAAAAGTGAAAACAAAATGAAAATGTAGGGAGTTGATTGTCTAGTTTTGAACTATAATGGGGAAAAGTGAAAACGGCCTGAACTTAAAGGGGGCAAAGTGTAATTTACCCAAAAAAAAAGGAGGGGAAGGAAGGGTCCCTTTGGGAGAGGTGTTTAAAGAAGTTTTTAATGGGACAACCCCTATTTGCATTAGCGTGGAATGAGGGTTGTGAAAATGGATGGATTTAAACAAATTGATTAGGTTCATTTCAAGTTCGCATTAACTAGTCTAAACATGTGATCACATCTAGAATAATCAAGGTTATGGAGTCGCCACCAACCATAGGTTTGAGGACGTGATTAGTCATCCTAAGGTTTATTAAAAAAAATTGGTTCACTTGGGTTCCCAAAATAAGTCCATTTGAGGCTTATTAAAAATTGGTCCATTTGAGGATCATTTGAAAATTTGATTGACTCTTAAAGGTCTATGAGATTAGAGATTGAGGGTAAGAGGGTTTGGTTACAAGTGGGAAAGGTGTTAGGCACCCCACATTATCCGTTGGAATCCAATGGTTCCCGATTTTAACAATATTTCTTTTTAAATCCCCTATTGATATTATTGATTTTTTACACAAACAATTTGACACAAAACATCCCTTTTGAAGGACTATGAATTTTAACTATGATTTTTGAATGATATGTTTTGAAAAATGATCCTTAAAAGCATTGAAAAAAGGTTTTGAAAAAGATTTGAAAAAGGATATGCCTTAAGGTTTTGGAAATGAGAATCTTTTGAAAAGACTACGAATTCGCCTTCCTTCTCATGAATGTTTTACGTCAAATTACTTAACTCCCATTGAGAAGAGTATCCCTATCTCATAGTAGAAAAAATCAAGTATTTTTGAAAGGATGGAAATAGAAATGATTGTGAACCCCAGAAAACGGCCTTCAAGGATTTGGCAAAGGATATATAGTGTGAAAGACAACAAACGAAAAGGAGTCGCCACCTCATTTTTTAAGGAAAAGAGGAAAACCATAAAAATGTTTTATTTTCAAAACCACATTACTCCATTAAAAGAAAAGCAAAGTCTTTGAAACCAGGAAGTTGGATTCGGGGGCTAAGTTACGACGTGGGAAAGTTCTGGGCAAAGCCCATAGGCACCCACATCGCCCAAGTTGGTCTCTCAATTTGATTGGGCTAATTTAAGATCTTTTTCACTCAAATATCAGCATATATTATCACAAGGCAGCATGCATAACATATATTCCATCCATCTATTTCATCCATGCATAATCAAACAAATAAAACAAAACAGAAAAAAAAAGAAAGAAAAGAACCTAAGATACTTGGATCCTAGGATGGACTTGAGCCTCAAAAAGAGCACCTACGTACCATGCAGCGAAATACATGGATCAAAGTCCACGTAGTTTGAAAAGAATAGGGTTAAAACCTAATACAAACCTATGGTAAAAACCCTAGGTTTCCTTATTCGAGAATGTATTGAATAGTCCAAAATTGAAAACTTCCACAAGAGGGAAACTTTGATAGAAAATCAGAATTTTGTTAATAAAGGAAACCCTTGATAATTAACATGTGTCCATATTAAGAATTAACCCTAGGAGGGAGAAGAGAAAGAATAAGAAAGGAAAGGTGAATTGAGGCACCTTCACACCCACTTACCTAAGCGCAATAGCTCCAAGCATTAGCAATTTCAAGCAATAGCAGCCCTATTTGCAATAGGACAATTATTGTACCTGTTTGCACCCTTACAAGTACACAAAACCATGCAAGAAGAACAATATGCTAATCTAGACAGAATCATGACAAGGCCTAAAATCATCCATTTATCATGCAAACAACAAAAATAATGAATAACTAAGGACCCCAACTCAATCCTACATGCAATGACCTGACTAACATGCATAAAAACCCACCAAAGACACACTAACAATCATGAGAGACCCCAATAATATCAATAAACATGATAGCAAAATCTATTCTAACCAAAAAGGTGACATTTTATGTAAAACATGAAACCAGGCCCTCCTACGGCAAGCTTTCTTAAGCAAAACTATCCTAAGATAATTTCACGTAAAAAAGTCACTATAGGGAGGTGCAATCATCATATCCTACGTAAATCATATATACTAGAACACAATAAAAGTGATTTCATGCTTAAACACATAACAGAAAGCTCTCATACAAAACCTTACTTAACAAAAAGGATAATTATCATTAAAAAAGGATAATATCTCCAAAAACCCTATAAAATCCACTACATGAATGCAAACCTAGCATGATTCAACTACATGCAGCATATATAGAATGACTATGATGAGAAACTACTCACAGAATTAAACTAAGCATGCTGTATGAAACTTGTGTGATTTTAGGGTCATCGAAACCCTAATCTCACAACTACGCATAAAAACCTATGAAAAGACTCTAACACATGCTCAAATCATCATGAACATCATTCATATCATATATATTAACTAACAGGAGCATCAACTCATGACAATTATCACAGCAACCTAAACATGTGAACTATGCATGATTTAAGAAGATAAAAAGAGTAGCGCTTTCCAATCCCTAGTAAACTAGGGATTATCAAGCATATAAGGCCATAAATCATCTTAAAATCATTCATAACACTTCATAAAAACATTGAATTATCCTAACATGTGGAGTTACATCATGCACTAGAACCATCATAGAAGAAGAGGGAGAAGGAGAAGGAGAAAACCTATATTCAGCATTCAAAAGGAGTGCTTACCTCTTGTAGAACCTTCCTTGTCCTCAAACTCCTTGTTCTCTTGCTTGCTTAGGGTTGAAGAGCCTCCTCTTGATGTCTTTCTAGCTCTCCAAACTCGTAGCTGCCTCTCTCTCTAAGTATAAAGTGCAATTAACCTCTCCCTATGTGTTGAACATCATGTCCTTTATATAGAGAACTGACCCCCTAAACCAATGGCTAAGATTAATTCATTAAATAATGATCCTAGGGCCATTAGAGACTCCCTTGGTGCTCAAACAACTCAAATTTATACAATCCTAGGAGGAAATAGGTTGCAAGGGCGGAGGAAACCGTCAAAAGAGGGAAAGAAGAGTCAGAAACCCAGTTAAGGACGGAGTCCTCGGGTGACCAACTAGGCCTAGACGGTTAGCCATCTGGGCCTAGACGGTTGACTGTCCAGCCCCGGACAGTTACCCGAGGCCTTGCTCCAGTCCACTCCGGTTTTGACTCCTAATTGCTTTAGAAGTCTTAAAATGGTCAAATTAAGTCCGATTTTGACGAAATAAAAGCCAAAACGACCGTGTTTCGAAGGGGAACACATTTTTAGGCATTTTAGGACAAAAATCCTTAACCATGGGTGCATGGTTAGGTTTTACAAAGGTGGTTAACCATGGTGCCTCATCGTCGCTAAGTTAGGTTTGCACACAAGGTCGAACCAAATGCTTTCCCAATTGAAATTCGATCTTTTTAAACATACCTAGTGTAGACACCCCATTTTCACCCCCATGAGATCATGATAGCATTTGGTTAGGTTTAGAAGCATTTAGGAGTCCCTAAGCATTAAAGGACACTTTCGCCCTTTTAAGCCTTATGAGAATAAGTCATCATTGCATGCATATTTTTGTCTCTTTGTTGAGTCCCATCACTTGCATTTAGTTTCTAGGGTCATTTTGGATATGTATGTCAAATTTGGTTCAATTCCAGATAGGTTTGGATAGTTAATTAGAACTTTTGCGACTTGAAGGGCAATTTCGTCTTTTATTTCATATATTTTCCAATTGACTTCCAAATTTGTTCCGGAGTGTTCCATTGACCTTAGAATGATGAAATGAGTCTAATTGAAGTGCCAATTTAATTTATTGATAGGTTTGGGATTGGTTCACCACATTACCCTATGGTTAATTGACCTTTTTTCGGGTAATCGCCTCATGAAAACCTATCCACTTGACTGTGGTCAGGGATTTTTGATTCAAAAATATTCTAGGCTTATTCTACATTGAATCCTTGAAATTTTGGCTTTTGAATCACTCAAATTGGAGTTAAAATGAAGATTTTGTGTCCGTTTGAAGTTAGGAGTCCGTACCGAGTCAGAATTTCAAAATTTTTGGATTCTTCTTGGGTGACCGGTTCACCCCAACCGGTTTGGCCCAACCGGTCACCCGAGAGCTCCATCCTAATTTGTCTCTTTTGCATTTTTTACGGAGTAGGACTCTACCACTCCGAATTTCGGCCTCCTAAAGGACTTCTAAGCCTATTGGGAGGTGGTTTTGAGTTGTTTAACATCCATGGAATTTAATTACAACCCTAGATTGATTTTATGGTGAATTAATCTCAACCATTGGTTCACATGGTTGGTTGGTTATAAATAGAGGCTCATTCATCAGCATAGGGGACTTTTGGCTTATTTGACACTTCATATTCATAAGAGAGGGAGGGACCACGAGTTTGCACACACCCATATCACTTGGAGGAGGATTTCTACTGCAATTTCAAAGGAGAACTAGAAGGGAACCAAGCCAAAGAGAAGGAAGAACGCAGCAAAGACCTTTGCTTTGTTGTAAGTTTTCTTCGCGTCCTTTTACGATTCTTTCTTCTTCTACTCCATTCTCTGCATAGTTGTGGCTTAGAATTGAATTAGGAATCATATATACTCTATATTTTAGAGTGTATATGATTCAAATATGATGAGAAAGCATGCTAGTGGAATAGGATTGTGAATTGCTTGCTGTTAGGATAGTTTCTCTCTTAAGGATAGAGGTACGTTTTGCATAGAAAATTAGTTGATGTGTTTAGGCCATTTTCTCTTCATGATTCAATTATATGCATGATTTTAAGCACCTTTTGTATAGGACACTTGCTGTGTAAACCTCATCTTCATAGGTGTATGGATGATTATTCTTTTCGAGGATAATTATCGTCCTTAGAGGGTGAGGTTGTGCATAGGTGCTTTCTGGAGTGTGTTTAAGTGCGCTGTGAATACTATGTTATCTGCATGTCAAGAAGTGCCATAATTATCAAATCTTTGCCAATGTTCAGCACCTTCCATCAATGCCTTTGAATACTATGTCATCTCCTTGGCTCTTTTCAACTTGGGGAATAAATATCATTGGAAAGATCCATCCTAAGTCAAAGGAAGGTCATGAGTTTATCTTGGTGGCAATAGATTACTTTACTAAGTGGGTAGAAGCTAAGTCCTACAAAACCTTGGGGTCAAAGCAAATGGCCCACGTCATTAAGACTAACATCATTTGCCGATATGGGGTTCCACATGAGATCATATCAAATAACAGACAACACTTCCAAGGTGAGGTAGAAAAAATCTTACAGAAGTACAGCGTTCGAGTTCACAAGTCTTCTCCTTATAGGCCACAGACAAATGGAGCAATTGAAGCGGCTAATAAGAACGTAAAGAACATGCTACAGAAGTCGGCTAAGAAGTACAATGACTGGTCAGAAAGATTGCCACTCGTTTTATGGGGTTATCGCACTTCAATCAGATCTTCCACAGGTGCTACACCATATTCGTTAGTTTATGGCATGGAAGCAGTTCTCCCAATCGAGTTAGAAATTCCCTCTTTCAGGGTAATAATGGAAGATCAGTTGTCGGAAGTGGATTGGATACGAAACAGATATGATGAGCTAGTTCTACTTGATGAAAGGCGTTTAAATGCTTTATACCATATTCAAGGTTATCAGCGCAGAATAGCTAGAGCTTTCAACAAGCGCGTCAAGGATCGCGACCTAAAAGATGGAGACATAGTGCTGAAAGAAATCCGTGTGCCTATCTTTGATCCAAGAGGCAAGTTCAAGCCTAACTGGGGCGGTCCCTATATCATAAAGGAGATATTGTCAGGAGGAGCAGTTCGATTGATGGATTTGGATGGAATAGAGTTCTCTCAACCAACCAATTTAGATCAACTCAAGAGATACCATGTGTAAAGCTTGTTAGGTTGAAAACTCGTAAGGGCGGCCTAAGCAAAAGAAAAGCATGAACTACGAGGGTCTGATTCTCCATTATTCAAAAAAAAAAAAAAAAAAGAAGAAAAGAAGAAAAAAGGAAGAAAATGTTTATAACATGATGGAGATATGTAGGCAGCCCATAAAGTTACCTTGGTTGCGGTCCAATTGAATTGAAAAGAAAAGAAACAAGGGGCATGGCAATGTATAAAGCAATTCATAAATCAAAGTTAATTGTTTGATGGCAATTCATTCAAAACTAGAGAAATTGATAATAGCTTTATTTATAATAATTGCAAGTCTCGAAGGACTATTATTGTGCTTAACATGCTTAAAATTCAAAAGGGTTGCTAATTCTTTGCTCTCTGAGAATTCTTTTTTGTTCTAGTAGTCTTGTTCACTTTGGTGTCGTCCTCTCTTGACCTCTTTTTACTCCCCAGTGAAGGAATCCCAATCAACTCAACTACTTGAGCTCTTATTGTTGTTTCTTTGTGGCCAATGTCTTCAGATAACCACTTCTTGTATTCCTTGCTAAGCTCATAAGGTCCATTAGTGTTTGGAACTAGGGTAGCAAAGTTCCAACCGTTCCATCTATCTTCCATCCATTTAACCAGAGACTAAGAAACAGGTTGAACGAGGTGAACTTGCCTTGAATTTGTCTGGGTGGTACTTGTTTGATTATTTGGAATTGATTGAACTGCACCAAATTGCCGAAGGATTCGAGATGGCCAGTAAAAAGAAGTCACTTTCAAGCCCATCAACTTGACAAGTGTACAGCCCACAGTTCGCAGGAGCACCTTTTCGTCGCACTTCCAATGAGGCACGTGCCAACGGATAGATCGCCAAGAAGTATAGTACAGCATGTTAAGCCATTCGTTAGGAGAAGCATCTGGAGGAAATTCAGGTACACGCAGACGGAAGTGCTGAGGCCTATAATTTGCAACACGATGAGGTGGTAAGAGGTTTAACCTCTCTAGCAACCACATATGAAGAAGGAGGGGGCTGCCCTTAAAGTTTGCTTCAAACCGATCCTGTACCTTATCTAGTCCATTGAGAGTTTCCGCTAGAACCATTGGAATTATGTTTCGGAACTTGGAAAGAGGGATAACAAGTTCACAAATTTCAATTGTGACAAATAACGTACCATTGGTGACGAGGAACCTCCCAATCAAGCAGAAAGCTAAGGCCTGCTGACGCGGTTGAGACAAAGGTAGCCCACATGACCTCCTAAGGGGCAGAAAAGACATTGCTAGCTTGTTTAAATCTACCATGTTATCTTTTATGAAGGCCATAGCATCGTGGGTAGAGATTTCCAGAAGAGAAGCAAAAGAAGATACATAACCTTGGCGTAGGTATGGAAGGATGAAAGGTCCTGATGGTTGCATTCCGAACAGTGCGCAGAATTCCTCATGAATGGGGCAAATTTCATTGCGATGGAAATGGAAAACATGAAGTTCAGGATCCCAAAAGTATGTAGAAGCATAGAGCATAGTCTAATTTACCTTGACTTTGGTGAGGAAATAGAACGCGTCCAAGCCATAACTCTTGAAAACCATTTTGTCTTCCTTACTCATGTTGCTGAAACAAAGTGTCAAAAAGCTATCAAAAGTCTCCATGATTTGATGCCGAATAAATAATAATGGTTTATGAACATGTGGGGGGGTGTTTTTATAGGCCTTTAGGCTCAAATTTGAGTCCTAGAAGGCTAAGAAATAGAAAAAAGCGTCAAAAAGTCGCAAAACGCGTAAACAGCGAAACCGCTCGGGAGACCGGTTGAGGCCAACCGGTCCAACCGGTTGGGCCCAACCGGTCACCCGAGTTGGTTTTCCTGAATTCTCGGTTTTGACCACCATTAACCCCCGTATGCTCCGGAAGGCCAATTTTGACCATTTTGAGCCCAAATTGACTCAAATTTGTGTTAAGAGTCATGAAATTCAAACAACAAGAGATAGATATCATAATTCAAAGGTGGGGAATGCATGAACTTGGTCTTGAAAGAAAGAACTTGAAGGATAACATAAATGCCCATATAGGCTTAATACAAGGTTTTCACAAATTAAGAGTTTCTAGATGCTTAAATTGAGTTTCTTAAACTTAAAATAAGTTTCTTCAACGCTTCCTTGGTGGCTTCCTTCTCTTGCTTGGCCCTGCTTCTTCTGTTGGTGGAAGAGGTGGTGGAGTTGCGGCTGGGTTGTATTGAGGGAAGGAATCAATCTGTAAGTTTCCAAGAAAATAAATGATTTGAGTACTACGGTTTGAAAAAAGACCAAAGATTTTCAAAAGTTTGTGATTTGAGCTATTCTTACTGGGTGTGCGTGTTCGCCCGCTCTATACGCCTCTTGCCTCGATAGGCTTAGGCTCATCCTCATCATGTCCCTTCTCAAACTGGCATTGAGATTGATCCATTCTTGTGTATACCCGGTGGGTGTCTGTAAAGAGAAATTGGGTAAGAAATGTCTAATGAATAGTTGGGGATTAAGAGAATCAAGTCAACCTTGAAACTTACAGTCTCATATCTAGGATCTATCTAAGGAACCTCGTCCATCACGGGAGGTGCTATGGTTGTGGGCACAATATCGCCTCCTTAGCACAAATCAATGGACCACTTAGGTCGTGGTAAAGGGGGCAGTGTGTCCCTATCCACACCCTCATCATCACTATTCATATGCACTCCTGACACACCCGAGGTTGGACCCACCGTGGAATGGTGACCACGAGCTCGTCGTCTCTGAAAAGAGTTGCACATAGTCAACTAGGAAACACTTGTAAAGCATGTATAGGATTGAGTATGTACTTACCCCTACAGGTGGAACTCCTACGACCCTAGGAGGCATCAGATACCTCCTACAGAAACTCTCGTAGTTCCCATTCAGAACTATGAAGTCACTCGCATCCTTACCTCTTATAGCTTTGATCAATTCGTGCCCCTGCAAGGAGTTGGCATGTGTCATGCTCTCAGGAGGTGCCATAGGAACTACAGTTGCACTAATGTTGCCTTTTACTTAGCACCAAACTCTCTCCCTAAGGTACCAGTAGCGACCCATAGGACCTTCTAGGAGGATCCGTTTCTCTGTCATATCAACACACCGGTGACATTGCTCTTCAAAGGCATATTTCCACTATGCCCATGGGTCTTAGTCCACCTAATCCATGAATTGGTATTAAGGGAAAGAATTGAAAAAAGATGGAATTCAAAAGATAAAAGCTTTAGGGATTACCTTGTCATCAGTAATGCAAGCCAGGAATGCCCTAGCATGGGCATAGTCATGTTTATTGTCCACCGAATCACACCAATTGTCGATGTGATAATTGGACATCACGGGCCAGGAGGGATCATTGTCAATAAGAGCAGGACGTTCAAACCCCAAGTACTCGTAGTACCAAATCTGTTTTAAAAAAGAAAATGAATTTCAAAAGAAAATGATGATGTGTACTCATTGCAAATATTTTTGAAAGGAAACTTGTAAGTTGATTTACCTCCCAGATAAAGGACATCCCGCAGTGGTTTGTGCTTACCCCACGTGATCTGTCACTCATGGACCTATACAATACAGCAAGGGCAGCACTATCCTAGTTGTAGTCGCCCATCTCCTAAACCTCCTCCATGCAAGCAAGATACCCTAAAGGAGCGACATCGCCGGAGCTAACAAAGAATATGCTAGACAACATGTATACATAAAAGCTCGGGCAAGACAAGATGAATCTGCATCATCCTCTTCTCTTTGATCACCAAAATGATTCTTCAGTCAAGTTCTGCGCACTCCGCTCCTTTGAACGGGTACTATGGTCCCGAGTTGTTCCAAGAGATAATGGGGATCCCCATAGGCATTCTCATAGTAAGACAACCTCCGCCCACCTAGGCGAAGTCCTGTGATGATAGTGAAGTCCGTCGAGGTAAGAGTCATTTCCCAAAAACTGAAATGAAAGGTGTTAGTGGTGTCCCACCACAACTCAGTGAGGGCTAGCAGAGCTTGTCTGTCCTTCTGCTCCACCCACAAAGCATTCAGAAAGTCCCCAAAACCCGCATTAACTATAATCTTCAGGGTTTCGGGTTGTCGTGTGGCCATTTTGCGCTACTACTCAATAACCCCTCCAAGGGCATGTCTTGTCCTGTCCTCAAAGTTTGGCTACAAAGAATAAAGGAAATCATGGAAATTTTTATTTTGAGTATTTGCTATGCTTAATGAATAACTCAAGAATGCTTAAATTCATGGTTTTTCAAGTTTTTCAAAAGTTTACATATATGAAAAGAAAGTTATTTACAAAGGAAAGTATTTCAAAAATCGTAGGTGAATACTCTAAGGAATGCCTTTAAGTTTTCTTTTGATTTTCCAAAGTATTTGAAAGCAAAAAGAATGATTTTATTCTCTTGAGAATTTTATCAAACATTTTGTAGGCATGGTCATGCCTACATGATTTTTGTAAAGGAAAGTGTTTTTAAAACTCATAGGTAAACCTCCTAGAGAATACCTTTGATGTTTTGTTTAAGAACTTTGAGCATTTGAAAAGAAAAAGAATGATTTTATTCTCTTGAGAATTTTATCAAACACTTGGTAGGCATGGTTATGCCTACAGGATTTTTGTAAAGGAAAGTGTTTTTAAAACTCATGGGTAAATGTCCTAGAGAATACCTTTGATGTTTGGTTTAAGACCTTTGAGCATTTGAAAAGAAAAAGAATGATTTTCTTCTCTTAGGAATTTTATCAAACACTTAGTGGGTATAGTTATGCCTACAAGGTTTTTTGTAAAGAAAAGAACCTCAAAATTCATGGGTTAGCATTCTAGAGAATGCTCTTGAGTTCACTTTTGATTATCTTAACTATTTGAAAGCAAAAAGAAAGATTTTATTCTTTTGGGAATTTTATCAAACACTTGGTGGGCATAGTTATGCCTATATTGGAAAATGAGGTCTTCGTATATGGAAAACTCCCAAAAATTGTCAAAATAGCAAGAACTCAATGCCTTTCATTCATAAGAATAGCAAATATTTGAAAAGAAACAATGAAATGAAAGAATAAAGATGAACTTGAAGGAGTTGGGAATTATCTTACCTCATTCATGGAATGGATGTAGGAGAGATTATTGTTGGGTTCCAAGAGCAAGCTATCCGGTTGATTTTCATAATGAGGTGCTTTGTATGTTTTCTTGAGGAAGTGGTGTAGATACTTGGCATCGGAGTATCTATTTGATGAAGAATTCATGTTGGGTGTTCTTGAGAAAATGGGTTTGATTTGAAAAAGTAAGTTGGGAAGGGTGATTTGATGAATCAAAGGTTGTTTTGATTCCTTGAAAGTGATGTTGTTGGTGTTAAATCACCACAATGATCCAAGTTTAATGCCAAAGTTTTGGTATTTTGGAGTTGGGAATGTTGGGTTTTGGGTTTCTAGAGAGAGAAGCTCTCAAAAACAAGCAAAAGGAGGATGAATAAGTGAGGAAGGTGCAAGGCTTTATAGCCAAAACACCAAAAATATGCAGCAGAAAAATCCCTCTCGGGTGACCAGTTGGCCCCAATCGGTCCAACCGGTCCCCCAAGCTGGTTTCTCGTTTTGTGCAAATTTTGCACAAATTCGCTTAACCGGGCCTTTTTTCACTTGATTTTTTGATGAAATCTCTCTTGAAAGGCCTAGAACCTGATGTGAATGACTTGAAATACATGAAATGATGAATGATTAATCACTAATTGAATTATTAGTGCACTCATAGTGATATTTACAAGCTTACTTTGACATTTGCTTTGTTAAAGGGCTTTATCTTTGGATGATGGAAGGATGATGCTTATGATATTTGTTTGGAACCATGGAATTTTATATTCCTTGATTTCTTGTGAGTGAATTGCTATTGCTATTTATTTCTTGAGGAAATTATAGCACGTTGGGATTGATTGAGTGTTCTTGCTTATTTTTAATCCTCAGGTTAGAATAAAGGTTTGTTGATTGGATGATGAGTTGATTGGATGCTTGGGATGCTTTGTAAGGATCATGAAATTGTTATTTCTTGATTCTTTATGATGAATTGACATTGCTATTAATTTCTTGAGGAAATTTTAGTACAATTGGAATATTTGCTTCGCTTAATTTTAACAAAGATTGTTAAAATAAAGCTTGTTATTGCTTGAATAGAAGAGTTTGTGATAGTATGTTTAGATGACTATTTGAGTCACGTACATGAATTGCTTTGCATTACTATTTATTTCTTGAGGAAATTATAGCACAACGAATGGATTGCCCTCACTTAATTTTAACAAAGTTGTTAAAATTAAAGTTTCATGATTTTGTTTAGTAAGCATGGTGTGTTTAATTAAATGACTTTTGTAGTCACACACAACCCCCCTATCTTGTGCGTGTCCTCATTAGAAAGAATGAGCGTGCATTATAGAAGCATACGTGTCTCTATTAGAAAGAATAGGCGTATGAGAGTATGGTGTGTTTAAATGACTCTTGTAGTCACACACAACCCCCCTATCTTGTGCGTGTCCTCATTATAAAGAATGAGCATACATTATAGAAGCATATGTGTCCCTATTAGAAAAAATAGGCATATGAGAGTATCGTGTGTTTAAATGACTATAATAGTCACACACGACCCCCCTATTTTGGACAAGTGTACATTATAGCAGTCATGAACATCCTTATTAGTCACTGTTGAAGTTCAAGCTTTGGTTCCTTGCCCTTTTCTTATGAAAATGGGTTGTCTTTTCTAACATTGGTGTCGCTTGCAAAGCAAACTCCACCAATGAGGGGCATCTGTAAATACCCCATTTTCACCCCCATGAGATCATGATAGCATTTAGTTAGATTTAGAAGCATTTAGGAGTCCCTAAGTATTAAAGGACACTTTCGCCCTTTCAAGCCTTAAGAGAATAGGTCATCATTGCATGCATATTTTTGTCTCTTTGTTGAGTCCCATCACTTGCATTTAGTTTCTAGGGTCATTTTGGATATGTATGTCAAATTTGGTTCAATTTCAAATAGGTTTGGATAGTTAATTAGAACTTTTGCGACTTGAAGGGCAATTTTGTCTTTTACTTCGTATATTTTCCAATTGACTTCCAAATTTTTTCTGGAGTGTTCCGTTGACCTTAGAATGATGAAATGAGTCTAATTGAAGTGCCAATTTAATTTATTGATAGGTTTGGGATTGGTTCACCACATTACCCTATGGTTAATTGACCTTTTTTCAGGTAATCGCCTCATGAAAACCCAGCCACTTGACCTTGGTTAGGGATTTTTGGTTTAAAAATATTCTAGGCTTATTCTACATTGAATCCTTGAAATTTTGGCTTTTGAATCACTCAAATCGGAGTTAAAATGAAGATTTTCTGTCCGTTTGAAGTTAGGAGTCCGTACCGAGTCAGAATTTCAAAATTTTTGGATTCTTCTCGGGTGACTGGTTCACCCCAACCGGTTTGGCCCAACCGGTCACCCGAGAGCTCCATCCTGATTTGTCTCTCTTGCATTTTTTACAGAATAGGACTCTACCACTCCGAATTTCAGCCTCCTAAAGGACTTCTAAGCCTATTGGGAGGTGGTTTTTAGTTGTTTAACATCCATGGGATTTAATTACAGCTCTAGATTGATTTTATGGTGAATTAATCTCAACCATTGGTTCACATGGTTGGTTGGTTATAAATAGAGGCTCATTCATCAACATAGGGGACTTTTGGCTTATTTGACACTTCATATTCATAAGAGAGAGAGGGACCACGAGTTTGCACACACCCATATCACTTAGAGGAGGATTTCTACTGCAATTTCAAAGGAGAACTAGAAGGGAACCAGGCCAAAGAGAAGGAAGAATGCAGCGAAGACCTTTGCTTTGTTGTAAGTTTTCTTCGCATCCTTTTACGATTCCTTCTTCTTCTACTCCATTCTCTGTATAGTTATGGCTTAGAATTGAATTAGGAATCATATATACTTTATATTTTAGAGTGTATATGATTCAAATATGATGAGAAAGCATGCTAGTGGAATAGGATTGCGAATTGCTTGCTGTTAGGATAGTTTCTCTCTTAAGGATAGAGGTACGTTTTGCACAAAAAATTAGTTGATGTGTTTAGGCCGTTTTCTCTTCATGGTTCAATTATATGCATGATTTTAAGCACCTTTTGTATAGGACACTTGCTGTGTAAACCTCATCTTCATAGGTGTATGGATGATTATTCTTTTCGAGGATAATTATCGTCCTTAGAGGGTGAGGTTGTGCATAGGTGCTTTCTGGAGTGTGTTTAAGTGCGCTATGAGTTTCTTTGCATTCTTAGGTATATATTTTACGTAGGATATGTGAAGAAATCATTCATATGGAGTGAGTTCTACGTAAAATTATCTCCAGATAGTTTTACTTAAGAAAGCTCGCCGTAAGGATGATTATTTCACATTCTTACATAAAGTACTTACCTAAAGCATTATGGTAGATTTTCTTTTCATGTTTAGGATTGTCATATGATATTTTCATCATGATAGTTCATATTTAGCATGTTTTTGATAGTTTTGTGCATGTTAGGGTGTTTAGAGCATATAAGAGCATATAGGAGCATATTAGGATTTTGTTTCTCTTTTGAGTTTTGTTATTTGCATGAATATTAGGTCATTATATGCATATTTAGTATTCTGTCCAGATTTGATTTAGGTCTCCTAATGATGATTTGAGCATGAATATGGTTGGTTTGAAGCTTAATAATTGCCCTATAGAATACATAGGGTGATTAATTGATGTTTTCTCAATGTTTCAGGATAATTTGTATATGGTAAGTGGTTCATGGTAAGTTTGTTTTGATTTATTCTCTTCTCCTCCCTTAGGTTATTGTCTTTACTTTGAATTAGAAGTCCTGTGTTTCCAACTCTCTTAAAATTCTATTTTATTTGGAGTTTTATTCGCTTTTGAATTCAAATCTCTTTAGAAGCCTATTTGAGTTAGAATTCTATTCTTTCTCAAATACCTACTTTTTCTCAAACTATTTTGAAAACTCCTAAGTTTTAAAACCTTTCTTAAATTGGAAACTTAGGGTTTATAGTTTATTGTAAAGGGAGTAACCCCTTCTCAATCGAACTACGTGGACTTTGATCCTTGCATCTTTACATGTAAGGTACGTAGGCGCTCATTTGATGTTCAAGTCCGCCCCAGGATACTAAGTATCTTAGGTTTCCTTTTTCTTTCTTTCTTTTTTCTTTCTACCCATTTGGCTATCACATATATGCTAGTGGAGTAGGACGGACCCATGCTATACATTTATCCATCACATATTTGCTAGTGGATAGGATGGATTTGTTTGCTCATTCTCTCCTTCTCTTACCTGCTTTCCATATCTCTCATACTTGTTCATGGATGTTTACATGCTTTATGAATGTTTATTGATTTATGGATGTTTATGGATGAATGTGGATTATTTATAGATGATTCTTTGCATATGCATGGTGACTAATTAGGAAGTGATTGAAATAGCCCATATAAATTCAGAGACCCATTTTAGGGCGATGTGGGTGCCTATAGGATGTTTCCTAGAACCTTCCCACATCGTAACTTAGTCTCCGAATCCTCTCTTGTTTTGATAGACCTGCTTTTCCTTGATCGGAGTCATGTGTTTGGTTTTCTAAAGGTTTCTTTTTAAAACTATTTTCATGGTTTTCCTTTTTTCCTTAAAAAATGAGGTGGCGACTCCTTGTTTGTTTGTTTTTGTGAACCTTTTAAAAACTAGATTTTTATTAATTTAAATCTCTACAAGTCTTTTTAAAAGAAGGGTTCTCCTTCCCCCATCGGATCGAAACTCGTGGTTCACACCTAGGATGTAAATAAAGCCCAATTGAAGTTAAATGAGAGAAAATTGAGTGGGTCTTGTGAGTCAGTTTGAGCAAACCAAAAAAGGGTCTTTTAGCCAACCCGAACCGTTATGAGCCGAATTGATCTTAAACCATTAATTCATGAAATTGAACCTATATATAGACTCTATGTAACCATATGAACTCAAAGGAATGACTCGGGATTCATTTCAAGGTCAAATGGAAAATATACGGCTTAAAAGACGATTATGCCCTTAAAGTCGCAAAAGTTCTTATTGACTATCGAAATGAACTCCAAATCACTTCAAAATTCATACACATGATATTCAATGCCATAGAAACTCAATGCAAAAGACTAGACTCGGAAAGAACTCAAAATCCTACATGAAATGATATATCCTAGTTAAGGTGACAAAAATGGGGTGTGACAATGATATGATTTTCTTTTCAATAAATCATTATCAAGTGCGCGTCGACCTTGGATTTTCTTAGGAAATTTGGGACTTTTGAAGTCTTTAGGAATGATTTGGAAATGGATACTTTTTGAAAGTATTTGAAGGTAAAAGGGATGTTACCTATTAAAAGCGAGTTGAGTCTTTTGAAGACAAGAGTTCCTTTTGAAGGAAAATGGTTTTTGAAAAGATTGCACTTTTAAAGTGCGATGAAAATTTATTTATTTTTTGGAAATTGAGAGTAGACTTTATGGTGCCTAATTTTTTCTCAAAGAAATTCCCTTTTTATGAATCATGGTTTTGGAAAATTGATTTCATGTGATGAAGGGATTTTTAGAAAAGGGTACGTGTCCTTTTAATGAAAAAAGTCCATTTGAATCATTCTTTAGAATGAACTCGTCAATTGAATCATTGGATAATCACCATGGGTATGGAAAGCATTTATTGGAAACTTCCTTTGAACTTAACTTGGCCACTCATATGATTGAAATTCATTCCTTGAAGAAGGGTTAATGAGAATGGCCTAAACTTGGTTTTTGACAAAACTTGTGTTTGAAAGTCATTTTGCTAAACCTTGGGTTAAGTGAATTGTAAAAATGAAGTTTGATTTTGTAATCAATGTTTGATGAGAACAAAGCCAAGGTTTAGATTTTCATGAAAATGGATTTTAGGCTAGAGGTGAGTTTAAACTTTTATGAAAAGTTCTCTTAAAAAAGTGGCTTAGAAGGCTTGAAAATCAATAACAATGAAATGGCCTATTAAGGTTGCAAAGAATTTTTAGATTTTCTATCGTCTTGTGAGGATGTTAAGAACATGTTGAAAATCACTTGGTGATTTTTGGTGAATTTTCCGGGTCAAGAAAAATTATTTTTGGAATCCATGAAGTAGAGTTTGGGAAGTTTGCCATTTTGTTGAAAACAGTAGAGTTTTTCCCAAAACCAGTGGTAAAGAATTGGTCCAAACATGGTTAAATGATTTTTGAAAATTATGCCCTTTAATGGAGATGTTCCAGACATGTTATAGAACACTTGTGAAGTTTTTGGGAGTTTTCTGAATTATAAAAAGGGGGCGCTTGAAGACATTACACACGTACTACCATTTTGGTGGCAGTGTGTGTTTTTTGGGCATATCTTAAGTTCGAGAATTTTCCTTGCAATTTCCTTTGGTGGGTAAACTTAGGACACATAAAGGCACACTCTCAAAATTTTTTGGGATTTTTGGAAAATCATTTGTTGAGCTTTTGAAGTACATAAAGTGGGGTTAAGTGAATCTGTCCCAATTTGAACACACTTGGAATAGTGGATTGAAAAAGGGACCAAATGAATTTTATAAAATCTAAAATTTTTACCACATGAGATAGGGACACATGGGAGTCCCTTGGAGTTTTTATGGATTTTTCCTTGAGGTCTTGATGGGTTGATTAATTAACTCCATTTTGAGGATGGTAAACCATCATGCGATGGCATATTTGGGACACTTAGTGTTTGAATCAAATCCATAGCATGTTAGCTTACTCATGGTCCATTAATTTAAGTTCATTGAGCATGCTTATTGATAAAATAACATCTCATTGTATGAAATTTTGGAATAAACATATTGAAGTATCAATAGATACAAAAACACTATCAACTTTGGCAAGACTTGGAACTTATGAATGTATGTTTATTGCTTTGACAATCACAAGTACATAAAAGGAGGGTCAAGTGACCACAACCAAAAATCATAAGCAAAGGTTCAAGTGACCACAACCAAAAAGTGCTCAAGCATTGGGGATAGAGTCAAAAGACTACAACCTGGAGAAGGGTCAAACAACCACAACCTCTAAATGTTAGCAGTTAGATAGTTAGAAGTTAGAAGTTAGTAGTTAGAAAGTTAGGGGTTAGCAACCATTTTAAATGGATTGATGATGTCCTTGTATTTCTCCAAACATGGAGATATTCAATTAAGTCCATGAACTCCTTTGCAAAGGGATTTAATAAATTCCAAGTTGATTATTTTACCAACAAAGAAAACAAGCAAATGGTTAGTGAAACAATATGCATGCGTGCATGAACTTGGCCTTGCCAACTTTGATTTTGCTTAAGTGTTCATTTGATTTTTTACATGTTTGAACTTCCATTTCACACATTACATAATCAAACTCACATGCAATCAAAAGAAAAGGAAAATGAGTGCTAGCAACCTATTGGGAATAGTTTGCATGCAGAAGGGTGGTTTTGGATCTTCTCGCCTCAAACCCACTACATTAAACCTTAATCCCTTCATGACATGTGTTGGGAAGTCCAAATGCATACTTGAAAAAGAAGGAGAGGGGTGACAATCATATCTTAAAGGTTACGAAGATCAATATTGTTAAACTAAGAATTAAAGGAAAATTGGAATGGATAAAAGGAAATCTCACCTAGTGTGGGTGATTTTCACCTATGCTCGCTTTGATATAGAGTTGATTGCATTTTGATTAGGTTTGAAAATCCTCCCTTGATGTATTCCTTTGATGCTCTAAGTTGTGCTTGAGAAGTAGAATGGATTGAAGGCTTGAAGATTGGTGGAGGTTTAATGCATGTATATATGCATTAAGGTGATTTTTGTGGGTTGATTTTGGGGTGTAATCCTAATGGGGTTGGGATGTAATGTGGGTAGAGCTTTGAAGAGTGAAAATGGTAGCACTTTGTGTGGGATTGAGAGTAGAGATTGCGGGAATGAGGGTGTATTCAAGGATATATTGAATTTGTATTCAAAAGTCCCCTTTTTTCATGAAAAATGGGGATATTTTTAGGGAAAAATGGATTTTTAGGGGTAGAAAGGTAATTTTGAAGGGTATTTTGGGAAGTAGAGGATATGGAAGGTATTTGGAAAAAGATTTGAATGGAAATTCCCCAATTACTGGGGGTAAAATGGACCAAAATGGACGGAAGGGAAATCTACCTGGGAAGATTATCGATGCCTATATTGTAGGAGTGACTGAATTTCTCCACTGTAACATGCTTGCAGTCGCAGAAGATCATGCTGGGGCAAGATAGTCAACAAAAATAGGCTATTCACGCCTACAATGTAGGCCTAAGCCTATTTTTTGTCAAATTAGCCATGATTCTTCATTATAGCCATGGGAATTTGTGATTTCTCGAAGTGTGAACCTCATCTAATGAGGTGGGGCCACTTTGGTGGATCAAGAGCGAAGGTTCGCCCTGTTTTACAACCGTCTGATCACCCAATTTTGATCGATTTTTAATCCGATTAATTTTGACCGTTGATCTTGAATTTGGATTGAAACTTGGGTTTTCTAAACTTATTTTGGGTCCAAGTGTAGAGAATGAGACTGTGAGCACCATGTCCTAAACCACATGGCTTGGGAATATGCCACTAACCAGGAGGGCTAGCGCGAAAAGGAGTCGTCACCCAATATTGGGAACGAGTGAACCCTAGTAAGGTCTAGCTCGTCATAACCAGAGATTCAGGTTCGAAGCTAAGGTACGCTGCTGGGAAGGTGTTAGGCACCCAGCTACGGCTAGTCGGAACCGACCCCCACACATAATTATTGGCTTTAGTTAATTAAGTATTCAATTAAATTCCACCCTAAATCATGCAATAATATAATAGCACACACAATGACAAAAACAATGAATAAATAAAATAAAACAGAGAAATAAAAATATATAAAAAAGAATGGATCAGAATATACAAAGAAATAAGAGGTATCAACCAACCAGAAACAAAAGATATGAATAAGCCAACAATCTGTCTGCCGAGGTAAGGTGTACGCATCACTAATGGGTGCATACGCACATAATAGGCATTTTCATCAACTCAATCACATGCATACTTAGAAAGGGGGAGAACGAAACAAAAGACAAAAATAATAGAAAATAAACTTTCTGCCTAGAAAGGAATGCGTACGCATTTAAGATAGGTGTGTACGCACCTTATGGGCATAACATACAGAATCACAAAGGCCTTATATTAATCTACATCATGCATCCTTAATAAAATAAAATATACAAACAATAAATACGAATATAAACTAAACCTAAATCATGCTAATCATGCTTTAGACAAAAATAAAATAAAATAAAATAATAAAAGAAGAACTAGAATAAAAAGCTAAAGAAAACCAAATTTACCAACTTTGTAATTGTTCGTGGCCCCTCAGGTCTTTAGATTGAATCAAGCCAACACTTAGCACAGCAAAGAGATCAAGACTCACTCAACTTTGAAAAGAAATAGAAAACAAAAGAGAATAAGAGAAAAGAGAAGTGATTTTCGTCACTTTGCAATAATAGAAACTTCAATCAAGTTTTTGGGTATGAAAACATTGGAATTGGAAAAAACTCATCAAATACAAAGTTGTAGAGAATTGAATTATCTTTCTAGAAAGACTAACTTCATCAAATTCTGACTTTAGACTCAAAAGTTATGATTAAAATACTCTTGCTGGTTTTAAAAAAAACTGCTGCTAAAATATGACGAATTTCACTCTTTCCAAACCCTATTCTCCTCCTCTTTTTCTTAGGCATTAAAAGAGTATATATAGCTGAAAACTAGGGTCCCATTTCCTTCATAGACCAGGTTTTTTTGAGAATAATCAACAGATATTTTATAATAATAAAAGACTTTTAATCTGAATAGGAAAGGGAAATTGCCTTTTCTAAAAATTAGGAGAGTGACCGCTAACATGCATGCATATGTATCATATGTGCATACACACACTTATCACATACGTACATGCGTCAATGGTATTATAAAAATGACTAATTTAATAAAATAATTTTCTTTTCATTTTAACAAAAAATCTCATGCTGTGATTCGCACTAATTCTTAAAGGATAACCCGTAAATAACCACACTAAACTCATCATCGGGGCCACGGACTTAAGATGACAACCGGTAAAAATGGGGTGTCTAGAAAGACTATTAGAAACTCAATCAGATGGTCCGTGCACACGTATAACCTTTGTAGGGCTACTAATTAGGGTTTCTTTGATCGTAAAGCTAGTGACATCTGAACTTTGATTGAATGGTCTCAAATTGATCTTGAGGGCTTAAATTTGAGATCAAACGGTTGGATTTGTGATTGGATAAGAGATTTTGAAGAATCAGGCTATCCAAAGTTTGATTCGGGTAGTGATTATTAGGGTTTCGTCAATCGCAAGGCTTGTGCCTTTTGATGATCGATCAAATAGTCTTATATTAATCCTAGGAACTTGAATTTTAGATCCAATGGTTAGATTGTTCGTTGGATGAGGAATTTAAAGAATCAAACCACCCTAAGTTGCTTTAGGGAGGTATGATTAGGGGTTTTGAAGATCGTGAGATTTGTGCCTTATGATCTTCGATCAAATAGTCTTAAATTGATCTTGGGAATTTGAATTAAAGATATAATGGTTGGATTGTCCGTTAGATGAGGAATGTTGAGAAATCAAGCCACTCAAAGTTTTATTCAGGTGGTGATTTAGGGTTTTGGAATCCCGGTCTATGATCGGACAGTTGATCATGGGAATGAAACTTCCTAAATATGTTTTAGGAGTTTCATTGATGTCTTGAAATGACTTGACCATGAATCATGTGGTGGGATTGAAAGATTGAGTTACCCAGAGTTGTCCTAGTAGCCAAATTAGGGTTTCAGGACCTCTGGTTTTATAATCAATCCATTGATTTTGATATTTGAATGTTCTAAACATGACATTTGAGCATAAACAATGGTATAAAGGACTATGATTGGAAATCACATGGCAAGGGTTGTGAATCAGGCCATCCAAAGTTGCTGGAGCGCTCGATCAGGATTTGTGGATGTGCTGTGGATGATTGGACCGTTGGATACGATGATTGAGGTCTCTAAACTTGGTTTAGAGATTCAGATTGAGATGTAGCAGCATATGATTGCCAATCGGACCACTGGATTCGGGGAATTGAGGTACCTAAGGTTGTGCTAGGCAAATAATTATGATTTGCAAAAGGTTCTAGACTTTGTGCTGGTCCCTTATTTTGGAGGTATGGAAATTGGTTTTGAGGAAATGTATCCCCTTGATTTGAGTAGGATATTGTGAACAAAACCGGATGTTGGGTGTGTCCGGCCTAATCTGAGTGTCGACGAGATTTCCGATTTTGTCCAGAGGCGTCCTAACAAAATTTGGGTGTCTACAAGTGCTAATGATAATTTTGAAATTAATCTATTAATTATTGGCTTTATCAAACAACTGAAAGGTTTGTGAGATCGCTATCTTTCTAAACACGATAGAAACCAAATATTAAGTGCAATTAAAATAGAAGATACAAGAGTTCTAGTACTAGATAATAATGGTCAACCAATTCAAGATTGTTTTAATACCCTTATATACACTTTAATTAGACATTTTGTTGGAGACCCTATTGCAATTAGAGAGAAAGCAAGTAAAATTCCAGAAAATTTAAGATGTCCAAAATTGTAAGATTTCCAAAATTATAAGATTTCAGATAGTATAAAAATGTTTTCTTAAGTAAAATAATGTTAAGACCATATTGTAATCAAGATTATTGAAAAGAAAAAATGTTTATATTATAAGAAGGGTAAATTGCAGAAAACTACCATCAAGTTTATGTCAGCTTTCAGTTTAGTATCTTCAAGTTTAAATTTCGTCAGTTAAGTACCCGCCCTGTGCATAGACTCTAAATTGATAACGGTGCTAAATTTTTTTATTAAAAAACAATTTTGCCTTTATTAGTTTTTGAATAAAATAATATTAAAAAATCTTAAAAGTGTTAAAACCATGGATTAGATTTGAACATCCACTCGCATCATCATCACTAGTGACTGGGAGAGGGATGAGATGTTACACCACCAAGCGCATAGATCAACTGGTATGAGGCTGTTCTAGCTTAACCAAGATCCTCGGTTTAAGGTTTAGGAATCCAGCTATGTTAAATACTTGGCAAGGAGAGCTTTGTCGCCCATGTAGTCCTACCCGGCTCGAATCCAGATTAATTGCAGCCTAATGTGGTTGTCGAATACCGGATGGTTTTCACCAAAAAAATAAAAAGGGAGGAGATATTATATCAGTCATCTACGCTGATGAAGATGGAGAAAGAGAGGTTGTCGGTGGAAATACTCCATTTTTCGATAGTTAAGCTCTTCAATAGTTATCATTAATTGTGGTCGTTGAGAAAGAAAGCACCCAAAAGAAAAAAAAGGGTTTATTGTTGAAAATTATCAGCGGTTGAGCTCCTCAACATTGTCGATTGGATTTCTTTTTCTTGTTTTACACCTTTTGTTCCCTACACCATCGTCGATAAAGCTCTTGGTATAAGCACCCATCTTCTATCGCTAGAAATTTTAGTTGGTCGAGTTGCTCGACATCTCTAACCTTTTTTTTTTTTCCTAAAAAAAATATATACGCCTAAATGTTCCCCTTACAGTCATCAATTAAGCTCACTGTTCAAGCCCCTATCTAAATATTGAAGTCTCCTCCAATAGAAGTCATGTAGCATGTATGGGGGGAAAAGTATTTTATACATGTATTACCACTTAGAAAGGATACAAGAATAAATGTCATCATTGTGGGGCACAAGATGCTGGCCAGCAATGGTTGCTGGAGAAAACGACTCTGAATTTTTTTCATTTTTTATTGGGGTTTATTTTTATTGTAATGGTGGCATTGTTTATAGGTTGATTATGTGGGGTATTAACGATGGTGATGGGTGGAGTAGTTTCAACGGTCGGCGAAGAACCAAAAGCAGCGATGTCTCACCGCCGATGGATTTTCTTCGCATCTTGCATTTAAGCAGAAAGATCCTCTTTTTTTTTTGTGCATTACTGGCTAACTTCACCGAAGAAATCATACCAACAATGGTGCCAGTAATTTTTCTTTGCCTTTTTTTTGTTTTTTGTTTTTGTTTTGTTTTGTGTCATATTTACAATGAGTTAAAATAATGTTGTTTTGAGTGCTTAAAATTGTGTAGAGGGGCAAACTATGCATATTTGAAATAAATAAGTGTCACACCCCATTTTTGCACCTCTTTACTAGGGCTCATCATTTCATGCATGTTTTTGTTTTGTTTTTGAGTCTAGTCACCTGCATTAGTTTTTTAGAGTCACAAGGACAATGGATATGAATTTTGGTTCAATTCAGAGTTGATCTTAAGGGATAATAAGAGCTTTTGTGACTTGAGGGGCATAATCGTCTTTTAAGTCATAAACTTTTCATTTGACCTTGAAATGATCTCCAAATTGTCAATTGGAGTTCATATGGATGCATATGAAGTATTTCTAGGTTCAATTTGATGAATCAATGGCTCAGGATTTAAATGGCTCGATGTATCTCAAGTTGGTTAATTGACCTTCCTTTGGGTTAGCTTAAATTGACTCACAATTACTAATCAAATCTTTTCAAATTTACTTTAATTAGTCATCATTTTATCCCTAAAAGTGTTTTAGAAAGTTTAATTTTGGTTTGGAAAATATTTGGTTTAATCCTATGTGCATACCTATGCTTTGCAAAGGTAGAGCATAGCGGTTAACCGCCTTTGTCAAGCCTAACCATGCCCCCATGGTTAGTGGTTTTGTAATACCCTGAATATTTATTAATTTATTTTACGTGTATATTCAGTGGAATTGTACACAGGAGGATAATTTTAAATATTTTTGAGGTTAGTTGGATGTTGGGAGACATTGCATTAAATTGCTTTGGATGGAAAAGATGCTTTAATTGTGAGATATATATATATATATATATATAGGAGGAAGGAAAAAGACAAAAGAAGAAAGAAATAGAATAGAGGAAAAAAAAAAGAAAAGAAAAGAAAGAAAGAAGATTAGTTTTTCGTGTGGAAAGAAGAAAAGAAGATCAGGAGAACAGAGACAAAAAAAGAAAAGAAAGAATGAAAGAATAGAAAGTCAAATAAAATCAATGGATTAGGTGAGAAGAAGAAAAAGTGGCGTGAGAAAGAGAAGAAAAGAAAGAAGAGAAGAAAAGAAATGAATGAAAGGAAGAAAGTGGCGTGTGAATAGAAGAAAAGAAAAAAAAATGAAAGAAGATGGCAGGAGATAGGACGTACGGATGGAAGAAAGAAAAGAAGAAATGAAGGAAGAGAGAGAAGAAGGAAGGAAATAAATAGAGAAGGGAGGAGAGAAAGAGAGTAACGAGCTGGGAGAGGGAAGAAGCGAGAGAGGCAGAGGGCCGACGGTCTAGTTGCCGGATCAGGAGAGTTCTAATCACGCATGCGAGTATAGATTTTATATTTTAAGCAGATTTATGCATCTATAGTAGTGGTTATTCATTTTATTCACTCATTTTTGAGGTAGGGGGTTTAATTCTTGTACAGTGAATAATGATTATTTTGAAGTATGTGTTAAGATTTAATTTATGCAAGGCGATAATTATTGATGGTGATACTATTTGATGTCGTGGAATATGATGGTTAATTTTATTGACAGTTGGATTATATTTGAGGTTGATGATTTGGAGATCATATTATTTGATTTATATATTATTTTGAATATATAAATGCTTGCATGTGATATTTGAAACATTATTTATTCTATAGGAATTAGATTTCCTACTGGGCTATTGTTCGCTCACCCCAATATATTTTCAAGTGATAATTGTTGGAGGCACGTAGTAGAATTGGGGTCGAGATTTGGAGAAGTTATTGCATACATTTATTTTTATTTAAAGCTGATGTAATTTTATTCATTTGGTTGGCCAATGTATATTGATGATGAGTTTTGGGTTAACCATGGCTACCCACAGTTGCGCAACACTCTGTATTTTCAAATGGAATGTATTTTTGAGAAGGTTTATTTGTACGGAGCTCATAAAAATTGTACGTGTTAATGGTCTATAAATTTTGGGGCGTTACAGGTTTTCACCCTAAAATTTTCAAAAATGTATTCCCCATTGAAACACGGTCGTTTTGGCTTTTGTTTCATCAAAATCAGAGTTGATTTGACCGCTGAAACACTTCTAGAAGGAGAAGGAGTCCAAAAAAAGCGAAAAGCTGAAATGGGCTCAGGTGACCACCCAATCCTAGGCGGCTAGCCGCCTGGGCCCAGGTAGCTAGCCGCCCAGCCTTGGGGGGTCACCTGAGGCCACTTTCCTATTTTCTTGCTATTTCCTTGCTGAAGTGGACTACTTCCAATTTTGACGTACAAGGATTCTTTTTGACGAGTTTCTTTCTAATTTTTAGTAACTTCTGAGTTACTTAAGCACCAAAGGGGTCTCTAATAACCCTTGGATTAGTTTTTAGGGTTTTAATCCCAGCCATTGGTTTATCCTAATGAAACTCTATAAATACCCCCTATGCTTCAGCACTAAGGGAGGCAATTAGAGGCACTTAGAAGCTACTTTATACATTAAACTTGAGTGTTTGAGAGAGAATAAGAGAGAGAGAGTTGAAGGAGAGATGGAGTTCCTGCTATAGCCTTGAAAAAACTTGATTCAAGTCATCCACAAGTCAAGAAAAGGGTCTCTATAGCAGCAAGGAAGCTCTTCCTAAGGTATTCTTCTGCTCTATTGATGCTTAAACTAGGGTTTTTTATAGAATAGGTCTATTGTATGCTAAAGTTGAGTTTTTTATCATGTGTTATAGCTTTAGTTGGTTAATATGCATGATTTAAGTTCTGTTTATCATGAGTTTAGTGTGCTTTAGGGCTGTTCTATGTGTTTTTTAAGCGTGATTGTGAGTTTAGGGTTTTTCCTTGTCTTTATTTCATGTAAGTTGCATATAGCATGCTAGGTAGAGTTTTCTTTTAGTTTTTTCTTCATGGTTATTATATGTATGATATATATAGAATAAATATGATGTTTTTACATTCATGTTAGTGGATTTTAGGATTTTTTATGCATGTCTTAGTGTTAGGATTGCATTAAGGTTTGGTTTTATTCACTGTTTATGTTATTTGCATAATTAGTGGATGAATTTAGACCATAATACTATTCTGTCCAGATTTGCATATTATTATTTTTGCATTGTTTTGAGCACGTGTAAGGGTGCAAATAGGTGAGATAATTGTCCTATAGCAAATAGGGCTGTTATTGCTTAAAGCTCGCTAATGCTTGGAGTTATTGCGCTAAGGTAAGTAGGTTTGAAGGTGCCCGAATTCACCTTTTCTTTCTTAACTCTTTCTCTTCATCCTCCTAGGGTTTCTTCTTAATATGAACATATGGTCATAACTAAAGGTTTCCTCTTTAATAAAATTATGATTTTTTTATTAAAGTTTTCATCTTGTGGAAGTTTTCCTAAATTTAAGCTTGGTTTATTCAATTCTCTTTCAAACAAGGAAACCTGGGGTTTTTACCATAGGTTCGTATAAGGTTGTAACCCTATTCTAATCAAACTACGTGGACTTTGATCCATGTATTTCGTTGCATGGTGCATAGGCGTTCTTTTTGAGGCTCAAGTCCGTTCTAGGATCCAAGTATCCTAGGCCTTTCTCTTTTCTCTTCTTTTTTTATGTTTTATTTTATTTTCTTTATTTAATTATGCATGGATGGATGAATGAAATATATGATATGCATACTGTATTGTGATGATATATGTTGATTTGTGTGTTGAAAGACTTTAATTTAGCCCAAATAAATCGAGAGACCGAAAGGGTGACATGGGTGCCTATAGGCTTTGCCTAGAACCTTCCCATATCATAACTTAGCCTCCGAATCCCCAAGTTTTCTTTGGTTTCCAAAAGACTTGTTTTTGCCTTTCCTTTTTAAACATGGAGTCATTCAAATTGTTTTCTTAAAACAAAAAGTTTTTAGGGTTTTCCTTGTTTCTTTTAAAAAAATAAGGTGGCGACTTCTTTTTCTTTCTTTTTTAACCCTAAATCCTAATCCTCTTTTCCGCCAATCCTTGTGGGCCAATTTCCGGGGTTCACAATAAGGTCATGTGCATATCACATGCCTCTTTACTATTTGGTGATGTCGCTATCCCATCCTAAAGGGAGACCGGGGAATCTCTTTCCTTTTGTTTCTCATGTTGTGGGTAATGACTTGATTGGGTACACCATTCTTGGTATATTGTTTTTTGCATGTATATATTATTGCTGTGTTTCCTATTGGATTGTGAATGAAAGTAAAATAGTTCAATAACTCCTTTTAGGGTGCCTTTATTTTATTTAGCTATGCAAACACTAAGAAAAAGAAAAGCTTGGAGTCACCACCTACCATAAATTTAAAGACGTGAAGGTCATCCCTAAGGCCTTTAATTAGTCCTTAAAGGCAGTTTGTGAACAAAAGATTTGAGTAAGTAGGCTCTATTTTAGGTAAGGAAGGTGTTAGGCGCCCTACCACATCTGTTCATGAACGTTTGCCTTGAATTAATGACTTTCTTTAATTAAACCTGTAGACACCCAAATTTTGTCGGGCCGCCTCTGGACAAAATCGATTAACCCGTCAACAGTACAATTAGGTTGGACACGTTCCGCACCAAACTTCATTCATCCTATCCTACCCACTAGGACAAAGCCTTTCCCCGATTCAACCCTCGGCATCTGAAGCCCAAGAGCCAGCAACGGGCACGATACCCAGAAACCCGAATCGAACCCCTAAATTGACACTAGGTGGTTCGATCTTCGACAATCTTTGATCCCACGGTCAATTCCACCGTAGGATTTTCAATTCAACATCTCTAGAGCGGTTTAGGACCATTTGATTGGGAATCAGAAGGCACGAGCCCTCCGATCCCCAATTTCCCCCAAATTGAACCCCTAATTCAGTACTAAGTGGTTCAATCTCCAACAATCTTTGATCCAACGGTCAATTCCACCATAGGATCTTCAATTCAACATCCCTAGAGTGGTCTAGGACCATTTGATTGGGAATCAGAAGGCACGAGCCCTCCGATCCCCAATTTCCCCCAAATTGAACCCCTAATTTAGTACTAGGTGGTTCAATCTCCAACAATCTTTGGTCCAACGATCAATTCAACCGTAGGATCTTCAATTCAATATCCCTAAAGCGGTCTAGGACCATTTGATTGGAAATCAGAAGGCACGAGCCCTCCGATCCCCAATTCACCCCAAATCAAACCCCTAATTCAGTACTAGGGGGTTATCTTTGATCCAACGGTCAATTCCACCGTAGGATCTTCAATTCAATATTCTAGGGAGGTCTAGGACCATTTGATTGGAAATCAGAAGGCACGAGCCCTCCGATCCCTAATTCACCCCAAATCAAACTCCTAATTCAGTACTAAGGGGTTATCTTTGATCCAACGGTCAATTCCACCGTAGGATCTTCAATTTAATATCCCTAGAGAGGTCTAGGACCATTTGATTGGAAATTAGAAGGCACGAGCCCTCCGATCCCCAATTTACCCCAAATCGAACCCCTAATTCAGTACTAGGAGGTTCAATTCCTAACAATCTTTGATCTAATGGTCAATTCCACCATAGGATCTTCAATTCAATATCTCTAGAGCGGTCTAGGACCATTTGATTGGGAATCAGAAAGCACGAGCCCTCCGATCCCTAAATCGCCCAAAACCGAACCCCTAATGCAACTTTAGGTGGTTCAATTCCTCACAATTTCTCATCCAATGGTCAAACCGACCGTTGGATCTTCAATTCAACCCCTCAAGATCAATACAGGACCATTTGATCGAAGATCGGGCCTCCTTTGGCTTACAATAAGTAAAACCCTAATTATGGAGCCCTACGAGCATCATACTCACATCCGGGCCATTCAATCCCACCCTAGAGAGTGCACACTCCACTCTTTGGTCCCAAACCAAGTTTAGGGACCCAAAGTTTCAATCCCCATTCAAGATCAACGGTCGGATTTCACCCGATCATTGATCGAGCGCGATCGCATGATCATACAACCCCACAGTAAGGCGGACCACCACCATAGGCCCACCATAGCGGCCCCACACCTTCTAGAAGGGCACACTGCCCTAGGATACGGGTTCCATGTGTGATGATGAGAAATCATCACAAATGTGGGATAACTGTGCCCACGTTGGCCAAACCAGCGTGGAGGATCTTGCTTTCGGCTCTACAATATCTTACAGCCCCCCCCTGGCGGCGGAAATCCAACTGGGGATAGGACATGAGTCCATGCTAGCCATACCAGCGTTACCCACGCCTGCCATGCCAGCGTGGGTAAGGCAGCCTACCCTTTTGCCATTTTGGACCATTTCGCCCTCATCAAATGAGGTAATTCCTTCATCAAACAAAGCCTAAATGCCCTCCATGTCCCATGTGACCAAAATGCCCCTCCAAATGACCATTTTACCCCTAAAAATCCATGTTTTCGTATAAATAGCCCACATTTCATCCATTAAAAAAAAAGACAATCCAATCTCTAAGCCAACTCCCCTTATCTTATCTCTTATACATACAAACACCCAACTCAAATCCCATACCTCCATCCTCCATCTTTGCCTAAAATCCTCATCCTTTGAAATACCCATCCATATACATACACAAATCATCCAATTTTTGATCCAAAAATCTCATCCACCACAAAGAACCTACCATATACTCCCTCACAAACCCTCTCACACAAGTTTAGGGGCTGTTCTTGAAGGAAAATCCAAGGGTTGGGCCATCCAAGTTCCATTTGGATAGCATAGAAGAGACACAAATTCTGCTGCAGTTTTACTACAGAAAGACTGTTAATTTCGTGTCTGCTGAGTGGCAATTTCACTTCTGCTGACTGGTAACTCTACTGTTACCCCACTTTCCTTCCCTATTTCACTCCACCACTTTCCAAGCACACTTGGAATCATCAAAGGAGCATCTCAAAGAAGATTTTCAAGCCTAGGAGAGGAGCACTCAAGCCTAACTTGGTCAAAGCTAAGGTGAAATTACCTACACTAGGTGAGCTTCCCTTTTTTTAAATTCATTCCTAAGCTTTTTAGTTTAATTTCCTATTAAGCTTACCATTATTCTGACAGCCTTAATATGTGATTGTCACCCTCCCTACCTTAGCCCGAGTACTTACTTGGGTCTCCTAACATGTGTCGTGAAGGGATCAACCTTTGTATGGTAGGTTAAAGGCAGGGAAACCCTAAACCACCCAATGCTTGCAAACCATTCCAATAGGTTGCTAGCACCCATTTTCATTTTCTTTCATTGCATGTGAGCTTGCATATATGATGCGTGAAATGGAAATTTAAGCATGTCAAAAGGTTGAGAGGATGTTTAAACAAAATCAAATTTGGCAAGGTTAGGTTCATGCATGCATGCATATTGTTTATACTAAACTCTTCTTGTTTCCTTGAGCTACGGCCCCTACACGCTCATGATATGAGGCGCAGTAGGCTTCTTTTTTTCTTTCTTTTACTCTCGAGGTTGAATCCTCTAGGTTGTGGTCGTTACAACTCTTGCCCCTAAAAATTCTAACTATTTACTTCTGAGGTTGAATCCTCCAGGTTGTGGTCGTTGCGACTCTTGCCCTTAAAAATTCTAACTGTTTATTTATCGCTTTATTTACCGCTTTATTTACTGCTTTATTTAGAGGCTATGGCTTTTCGCTACCCTCTGGGTTGTGGTCGTTGCGATCTTTTGCCCCAATACTTGAGCACTTTTCATTTTGTGGTCACTTGACCCCTTTTTACTTTTTGTACATGTACTTGCACTTTTCAAAGCAATAAACATCGCATTCATGAATTCCAAACCTTGCCAAGGTTGATTATGCTTATATATCTCTTGACATTTTCAATATGCTTATCTTGAAATTTCATGCTATTTCAATTCTATTCCCATGTGAATAAGGTTCAACTAATGTCTTGAGATAATCTATCATGCTATGGATAGAGAGTTTACAGCATTATATGCTTAAAAACTCATCATAGCATAATAGCCTATTGATGTCAAATGGACTTAATCAATTGACCCGCCAGATTCCAATGAATCACCTTACCCTCGAGTTCAGGAACTTTTACGTATCCCTATGTCACATAGTAAAATCTCAATCCTTAGGAGATTAGTTGATTACATTTTTATTCAATTAATCCAAGTGCGTTCCAAAGTTTGGATAAAATTCCTTCTAACCATTTTTCATGCTTCAAAAGCTCAAATACCCTTTTTTCAAAAGAAGCCCTTTTAGAATTGAAAGTGATTCTTTACATCTTAAATCCTTGCTAAAAGATTCATACCTATGTGAAACCTTTTTCCACCAATCATTTTTGACAACATTACCATCTTTATCAAATAAAGATTTTGATTCAAAAAAGAGTTTCATGCCAACAAGCGAGTTGTTGACACGCGCCCCCTTTTTTTTATTGACGAGTTCATTCCAAAAGTGGCTCGAATAGATTGTTTTCATTAAAAAGGGGCACGTGCCCTCCCTTCACAGACGTGATCCTAATCAAATCAATTTTCCAAAACTATCACTTCATGTAGGACTTCCCTTTCTAGTATGGATTGAGAATCATAAAGTACCACTTTCACTTTGTTTAAACAAAATTCCTTTACACTTCAAAAGTGTTCTTTCCTCAATTAAACACGTTTTCTTCCTTCAAAAGGAACCCCTGTCTTCAAAAGGCAACATTTTCCCCTCAACAGGGAACATCCTCTTCATTTCAATAGCTTTCAAAAAGCATCCTTTTTCTTTACCCCCTCCTTGACTTCAAAAGTTTCAAGCTTTCTCCAGATCCCAAAGGAGATCCGCACTTGACATTAATTCTTTAAAAATGGACTCACATCATTTTCATTTCCATCCTTTTATAAAGGATTGATTTTTATCCCAGTAAGATAGGGATGCTGTAGAGTTAATCAATTTGACTTAAGATATCCAAGAGAAGGAAGGCGAATTTGTGGTCCTTTCAAACAAATCTCATTTACAAACACCTTAAGGCATACTCTTTCAAACACCAACTGTTTCAAAAAGACTTTGTTCTAATGCCTTTAAGGATTTCTCTTTCAAAATGACAGAATTCAACACCCTTCAAAAGGGTATTCTATGTCAAATTATTCGTATAGGAAATCAATAATATCAAATGGGATTTTAATCAGAAATATCGTTGAAATCGGGAACCGTTGGATTCCAACGGGCGATGTGGGGTGCCTCACACCTTCCCCACTCGTAACCAAACCCCCTTACCCACAATCTTTAGTCTTACAGACCACTAGAAGTCAATCAATTTCCAAATGGACCTCAAATGGATCCGTTTGATGATAAGATCTCAGATGGACTTATTTTGGGATCTCAGATGACCCCACTTTTTAATCAACCATAAGATGCCCAGTCACGTCCTCAAACCCCTGATTGGTGGCGACTCCATAGCCTTGATAATTCTAGATATACTCGTATGCTTAGGACAGTCAAGGCACCCTTGAACTGAATCCATCTTACTCAACACCACCCACCAGAAAACGGATGCCCCGGGGTCGTCCCAAATTTAGGAAGGGAAAACATCCCATCCCTTTTTTTGGGGTAGCGACAAAACCCATTCTTGAAACAAAATCCCTACTTGACATTAGAAGTTCTAAAGCAAATATATCACCCTAAGTTATGACATTATTTAAGCCTTATTTACACTTATCTAAGTGATCAGGTAGATTTAAAAGTTTGAAAATTTGGCATCACCTCTTGTGGAAGTGAATCATTTTTAATGAAAACTAATAAAAATCAAACCTTTATAAAAGCAACATCATGGGTTTTTTCAAGGTAACCCCATCCAATCATGTTAGGACACCTCAAGATCCACAAAGAACAAAGCTTGAAAGTAGATCTTTTCAAAAATTAATTTTTAATGAAACTACAAGAAAAGTAACATCATGGGTTTTTTCAAGGTAACCACGTCCTATGATGTTAGGACACCCCAGGATTCACAAAAAACAAAGTTTAAGAATAAATCCCTCACAAAGTAGAAGAAACTCAAAAAAATAATAGTTCTATATAAAAGTTCAAAACTCAGATTGATTTTACTTTATTTTATCTTGTACTTGTTGAGCTTTTTCAAGGTAGCTCTATCCCTTTATGTGGGGACACCACATTACCAAGTCCTTACTAGTATCTGTTTTAGCAAACCTAGTCTCGAGTAAAAAAAAAACTAACCACCAAACTTGTTAATGATGATATGCCAAAGTATATTGCTCAACCAACCTTTATTCCGAAAAAGTTCACATTTTTAAAGAGGTTGTAAGATGATTATAAAGGTTTTATTGAGCAAAGTTTCCAGAACTTACCAATACTAACAAATCTTCATGAAAATAACTATTAATTCAAAATAATGAAAAAGATACACCAACCATGATAAAAAAAAATACATCTTTATTAATTAGAACTTGAGATCAATACAGGCAAGGGGTGACAATAATATTCGCCTACATATACTAATCAAAAGCTAGTAAACTACATCTAATTTTTAAGATCTAAAGCTAATATGCATGTTATGCTAAGAAAGCAAGAAACTTAGTAAATGAAAAGGGATAGGGATAGAAGGATGCAAACTTTTCAAGCACCTTGCCCTTATGAGGAGGAAACAAGGAAGAACAATCGAGCGGAAGGATCACCACCAAGCTTATCGCAATCGGTGGAATCTTTGTGAATATTGTAATATCCCTACTCTAATTTTGGGTTAATTATATTATTTTGGGTCCATTAGCAATTGGTTTTGATCGCTAATTAGGGGTTAAATAATTTTGCTTTGACTTGGTGTTAAGGCTCAAATTATCTTTTTTATTTATTTAATTATTTTTAAACGGGTCAATTTTAAATTTTGATGATGTGTACAGAATTTTATTTTATTGTATTTTATTTTCGGGAAGGTTATAAAATCTATATTGCCAATGGTACTTATCAATTTGATATTAATTATCATGGGTTATACACGATAATTATTTAGAATGTCATTAATTTACTTTTATGTGATAAATTATTTTGAAGTGGGATCTAAAGTTTTAAAACTCAATTGGACTACATGTGCTATTTAACATTGGTGGGATTAAGCATTATTGACTTTCATATCTTATATGTGAACCTACACTTTATGTTATATTTGGGTCTTTATTTTATATTGGGCCCAATACATTTTGGACCTAGTGTTATATTAGTTGTAGTTGGGAAAGCCCAATTAGAAGAATACATGCCCAACTTATTTTTGCATGTTGGACACTTGTCTTAAGGGTAAGGAACTTATATAAATAATGGTTTTAAGGGGCAAATCAGCCCCATTACTCTCATTTTCCTATACTTTTAGAAGTTTAGAGAGAGATAGAGAGAAAGGAAGGAAGAAGAGAAGAAGAGGAGGAAAAGGAGAAGGGGCTGTACGGCCTTGTACTGACCACTTGGGGGAGCTTCTCCTTCACCAATTTTATGCATTTTCTCTTGCTCTTTCTCATCCAAATAGGTAGGTACATATTTCTCCTTGGTAGATTAAGGGTATTTGGGAAATATGCAATTATTTTCTCTATTATTAGATTATTTTACATGATTTGTGATTTTCATGGAAGAAATTTGTATTTTGGTATGAAATCCTCATGTACATTGGAAATTACTCTTGTAATATTTGTATATGGGTTAGGTTTATGTTAAAAGATACCATTTTTATTATGGAACCAAACATGCAAGGTTATGTTCATGAGTTTTGGGTTTCAAAAATATAATTTGCGATAGAGGATGATAAGTTGGGTTTTTATTTACATGCATTTGTCTAGATTTAAGCTTTAATCAATTTATCTTCTTTGAATGAGGGTGTTATCATGGTTAAAGATAAAGAAACCCAGATTTATAGTTCATTTGTTGTTCTTGGAATTTATTATAAATATTTGTGTTATTTGGGATGTTGATACGTATTTATTGGCCTGTGATTTGTGCCAAGTTCGAATTGCTTGGTTGAAATTGTGAGTGTCTATGTATATATGTTCTCTATGAGAGTTTAGAGAGGTATGAAGGCTTAATTGGTACAATTAGGGATGGTTTTGTAACACTCGAACCAATTTACATGTGCGCTTTATTGTGCTGACAGCACAAACCCGTTTTACCATTTAATTCATAACTTTCATTATAGTTATGATTTTGTGATGAAACGAATCGGAGTTTGTCACTGACTTGTTGGGCTAACATCCTACCAATTTTCGTGTAATTTGGTGACCATTTGGTATTTTTGGTTGAATTATTTTGTGGTACACTTGAAGCTGGGATTTCTGCTAGGCAGCAGTAACTTCATATTGAAAAATATTTTTGGAAGGGTTTTGCTGGGTATTTCTCTACCAAACTTTAAGGGTACAAAGTACATTTGATATAATTTAAGTGATGTGAACCCCAAATCCTATTTTTTTGTGGATTAAATCATAAAAATTCGTTTGTACGTGTTACTAGTTGTGTTCACTGAAATTTCAGATTTAGTCTTTTGACTTGGAATATATTTTCAAGCAATAGAAATTTTGGATAATGGAAACATGATATTTTTCACAATTAGCCATTGGTTATATATTTCATAATTTGGAATTACAATTGGTATGGGATTAAATTGTAAGATTATGGAAAATGATCTTCTAGACTTTGTCGATGTAAAATTTTATGGTATGGGTAAAGTTGCGTAATTGTGGCTTTTCGAATTGAGTTATTGACTTGGATTTTGTAAAAGAAAATATAAGGATAATAAATATGGTTATTTATTTTCTTGCAATCATTGGAACTATTATATAAGATTACTTTCTTGATGTTTATCATGGAAAATATACGTAGACATGCCAAATGTTAGTATAAAACTTTATATTGTAAATTATGGGGATATCGTATTGATATAAAAATTATGTTGCTAGCTATGGGATTATTATCAAGATTGGCATTATTACGTTGCATATAGCATTCATTGTTGGCATAACAATGCATTGAAAAGTGATTTAATAAATACTTGGTAAAAGTATTAAAGGGTCATTGGAGTTGGACTACTGCAGTCATGGGACGTCCTGCTATGTTTTCCACTCCATTGGTCTTGGGGTACTGCGGTCCCAGTTAGGGATATCGTGCTGTGTTTCCGAATAGAGGCTACTACAGTCCCAAGTAGGGATGTCGTGTTGTATTGTCCTCTTAGAGGTTGGGTTTAAATCCTCCGTTCTCGCGCGAAAACTCCTGCGGGAGTGGTTTGGTTATTGAGGAATAATGTAATTAGACATGGAGTCGCATATTGCATTATCATGACATGGCATTCATTGCATTAAGTTATGGGTATATAACTTATTGTACCTATTGGTGGTTTATTCAATTAGCTTATGGAATTTATTAAGATATTTCTATTCGGTTTTATGGAAGTACAACAATATGGAAATGAATATGAGCTTATACTTTGAATCTATGCGTTATCTTTGATATAGAATTGGACTTGGATATTTTCTATATAGCATGTATGAGTATTTTTATGCATCTTGTGGTTTTAAATGGATTTTAAAACCTTGATAAACTTTGTAGAAATATGTAACCTATTGAGCATTAGCTCACCCACCTACAGTTTTGCAGGTTCTTAAACATAAAGAAGTTGTTTTAGTTACAGTATTTTGATGAAATACTTGTATATTGATTCACGAGGCATTCTACAAAATGGAAGATACGTTTTGTGCTAGACTGTGAATTGATGATATATTAAATTATGATTGAATGTAATTTAATTTCTTGGTGATGTATATATTATTAATTTGGAATTGTAATAATTAATTTTAGTTGGGAACCATGTGGAATCTGAGGCAAGCAATGATACCTTTGTGGGTGGATGCTTTTGTATTTTTTTTTTTTTTTTTTTTACAGGTTAATGATTTTACTTAGCTAACCCGTATGGCAAACGGGTTATGCCGAATTTTTATTAAAATAATGGTTAAAATTATTTTATTTTCACTTACTTATGGATATAAAACCTGTTTTATTTGCAAAAGTCAAAGTTCTATGTGTCCAAAAATCAAATGCTTTATCAATTAAATCCCGTTTTATTACTCTTGATCATGACTCGATAATTTTGGATCGTGAAAAATATCCTTCCTCCTTCTTTATCCTCGTTGATATGCAAGAGAAGTCCACTTGAGCAAGAGTTTGAGGCATTGAATCCACCCTGAAGTTGTGGGAGGTGTAGAGGATGGAGATGAGAGGACTAGATCTAGATATAGTGTGAGAAAATGAGCTTTTTAGGCTTAGAATGCAAGAAAATGTTGTTAAGATTGTGCCCTAGAGCCAATCATAGAGATGATTGTTTAGGGATTAAGAATAATCATTTGATTTCATTTATGTATGTCACATTTATTATTGATTTAATAAAAGGGCTTATTCTATTATGTTTATATGCATAATTTATATTTACATAGTATGTCCATGGAGTTAGAGTTGAGAATATGAAGTTATAAAGGGTTGTAACTTTGAGACTGTAAATATATCTCTATACTAAACTCTTAAAACATTCCTAGTTGAAGATTTATTATGATGGACAGTAATGAACCATAGGACTAGCACTTGTTAGGTTGACTCTATAGGAGGATAGTTGGTCTCAAGCTATTTGTGTAGAGACACTACAACCAACAAATGAGTGCCTATTATAAGAATAGGTATACTGAATGTGACCAAAGATATGAGATAAATTGAATGGAGTTTTAACCTACCTATCAATCAGTTTCTCATTATTATAGTGGTACAAGTAATTCTTAGACTTAAGACACCATAGTTGTCTTATGCATGTAGCTTTAGAAGTTTGATAACACTAAGTGCAGATCCTTATAGGGGTTCGCAAAGGTGTTCGTTGGTCCTACTGCTACGTGTGTGAAAGCATGTGAGTGATCAACAAGGAATCTATCACTCTCAGGAAAAAGAGAGAGAATGTTTCATATATCATTTAGTGATATAACTCATTAAATCTATGGGCCCATGGTAAAATGAATATGGAAAGGAGTTTCCATAAGTTCATTATTAAGTTGATATTCATGAATGAGTATAAAGTAATTGAACTAGGGACTTGATCGAATTCCATGTCCTATTAGTTCAATTAGAGACATTGTGTGGATGGAAGGATGTAATTGTAACCTATAAACTATAACAGAAGGGTTCTTTGTAAGATAACTATTCACCTCATTAAGGACCACACCATGAGCCATATGCTAGGTGTTACTCATGGTTAGTAGAAGCCCTAATTGATATAAGAGAGTTATAATCAATTAGAAAATTGGAAGGAGTTCCAATTAGACCCTTAATGGAAAGAGTTCCATTGTGCACACCTTGTGCTGTTCCTACTACATGATGATGTGAACCCAATGGGTTACACACTGATCATGCTAAGAGAGTTTTAAAGTCTATGAGAGAAAGGGCATAAGTGAATAAAAGAATAGTTCTTAAGGGGCAATGTTGTATGAGATACAAACTAGAGGGGTTATTGTGTAATTAAGAGTAATTACACAAAACCTATTAGGGATTGGAATCCTCCCTAGGGCCGGCCCTATTAGTGGTTTTAAATAGCCTCATGTTATGTGATGACATCATCACAATCACTCTCCCTCTTCTCTTCTCCATCTCTAGCAACAACAAGGAAGAAGGAAGGAAAAACTTGAAACTCTAGTTAGGTGTGGATACCGTTGAAGGCAGTACACTTGGACTGCTCATTCTCTGCTGTCCGGATTCAAGGTTGGAGCATAAAGGAGAAGACTTTTGAAACTATAAGTGTTCTTACCCTCTTCTAGTTAGGGTTTTTGTTTGTGTTTAAGCATAATTGGATTTATGGGTTAAGGAATCGATTAGGAAAAGTTTTGTTTATCAATTCATTCCGCATTTGTTTTCCTTCTAGTTCAATTCCCAACAAATGTAGCATGGGAGAGAGGGAGGCTCAAATTCAAAGCTTAGAGAGTGTCTTGAAGCATGAAGAGAAAGTAGAATTTATAGAAGGGACCCCTACCTTAGCTCGCGCTACTCATTATAGCACGAGAAGGTGAAAGTCCTCATTTAATGCTTTGTCCCCTCTATACTCGGTGTAATTCAAAAAAGTTGATTTAATGTGATGTAAAGGTGACAAGTCTAGATTTGGGGTTTGAAATTGCCTTGTTTCGCCTCTTGAGGCACTCCATCGATCAAACGGATTATCGGGCTAGCAAACAAAGATGCCAGACTAGTAGGTGGGTCCTAGGGTCGAATCTGAGGGTCCCATTAGTGTAAACAGGGTGCTCTGAGTTGCAATATGAAACCCGTTTCTAAAAATAGCACATTAATTAAGATTATTTAAGGTGGGGAAATTTGATTTCCAGAACCGGTGATGAGTCAAGTTGACCCTAGGTTTTGCCTAATGAGATTCGGGTTTTATCTGATGGGTTTCAGTGAGCATAGACCATTGTCAAGTCAAAAAGTCTTTCTAATGTAATTTGGGTGTAGTGAATCCAAAAATACAGTCCGTTTCGAGAAACGGCGCACCGATTATTCTATGGAAGCATGTAAAAGTCGAATTCTAAGTTAAGGACTTGCCCAACGGGTCCAACAAGTAGTGACTGAGATCTGGTCGGAAGGCTTTCCTAGGGTATTTTGGATGTACTTAGTTCAAAAATGCAGTCCGTTTTGAGAAATGGAGCACTAATTAGTCTGTGGGAATACATGCCATAAACTAGGACCCTCTAGGGACTTTTAATTTGACCGAGGTCTAGACCTGTGCTGAATTAGACTAGGGTCAATTCTGAAAGTCTCTCTAAGATATTTTGGGTGCTCTAATATAAAAACTCAGTCTGTTTCAAGAAACGATGCACTAATTGGTCTATAGTGAAAAAGGGTCAAATCCTGAATTAAGGACCTACCTAAGGAGTCCCCATAGGCGATAACCGGGATCAGGCCGAAAGGTCTTTCTAAGGTGTTTCGGGTGCACTAAGTTCAAAAACTCAATCCGTTTCAAGAAATGGCTCATCGAATGGTCTGTGGTAAAAAGGTTGCGAATTAGGAGTTTTTAGGGACTTTTGATTTGACCAAGGTCCAGACCTGTGCCGAATTAGACTAGGGTCAAGTCTAAAAGTCTCTCTAAAGTATTTTGGGTGCTTTAAGTCCAAAAACTCAGTTTGTTTCGAGAAATGGTGCACCTGTTGTTCTGTAGTGAAGATGGGTTTAAAAGGCGAGCTTCAAGAGTGGGACACGGGATCAAGTTGGAAAGCCTTTCTAGAGTATTTGAGGTGTGTTGAATCTACAAATGTGGTTTGTTTGGAGAAACGGCAAGCTGATTCTCTTGTGAGGCAAATTGATGAATTGATGGGCTAATATATGTAGTGGGGTAGTATGGAAAGTACCTTTACAAAATTAGGGTGTCTACAGGTCAATAGATGATTCCTTACGATATACCCCTAATTAAAGAACTACTAATAGTTTGGGGGCTGAATTGACGCAATTTAGACTTGAGAGTACCAAATTAAAACCTGACCTAAACTTGAGGGTAGTTTTCTGCAATTTATCCTATAAAAAATGGGATATTTATATTACCATAGTAATTAATCAAGAATTTCATTTAAAGACATTTGCTTTTGTAGATTCAGGTGTATATATGAATTGTATGAACAATTAGTTCCAACTAAGTATTTTTTTAAAAAACTACTAAACAATTAAGTACATCAAATCGATCCAAAACACAAATCAACTATAAATTATCAAAAGCTTAAGTATATAATAAAGGAATTTGTATAAAGACTTTTATATTAATAAAACATATAACAAGACCTGTAATATTAGCAATCAAATTTTTAAGTGGGTCCAATGTAACTAGTGTGTCTAGTAGGTTCAATGTAATCATCATAATAATTATATTAGAAGTGAATCCAGTGTGTCCTAAAAACTATATGATCTACATAGGGTGGTCCAGAGGTTCCCTAATTGTTATAGAACTTTTATACCTAACCACATGTGAAGGAATGAACTTCGTGTGGGTCTAGTGGTATAACCTACTCATATGATTTACCTAAATAGAAAACCATTCAGTACAAGGCAACTGGAGTTGATAGCTTTCACATCAGGATCGTAGTCCCGGCTACTCACTGATTGATTGGTAAGGATACATCAGTTCTACGTAAAAATGTAAGTACGCAATGCAAAAAAGGACATAATAAAGCATATGAGTGAAAGTGATCAATTCAATTAATTAAACCCAACCAATAAATTTGAGTTTAGCCTTCGATATCCTTAGCACAATCGTCAAAGTGTGGACATTGGGAATCGAGTTCCGTCCACTATGAGGAGTTTATGGAGTCGCCATCTTATTTTTAGCGAATGAGGAAACCACTAAAAGCTTTTTGTTTTATAAAACAATTTTAACTCTATATCTTGGAAAATAAACAAGTCTTGAACAAAAAAAAAAAAAAAAAGGGTTTGGGTGCTAGGTTGTGAAATGGGGAGGTTCCAAGCCACGACCTGTAAACATCCATTTTGTCCGATAAATCGATCTTATTTATTAATTGGGATTAATTAATTTCAACCATGCAATATAACTAGAAATTATGAAAATTAAAAAAATAAAATCTAAGCTAAGTTGGACTTCAGTTTAAGCGAGCGTCCTACATACCTCTTACGAGGATCAAAATCTATATACTTCGAATAAATAAGTTGGGGGAAGAGTTTCACCCTTCGTGGGAAACTATTAGTCTCCAATCCATAATAAAACACTTATTTTGAAAAAGCAACTTTCTTTGATAAACAACTTTAGTTTGGTAAAAGAGTTTGATTTTAGATTAAAGAGTAATATTATCCTACGAATGATAGAACTTAAGGGAGCATGCAAATAGCACATCAATATTTATGTCCTAACATTAAAACTCAATATATTGGAGATAGGTTGAGAGTTATACCTGACAGAATCGAGGCAGGGTTTTGTATGAAAACCTTGAGTTGAGATACTGGTAAAGCTTTGGCATCTCTAAGCTGTCTAGAATGGGTCGCTTGTGAAAGGGTACTCCTCATGAATTTTATCCCCTACTATTTAGCCAAATCTCTTATTAGAATGGGTCACTAGTGAGAGGTACTCCTAATAAAGTTTCTCCCTTACTATTGAGCTCAAGCCCTTCTTAAAATGAAGAGTTTATAAGAGGATACTCCTAAAGAATTTTCTCCCCTCACTCACAAACTCAAGCTCTTCAATGCTTAAGAATACTCTATTGAGATTTGGTGTAGAATGAAGGAATGGAAGACCCCTATTTATAGGTGAAGGTGGGAAGCATGGACAGCTAAGATTTAATCTAGGTAAATATAATCTAATGACCCAAAATCAATTTTAAGAGTGTGAACCCCAAAAAGTAGCCCACATGATTGAAAAGAAAAAAGGGTCGAGTTTGAAAAAGAAAAGGAGTCGCCACCTTATTTTTTAAAGGAAACAAGGAAAACCTTAAAAACCAATTTTGTTTTAAGAAAACAAAAGAATGACTCCATATTTAAAAAGGAAAGGCAAAATAGTCTTTTGGAAACCAAAGGAATCGGGGATTCGGCAGCTAAGTTATGACATGGGAAGGTTCTAGGCATGGCCTACAGGCACCCATGTCACCCTTTCGGTCTCTTAGTTTATTTGGGCTAAATTAAGATCTTACCATACAAAAATCAGCAAGTATATCACATCAAAAATTGCATGCATATCATATATTCCATCCATAACAAACAAACAAAACAAAGAAAAACAAAACTAAACTAGGATACTTAGATCATAGGGCAGACTTGAACCTCACGAAGAGCGTCTAAGTACCATGTATGGAAATACATGGATCAAAGTCTACGTAGTTCGATTAGAATTAGGGTTACAACCTAATACAAACATATGGTAAAAACCCTAGGTTTCATTATTTGAAAAGATAGAAAATCTGATATTTAAACCAAGTTTGAAATAAAAGTAACTTCTACAAGATGGAAACTTTAATAAAAAGATATTTATTTTAACAAGGAAACCTCTAGTAATTTACCATGGATTCACATTAAGAAGTAACCCTAAAAGGGGGAGAAGAGAAAGGATTAACGAAGAAAAAGGTGAATTAGGGCACCTTCAAACCCTACTTACCTTAGGCAATTACTCCAAGCAATAGTAAGCTTAAACAATAATTGCCTTATTTGCAATAAGGCAATTATCGCACTTGTTTGTACCCTTACACGTGCTCAAAACCATGCAAAAATAATGACATACAAATCTGAACAGAAAAGCATTCAGGCTTAAAATCATCCACTAATCATGCTAAAGACAAAAATCAAGGAATAATAAAACCCTAATATATTCCTACATACAATGACCTAGCCTACATGCATAAGAAACTAGAAAAAACATGCAAAAGACTCTTATATTATCATGGAAACATCATGTGACAACTAAAAGAGAAAACTTTATGCAAAACAAACCCTAAACATAAATAAAAAGGATTATTATCCTTAGGAAAGATAACTTCTCCAAAACCCTAGAAAATCCACTACATGCATGCAAAAAACACAATAGTTATTCTACATGTATTACATATATAATAACCATGAAGAAAAATAAGTAAAAAACCCTAACCTAGCATGCTATATGAAACTTACCCAAAACAAAGATAATAGAAACCCTAAAATCGCAACTATGCATTAAACTATGCAAAACTAATCATGAATGACATTTAAATCATGTATATTAACTAATAGAAACACCAACACATGATAAAAACCCTAGCTTTAACATGCTATAGAACTATTATAAGTAAAACCCTAATTTCAACATAAAGGAGATAGAGGTATACCTTAGGTGGAGCCTTTTTATCGCTGTAGAAACTCTCTTCTCCTCTTGTGAACAAGTTAAAAAGCTTTCTTTCAATCCTCTAAGCAAAGCTCCGGCTCTCCTTTGAAAGTCTCTCTCTTATTCTCTCTCAAAAATTAGGTTAGAATGCATAGAAGTGGCTGTAGTTGCCTCCCTAATGCTAAAGCATAGGGAGGTATTTATAGGGTTTGAGGGGAATCCATCAATGGTTGGGATTAAAACCCTAAATATTGATCCAAGGGTCATTAGATATTTCCTTGGGGCTCAAGTAAGTCAATTAGAGTTGAAAATAAGATGGAATGGCAGTTGGAGGCGGAATAGTTCGCAAAAATAGGAAGGGAATCCCGCTTCAGCATAAAAAAAGGAAAGAGGCTCGGCTGACCACCTGGCGTTGGGCGGTTGATCACCTGGGCTTGGGCGGCTGACCACCTGGGCTAGGTGGTTAGCTGCCAAGCCCCAGGTGGTCACCCGAGCGCGTCGTCAGCAATTGCCATTTTCGCACACTCTTACGCCTTCTAAAAGTGTTTCGAGGGTTAAACAGAATCCAATTTTGACGAAACGAAAGCCAAAACGACCGTGCTTTGAAAAGGAATGTAATTTAAGACATTTTAGGGCAAAAATCCCTAGCTATGGCTGCATGGTTAGGTTTTACAAAGGCGGATAACTGTTATGCACTACCGTCGATAAGCTTAGGTATGCACACAGGGTCACACCGAATGCTTTCCAATTCAAAATTCAACCTTCCAAAACATATTTAGGAATGAAATTAAGACTAATTAAAGTTAAATAAGTGGGAATTGAGTGAAAATAATGAGCCAATTTGAGCTAACCCGAAATAGGTCTCTTAGCCACTGTCACACCCCATTTTTGTCACCTTAACTAGGACATATCATTTCATGTAGGATTTTGAGTTCTTTCGAGTCTAGTCTTTTGCATTGAGTTTCTATGGCATTGAATATCATGTGTATGAATTTGAAAGTGATTTAGATTTCATCTCAATAGTCAATAAGAACTTTTGCGACTTTAAGGGCATAATTATCTTTTAAGCCGTATATTTTCCATTTGACTTTGGAATGAATCTCGAGTCATTCCCTCGAGTTCATATGAGTACATAGAGTCTATATATAGGTTCAATTTCATGAACTGATGGTTTAAGATCAATTCGGCTCATAACGGTTCAGGTTGGCTAAAAGACCCTTTCTTGGTTTGCTCAAATTGACTCACAAGACCCACTCACTTTTCTCTCATTTAACTTCAATTGGGCTTTATTTACATCCTAGATATGTTTAAGAGGATCGAATTTCAATTGAGAAAGCATTTGGTTCGACCTTGTGTACAAACCCAAGCTTAGCGACAGTGAGGCACCATGGTTAACTACCTTTGTAAAACCTAACCATGGACCCATGGTTAAGGATTTTTGTCCTAAAATGCTTAAAAATGTGTTCCCCTTCGAAACACGGTCGTTTTGGCTTTTATTTCTTCAAAATCATACTTAATTTGACCATTTTAGGACTTCTAAAGCCAGTAGGAGTCAAAACTGGAGTGAAATAGGAGAGCCCCTCGGCTAACCGTCCGGGGCTAGTTGGTCACCCGAGGACTCCGTCCTCAACTAGGTTTCTGACTCTTCTCTCCCTCTTTTGACGGTTTTCTCCACCATTACAACTTGTTTTCTCTTAGGATTGTGTAAGTTTGAGTTGTTTGAGCACCAGGAGAGTCTCTAATAGCCCTAGGATCATTATCTAATGAATTAATCTTAGCCATTGGTTTAAGGGTCAGCTCTCTATATAAAGGACATGATATTCAGCACATAGGGAAGTGAATTGCACTTTACACTTAGAGAGAGAGGGAGCTACGAGTTTGGAGAGTTAGAAGGACATCAAGAGGAGGCTCTTCAACCGTAAACAAGCAAGAGAACAAGGAATTTGAAGACAAGGAAGGTTCTACAAGAGGTAAGCACTTCTTTTGAATGCTGAACATGGGTTTTCTTTTTCTCCTTCTTCTTTTTCTTCTGTGATAGTTCTAGTGCATGATGTAACTCCACATGTTAGGATAATTCAATGCTTTTATGATGTGTTATGAATGATTTTGAGATGATTTATAGCTTTATATGCTTGATAATCCCTGGTTTAACTAAGGATTTGAAAGCATTATCTTTTCTATCCTCTTAAATCATGCATAGTTCACATGTTTAGGTTGCTGTGATAATTGTCATGAGTTGATGCTCTTGTTAGTTAATATATGTGATATGAATGATATTCATGATGATTTGAGCATGTGTTAGAGTCTTTTCATAGGTTTTTATGCATAGTTGTGAGATTAGGGTTTCGATAACCCTAAAATCACACAAGTTTTATACAGCATGCTTACCTTAACTTTTTGAGTTGTTTCTCATCATAATCACTCTATATATGCTGCATATAGTTGAATCATGCTAGGTTTGCATTCATATAGTAGATTTTATAGGGTTTTTGGAGATATTATCCTTTTCCAAGGATAATTATCTTCTTTGTTAAGTACGGTTTTGCATGAGAGCTTTCTATGATGTGTTTAAGCATGAAATCACTTCTATTGTGTTCTAGTATATATGTTTTACGTAGGATATGATAATTGCACCTCCCCATAACGACTTTTTTACGTGAAATTGTCTTAGGATAGTTTTGCTTAAGAAAGCATGCCATAGGAATGTCTGTTTTCATATTTTACATAAAATATCATCTTTTTGGTTAGAATAGATTTAGTTATCATGTTTATTGATATCATTGGAGTCTCTTATGATTGTTAGAGTGTCTTTGGTAGGTTTTTTTTTATGCATGTTAGTCAGGTCATTGTATGTAGGATTGAGTTGGGGTCCTTAGTTATTCATTATTCTTGTTGTTTGTATGATAAATAGATGATTTTAGGCCTTGTCATGGTTCTGTCCAGATTAGTATATTGTTCTTCTTGCATGGTTTTGTGCACTTGTAAGGGTGCAAACAGGTACAATAATTGTCCTATTGCAAATAGGGCTACTATTGCTTGAAATTGCTAATGCGTGGAGCTATTGCGCTCAGGTAAGTGGGTTTGAAGGTGCCCCAATTCACCTTTCTTTTTGTTCTTTCTCTTCTCCCTCCTAGGGTTATTTCTTAATATGGACGCATGGTAATTATCAAGAGTTTCCTTCATTAATAAAATTCTGGTTTTCTATCAAAGTTTTCCTCTTGTGGAAGTTTTCAATTTTTGATTATTCAATACATTCTCGAACAAAGAAATCTAGGATTTTTACCATAGGTTTGTATTAGGATTTAACCCTATTCTTTTCAAACTACGTGGACTTTGATCCATGTATTTCACTGCATGGTACGTAGGCGCTCTTTTTGAGGCTCAAATCCGTTCTAGGATCTAAGTATCCTAGGTTTTTCTTCTTTTCTTTTTCCGTTTTATTTTATTTTCTTTGTTTGATTATGCATGGATGAGATGGATGGATAGAATATATGTTACGCATGCTGCCTTGTGATGATATATGCTGATATTTGAGTGAAAAATATCTTAAATTAGCCCAATCAAATTAAGAGACCAACTCGGGCGATATGGGTGCCTATGGGCTTTGCCCAGAACCTTCCCACGTCGTAACTTAGCCCCCGAATCCAATTTTCTGGTTTCAAAGACTTTGCTTTTCCTTTAATGGATTCATGTCGTTTTGAAAATAAAACATTTTTATGGTTTTCCTCTTTTCCCTAAAAAATGAGGTGGCGACTCCTTTTCGTTTGTTGTCTTTTAAACTCGTACATATTTTTTTTATCTCGCCAAACTCCTTGTGGGCACCACGCTTTTTTGTGGGTTCACAGCCACCTTGAACCATATTAAGCCATTTTAATCCTGAACCATCAATTCATCAAATTGAACTCATAAATACCTCAAATGTATCCATATGAACTTCAATTGACAACTTGGAGATCACTTCAAAGTCAAATGGAAAGTTTGTGACCTAAAGGACGATTATGCCCCTCAAGTCACAAAAGTTCTTATTAACCCTCAAGATCAACTCCAAATTGAACCAAAATTCATATTCACTACCCTTATGACCCTAAAAAAACTAATGCAAGTGACTAGACTAAAAAACAAAGCAAAAACATGCATGAAATGATGAGCCCTAGTGAGGTGGTGCAAAAATGGGGTGTGACAAAGAGATGACATTTATCTCGAATCTAAATGATAATTATAAAAAATTATCAAAATCTTTGGAAATATCTGGATGAGCGTAAGAAATAATATCAAAAGAAGAGATAATTATAAAATTTATTTAAAAAAAAACAACAAAAAAAAAAACACAAAGGGATAAAAGTTGATGACCAGCTGGCTGGCCAAGCAATGATGGGTTACTGTTTGGCCCTTTGAGGTGGTCGGCCAGCCACTAATAGCTTAGTTTGGCCGTCTTTGCTTCCTTAGTCTCTAAGCGTCCGTATTTTGGACATATCTTGCTATTTTAAGTCCAAATTCATCAATTCTTTTTTAAAAACATTTCTAATTAAATTTCACTTATATTAAGACACAAATGGAGTCAAAATTTAGCCATAGTAGGTCAATTAGCCATTGTAGACACCCAAATTTTGCCAGGCCGCCTCCGGACAAAATTGATTAACCTGTTAGCAATATAATTAGGTCGGACATGCTTGGAACTTGATTTTATTTACTTTGTCCTACCCACTAGAGCAAGGCATTTCCCTAGTCCAACTCTTGAGGCCCTAGGGCAAGAAACAGGTATGATGCCTGAAAACCCTAAATCGAACCTCTAACACAGCACTAGGTGGTTCGATTTCCCACAATCCTTAATCCGACGGTCAATTCAACCGTCGGATCTTCAATTCAATATCCCTAGAGTAGTCTAGGATCATTTGATTGGTAATCAGAGGGCACAAACCTTCCGATCCAAAACGCCCAAATTAAACCCCTAACACAACACTAGATGGTTCGATTTCCCACAATCCTTGATCCGATGGTCAATTCAACCGTTGGATCTTCAATTCAATATCCCTAGAGTGGTCTAGGATCATTTGATTGGGAATCAGAGAGGACAAACCCTTCGATCCCCAAAACGCCCAAATCAAACCCCCAACACAGCACTAGGTGGTTCGATTTCCCACAATCCTTGATCCGATGGTCAATTCAACCGTCGGATCTTCAATTCAATATCCCTAGAGTAGTCTAGGATCATTTGATTGGGAATCAGAGAGAACAAACCCTCCGATCCCCAAAACGCCCAAATCAAACCCCCAACACAACGCTAGGTGGTTCGATTTCCCACAATCCTTAATCCAATGGCCAATTCAATCGTCGGATCTTCAATTCAATATCCCTAGAGTGGTTTAGGATCATTTAATTGGGAATCAGAGGGTAGAAACCCTTCGATCCCCAAAACGCCCAAATCAAACCCCTAACACAGCATTAGGTGGTTCGATTTCCCACAATCCTTGATCTGATGGTCAATTTAACAGTTGGATCTTCAATTCAATATCCCTAGAGTGGTCTAGGATCATTTGATTGGGAATCAAAAGGTATAAACCTTCCGATCTCCAAAACGCCCAAATCAAACCCCTAACACAGCATTAAGTGGTTCGATTTCCCACAATCCTTGATCTGATGGTCAATTCAACTGCCAGATCTTCAATTCAATATCCCTAGAGTGGTCTAGGATCATTTTATTGGGAATCAGAGGGCACAAACCCTCCGATCCCCAAAATGCCCAAATCGAACCCCTAACACAGTATTAGGTGGTTCGATTTCCCACAAATCCTTGATCCGATGGTTAATTCAACCGTCGGATCTTCAATGCAATACCCCTAACACAGCACTAGGTGGTTTGATTTCCCACAATCCTTAATCCAATGGTCAATTCAACTGTCAGATCTTCAATTCAATATCCCTAGAGTGGTCTAGGATCATTTGATTGGGAATCAGAGGGCACAAACCCTCCGATCCCTAAAACTCCCAAATCGAACCCCTAAAACAGTACTAGGTGGTTCGATTTCCCACAAATCCTTGATCCGATGGTTAATTCAATCATCGGATCTTCAATGCAATATCCCTAAAGTGGTTTAGGATCATTTGATTGGAAATCAGAGGGCACAAACCCTTCAATCCCTAAAACCCCCAAATCGAACCCCTAACACAGCACTAGGTGGTTTGATCTCCCACAATCCTTGATCCGATGGTCAATTCAACCGTCAGATCTTCAATTCAATGTTCTTAGAGTGATCTAGGACCATTTAATTAGGAATCAGAGGGCACGAACCATTCGATCCCCAATTTGCCTTAAATCGAACCCCTAACACAACATTGGGTGGTTTGATTTCTCATAATCTTTTATCCGATGGCTAATTCAGCAGTCGGATCTTCAATTCAATATTCCTAGATTGGTCTGGGATCATTTAATTGGGAATCAGAGGGCACAAACCCTTCGATCCCTAAAATCCCCCAAAACAAACCCCTAATCTGACTTTAGGTGGTTTGATTTCTCACCATTTCTCATCCAACGGTCAATCTCACCGTTGGATCTTTAATTCAATCCCTCAAGATCAATACAGGACCATTTGATCGAAGATTAGGCCTCATTCGGCTTGCAATCAACAAAACCCTAATCACAAAGCCCTGCAAGCATCATACTCGCATTCGGGCCATTCAATCCCACCTTAAAGAGTACACACTCCACCTTTTGGTCCTAAACTAAGTTTAGGGACCCAAGGTTTCAATCCCCATTCAAGATCAATGGTCAGAATCCATCCGATCGTCGTTCGAACATGATCGCACGATCGTATGGCCCTGCAGCAGGGCAGACCACCTCCCCTGACCCACCACAATGGCCCCACCTTATCTGGTAGGGCACATTACCCAAGAATCACAAATTCCCATGAGTCATGATGAGAAACCATTACAAATGTGGAAAATTGGTGCTTACACTGACAAAATCTTGCTTTCGACTCTGCAGCCACCCTGCAGCCCCTACAAGTGCAATCCAATTGCTTGGATGGGACTTGAGCCCATGCTGGCTAGGCCAGCGTGGCCCAATCCTACCATGCCAACGTGGATTGGCAGATTGAACTTTTGTCACTTTTGGACCATTTTGCCCTCATTAAATGAGGTAATTCCTTCACTAAACAAAGCCTAAATGCCCTTTATGTCCCATGTGACCATAATGCCCTTCAAAATGTCCATTTTACCCCTAAAAATCCAATTTTTCCTATAAATACTCTACTTCCAATTTATTTAAAGGACCATCCCTTCATTCATCCTACAAAAACTATACCAAAATCCCTCCAAGACATCCTCCAATTTTCACCATTCTTGCACCTCCACTCTCCCACTCACAAACCTCTACACTAATCCATTCTACCCTAATCCAATACCATCCCATTCACTACAAAAACTCTACCACATATCCTCTCAAAAGACATCTCTCTCACAAATTTAGGGGGCTATTTTTGAAGGAAAATCAAAGGGTTGAACCACCCAATTTGCTTTGGGATAGCATAGGGGAAACACAAAGCTTTGTTGTTGTTTTACTACAAAAGGGCTGTCAATTTCATGTCTGCTGATTGTCAACTTCACATCTGTTGACTGGTAATTTCACTGTGTTACCAAACTTTTCATCTCCAATTCACTCCACCACTTCTACCACCACTCAACCATCATCTAAGCATACTTAGACATTAAAAGAGCATCTTAAAGAAGGATTTTCAAAACTAGCAAAGGAGCATTCTAATCTACATCAATCAAAGCTAAGGTAAAAACCACCTATACTAGGTGAGCTTCCCTTTTCAAAAATTCATCCTTGAGCTTTCTTAATTTTCTCTTAATTTCATTATTCATTGCAACCACAATATGTGATTGTCACCTTCCCCACCTTTGCCCGAGTACGTACATGGACCTCCTAACACGTGTCGTGAAGGGATCAAGGTCTTGTATGGTGGGTTAAAGGTAGGAGACCCTAAACCAGCTTTTTCATGCAAACCACTTCAATAGGTTGCTAGTACCCATTTTTTATTCTCTTTTATTGCATGTAAGCTTGCATTTGTGATGTGTGAAATGGAAAGTTAAGCATATTAAAAGGTTAAAATGATGTTAAAGCAAAATCAAATTTGGCAAGGTTAGGTTCATGCATGTATGCATATTGTTTATACTAACCTTTTCTTGTTTCCTTGTTGGTAATCATAATCAACTTGAACATAAAATAATCCCCATTTGCCGTGGAGTTTCTTGGACTAAATTGAATATCCTCATGCTTGGATAAATGGACAAATGCAAGGACTTGAACAAATTCATTCAAAATAATTGTTCTCATTTTCATTTTATTTACTTTAGAAGCTATAACTTTTCGCTACCCTCTGAGTTGTGGTCGTCGCGACCCTTTACCCCATCGCTTGTACATTTTCAACTTTCATTTATTTACCGCTTTATTTACCGTTTTATTTAGAGGCTATGGCTTTTTGCTACCCTCCGGGTTGTGGTCATTGTGACTCTTTGCCCCAATATTTGAGCACTTTTCATTTTGTGGTCACTTGACCCTTTTATTTTATGTACATATACTTGTGCTTATCAAAGCAATAAACATCACATTCATGAATTCCAAACCTTGCCAAGGTTGATTATGTTTGTATATCTTTTAACATTTTCAATATGTTTATCTTGAAATATCATGCTATGTGGTGTTCTAATTCTATTCCCATGTGAATAAGGTTGTAATTAAAATCTCGAGGTAAACTTTCATGCTATGGATAAAATTTTACAGCATCAAATGTCTAAAAACTCATCCCTAGCATAATAGTTTATCACTATCAAAAGGATACAATCAATTGACCCGCCAGATTCCAATGAATAATCCTACCCAGAATCCAGGAACTCCTGTGTCCCTTTATGTCACGTAGTAAAATTTCAATCCTTAAAAGATTGAGTTGATTACGCTTTTATTCAATTAATTCAAGTGCGCACTAAGTTTGGATAAAATTCTTCCTAACCATCTTCATGCTTCAAAAGCTCCAAGTACTTTTCCAAAAAAGTCTTTTAGAATTGAAAATGATTCTTTACATCTCAAATCCCCGCTAAAAGGCTCAGCTTTCAAAAAAGTTATATTCATACTTGCATGGGATCATTCTCCCACAAATCATTTTTGACAACATCACCATCTTTATCAAAATAAAGATTTTTATTCAAAAAAGAGTTTCGTGTTATCACGCAAATTGTTAACGCGTGCATCATTTTCAATTGACGAGTTTATTCCAAAAATGACTCGAATAATTCTTTCATTAAAAAAGGCACGTGCTTTCTTTTCAAAAACATCATTTTATCACATGAAGTCAATTTTTCAAAACCATCATTCCATGTAGGATCTCCTTTTTAGTATGGATTAAGAATCTTAAAATTTCACTTTCAGTTTACTTAAACAGAATTCCTTTATACTTCAAAAGTGCTTTTTTCTCAACTAAATACATTTCTCTTCCTTCAAAAAGGAACCCCTGCTTTCAAAAGACTGTTTTTCTCTTCAAAAGAGAATACCCCTTTTTCCTTCCAATGCTTTCAAAAGGCATCCTTTTCTTTATCCAAACCTTTGACTTCAAAAGTCTCAAGTTCTCTAAGAATTCGAAATAGGTTCGCACTTACATTAATTCTTTAAAAATGGAATCATGTCATTTCCATTTCCATCCTTTTATAAAGCATTGGTTTTTACCACTGCAAGATAAGGACACTTCCCTTTGGAGTTAACTAATTTGACCTAAGATACCCATGAGAAGGAAGGTGAATTTGTGGTCTTTTCAAAAGGTTCTCATTTACAAAACCTTAAGGCGTACTTTCCCAAGCATCAACACTTTCAAAAGACTTCGTTCCAATGCCTTTAGGGATCTCTTTTCAAAAAATAATAGAATTCACCACCCTTCAAAAGGGTATTCTATGTCAAATTATTCGTATAGGAAATCAACAATATCAAATGGGATTTTAATCAGAAACATCGTCAAAATCGGGAACCGTTGGATTCCAACGGGCGATGTGGGGTGCCTCACCCCTTTCCTACTCATAACCAAACTCCCTTACCCTCAACCTTTAGTCTCATAAACCACTAAGAGTCATTCAATTTTCCAGTAGGCCCTCAGATGGACCTATTGATGATAAGACCTCAGATAGACTTATTTTGGGATCTCAAATGACCCCATTTTCTAAACCAACTATAGGATGTTCAATCATGTCCTCAAACCCCTGATTAGTGGTGACTCCATAGGCTTGATAATTCTATATATACTTGCATGCCTAGAACGGTCATGGCACCTTTGAAATGAACTCAACACACACATCCAGCACAAGAACGGAGGACCCGAGGGTCGTCCCATCTTAGGAAACTTCTTTCCTTTTTTGGGGTAGCGACAGCCATAAACCCAGCGAAGGTCTAAAATGCAACTAACCGTAAAATAAGGGTTTGTTTCTAAACTAAGCCATACTTGCAACCATCATCTGCATCATCCTTTACAGCTTATCCTCTTAGCATTTGAGAGACGACGACAACAAACATAACCAGGAGTCCTTCCTTTGGCCTGCTACTTTCCTTTCGACTGCCTCTTACCTTGTCCTTTCTCCATGTGGATGCGACACTCTTTCCTTTACCAAAAAAAAGGTAATAGTGGGTCGCAATACCTGTACTTGATTTGTTACTAAAAATGTCTTCAAACAATTTAGTGAAATCTGGACCTTCAATATCATGTGAGTCCCACTTGATATGAATGGTCTAGATTGTTTCCAACCAATCTTCTTACCTCTAGTCTTTGTCAGGTTCCTGTTTTCTGCACTCACCATTTCATGATCTCTTGTTGTACACGTGCTCTTAGGGTAATTGGCAATGACTTCACAATTGTGTGTTCCATCTTATGCAAGCTTAAGGGATTGGATGGCAACTCCATTTAATCTGCTTCTAGCAAGATAGGGCGACACTAAAAAGCCATATAGTGCCTGAGTGCTCACATTTTTTGGCGGAACACTGTTATCTAAAGAAAAGACGTATTATTAAAGGTTTCCTTTTCTTAAAGTTCATTATTTTCTACAATTTCCCTTTTTATTAAAAGTTTCCTATTTCAAAAAGTTTCATTTTTCTAAAGTTTTCTCTTTTTAGAAGTTTCCTATTTCATGAACTTCCTTTTTCTAATTGATTCAAAAGTAAAAAATTAAAAAAATTTCACTTTTAAAAATTGGCCACGTTCTCTATTAGAAAACATTATTTTGAAAAGTTGATCCAAGAGGCTATGGTTATTCTTTTGTTGCGTTTAAATGGACTTTATGATAAGGTTTGTTTGTTTTTTTTTTTTTTTTTGGCTAAATCCACATCATTTTTTCTTTATTTTCACACATCTTTCCATAATTTTTTTCATGGGGGTGTGGATTTTGCAATAAATAAAAATGTAGGCAAGTTTTCATTTTATACCAACTGATATTTAATCCTCACTCACTTTTTTTTTTTTTTTTTAACTGGTCCCAAGCCTAGGTAAAGGAGAAGGGCTATGGTAGTATAATTTAAGATTTCTCTATGACTTTAATGTTATGTGGGTTCATTTTGAAGTCTTTGTAGGCGCCCGGCCAGCTAAGGCTAGAAGTGCATCGCCGGGAGAAGGGATGAGACGACTAGTGCACACCGAATGGCGGACCAGTCGACTAATAAGGTTATCAAATAAATTGTAATTACAATTGAAGCAACCGAAACGGAGATATGAGTTAATATATGTTCTAAAGTCGAAAATATCATACAAATAAAAAAAGTAGTGGGAAGACTATCTTATCTAATGGTGGGTTTTACAAAATATGAATTGGAGATAGGTAATTTAAAAACTTGTGTAAGACATGGCTGAAAAGACAGAGAAGTATTGGAAGAACACAGAATGCCTTTGCTATCTATGTTAAATGGATTTATATAGTAACAATGTATGTACAAAGTCAACTTAAGAATATTCTAGATCACAATAGATTGCTTGATATATGGAGGAAATAATTCAAATAACATATTTATACAGGCTGAAGATCTGTGATTGTTTATGTCCAACTTGGAGATCCGTGATTCAATGCTTTCCTTTTGAGTGCTTGATTTCCTTTCCTTGACACCCCCTGCAAGTGGATTGGGTGGTTCACACACAGTCAACTTGGGATGTAAAAAATTAAAACGGACAGAAGAGACACCTTTAGTAAGGATATCAGCAACTTGATCTACACTAGGAATGTAAGAGACACGGAGAGAACCCCCAAGCACCCGCTCTCGAATAAAGTGGTGGTCAATTTCAATGTGTTTTATCTGAGCATAGAGGATGGGATTGGAGGCAAGATATATGGCACTAACGTTATCACAGAGAAGTAATGGTGGTGAGCCTAATAGTTGTCCAATATCACACAAGAGAAATAGTACCCATTGAATCTCTACTGTGGTGGTAGCAAAGGCTCGATATTTAGCCACTGCGCTCGATCAGGACACAGTACGTTGCTTTTTAGAGCTCCATGAAATAATATTAGGACCATAAAAGATACAATAGCCAGTTGTACACCGACGATGATCATCTGGGCACCCTGTCTAATTAGCATCGGAGTAAGCAACCACTGATTTATCAGTTGATTTGGTGAAACGAAGTCCATAACCCATAGTGCCCTTAATATAACAGAGAATCCTTTTAACTGCAAGAAGATGGGGAGTATGAGGTTGATGCATAAATTGGCAAACTTGGTTGACAACATAAGTAATATCAGGGCAAGTTACAGTGAGATATTGAAGACCCCCAACAACACTAAGATAAGAAGTTGCATCAGAAAGAAGATCACCATCTTCAGCTGAAAGTTTTGTTCTTGAGGTAACTGGAGAACCCAATAGCTTGGCAGCTAACATATTATCACGCTTCAGTAAGTCAAGGGCATATTTTGTTTGAGAGAGTGTTAAGCCAAATTGATCACGACGAGCCTCCATGCCAAGAAAGAAATTAAGTGGACCTAAGTTTTTGATATCAAACTTCTGTTGCAACCAATGAAAGATGCCAGTTAAGAGAGATGAGTTGGAGCCTATAAGGATGTTATCATCAACATAGGATAATAGTGCCTTGTGGTCCATTTTGAATGAATATGGAGGAATCTGTTAGTTGTATGCCCTACAGCCAATCATAGAGATGATGCTTTAGGGATAAAGAACAATCATAATATTTCATTTATTGTATGTCACATTTATTATTAATTTAATAAAAAGGCTTTTCTATCATGTTTATTCTATTCTTTACATTTACATAATATGTCCATAGAGTTAGAATTGAGAATATGAAATCATAAGGTGTTGTGATTATAAGACTGTATATATTTTTGTACTTAACTCTTAAATCATTCGTAGTTGAAAGTTCACTATGATAGACAAAAATGAACCATAGGACTAGCACATGTTAGGTTAGCTCTTTAGGAGGATAGCTAGTCTCTGAGCCATTTGTGTGGAGACACTATAACCAACATGTGGGTGCTTGTTGTATAAATAAACAAGTACACTGAATGTGACCAAAGTCATGAGATCAACTGAATGGAATTTTACCTTCCTGTCAACCAGTTTCTCATAGTCGTAGTGGTACAAGTAATCCTTAGACTTGAGGCACCACAGTTGTCTTATGCATGGAGCTTTAGAAGTTTGATAGTACTAACTGTTATCCCTATAGGGTTTGCAAGGGTGTTCATTGGCTCTACTATTACATGTGTGAAGGCATGTGTGTGATCAATAAGGGATCCATCACTTCTAGTAAAAGGGAGAGAATGTTCTCATAAGAACACTCATAAATTAACTCATGTGAATCTGTGGCCACAGTATGATGATGGTCATGGAAAAGGGTTTTCATGGTGCATCTTATGAGTTGATATTTTGGGTAGGTTCATAAATGTGTTGAACTAGGGACTTGATAGATTTCCATGTCTTATTAGTTCAAACAGAGATATTGTGTATGATGGAGGGATGTAATTGTAACCTTAAACTATAACTGAAAGGTTCTTTGTTTAATAAATATTCACCTCATTTGGGACCACACCATGAGCCATTACTAAATGTTACTCATGGTTAGTAGAAGCCCTAATTGATATAAGTGAGTTATAATCAATTAAGGAATTGGAAGGTGTTCCAATTAGACCCTTAATAGAAAGTGTTCCATTGGGTACTCTATGTGACATTGAGTGCTATTACCTACTATTAGATGTTGTGAACCCAATGGGTCACACACCAATAAACAAAGAGGGACTTCAGTTGTGAAAGAAAGGGCAAAAGTGCATAAGAATAGTTTTAAAGGGCCATACTTGCATTTGATGTTTATTTAAAGAGGTTAATATGCAATTTTGGGAAATTGCAAATCCCACACTTAGTGGGATTCCCCATGGTCGGCCCTAGCATAGTGGTCTATAAATAGCACACTATCAAGTGCTTTAAATTAAGGAATTACACAATTCACTGTATTTCTCTCCCTTAGCTAAACCTATTGAGGAGCCTTTCTCTCTCTCTCTTCTCCTTCTCCTTCTCTAGCAAACTTTAAGGAGAATAAGAAGAACAACTAAAGGCTTTTGCTTGGTGTGGATACCATAGAGGCAGTGCACTTATGGTGCTTGTGCTGTTTATTCAAGGATAATTCATTACCATCCAAAAATTCAAAAGCTTGGAGTTTGAAGACTTGAATCAACTGTAAGTGCTCTAACCATTCTTCTAGTTAGGGTTTTATGTTTTGTATGAGCCACAATCAGATTCATGGGCTTTAAAGAATTGTATATGATTTTTGTTTATCATTATATTCTGCTTTGTAGTTTTTCTCTACATCAATTCCTTGCAGAATTAGCATTACTACAATAGAAACCAATCTCTAACAAGTAGGAGCTGAAGCCATCAAACCAAGCCTATAAAGCTTGCCGAAGGCTATATATGGCTTTGTGCAAGTGACAGACATGATGTGGGTGATCGATATCAACAAAGCCAATTAGCTGCCGCATAAAAACTTCCTCAGAAAGGATACCATGCAAGAAGGTGTTTTTAACGTCTAATTGACGTATGGGCTAATCATTAAATATAGCAATTGAAAGAACCAGCCGAATGGTGAGTATCTTAACAACAGGACTAAAGGTTTCATCAAAGTCCACACCAGGTTGTTGATTGAATCCTTTTGCAACAAAGCAAGATTTGTAACGCTCAATGGACCTATCGGCTCGCTGCTTAACCTTGAAGACCCATTTGCACCCAACAATATTCATGTGGGGAGATGGTGGAACAAGAAACCACGTTTGATTTTTAAGGAGTGCATTAAACTCTTCCACCATAGCTTGTCTCTATTGTGGAGATTGAGCAGCTTAAGTGTAACATGTAAGCTCAGGAGGGGGATGGTAGGAGATAAAAGGCTATTAAAACATTGTGGAAGTGGGTGTTTTACTGTGAAGAGAGTTTTGGGTTTACGAATACCATCACGTAACCGTGTAATCAACGGATGACGAGAACCAATAGGCCTTACTAGACCGTCAGTGGAGGGAGTGCGTGAAGAGTTAGGTAAAGGGTCGAGAGTAGTAGATACAAGAGAAGTTGTAGTGGGAGGATGAGGTAAAGTGGGAAGATTATTGACTGGACATTGCTGGTTAGGAGGTGAAGATGGTATAGGATGTGTAATTGTTAGTGGAAGAGAAGGTTGATGTGTGGAGAGGTCTAAAGGAGAGCCAAAATGGTAGGAGGGAGGGAGCACAAGTGGTGCACTACTGGGAATGGAATCAAGTGACGAGTTGATCCAATGTTGTTGAGTGGTATCATCAATTAATGGAGTGGGTTCACTTGTGCATGCAAAAGAAAATGTGGTCTCATAAAAAATGACATGGTGAGACATATAAATTCGGCTAATTAAAGGATCTAAGCAGCGGTAACCTTTCTGATGTGAACCATAACCAATGAAAATGCAATCTTTTGATTTATTTTCCAACTTGGACGAGCGGTAAGCATCCAAGTGTGGAAAGCAACGACATCCAAAGCATTGTAAAGAACTATAATCTGATGGCTTATGGTGAAGGAGTTCAAAAGGTGCTTAATTGCCAAGAACTTTGGTGGGAAGTTGGTTAATTAAAAAAACCGACGTAGAAAAGGCCTCCATCCAAAACTGTTGTGGTATGCGAGCTTGATTAAGTAGACAAATGCCCATCTCAATAATGTGACGGTTCTTCCGCTCGGCTACTCCATTTTGTTGGGGAGTGCCGGGACAAGTAAGTCGATGAAAAATCCCGGCTTGCGCCATATAGCGTTTAAATGAAGTGTTATTATATTCTTTTCCACCATCAGTTTGTAAGAACTTGATATGTGTGCCAAATATATTTTCAACAAGTGTTTTGAACTTGACAAAAATGTCAAACACCTCAAACTTCCACATAAGAAGATAAATCCATGAATACTTGGAAAAGTAATAAATAAATATAAGAAAATAATGGTAGCCACCATGGGATAAGATAGGAGCTAGTCCCCATACATCTGAATGGATTTAAAAAAAGGGAACAGGAGCATGAAATTCAGAATTGCGAAATCGTAATTGAGTGCTTTTACTAAGAGAACAACTGGAACAAAAATCATGTGTTTTATTGCCAGACAATTGGAGGCACTTATTCTAAAAAAGAAATTCCAATACTTTAGAGTTGGGATGCCCAAGTCTTTTGTGCCAGATCATACTAGTAGTTCCACGGCCTTTTTTTAGAGAAGTACGCCACTCAATCAGAACATGGTGTAGGAGTGATTGAGAGTGGATACAGATCATGCTTATTCTTCTCGGTGTAAAGCAGCTTTCCATACGTCGGTCCTTGATTTCGAAACCATTTGCATGAAATACAAAGAAGCAATCATTCTCTTTAGAAAATTTAGAGACAAACAAGAGATTCTTTTGGATATATGGAACATGTAAAACATCATGAAGTTGAAAGATGGAATTAGAAGTACGTAAGAGAGCATTACCAATATGTAAGATAGGTAGGGTACTGCCATTACCAACCATAATCTGATCCGACCCATGATATTCCGTGGGATGGAAAAGATTGGACATGTGGGCGATGAGATGATTAATAAGCTCTTGTACCAATTAGGATCGATTTTAGTGGAACCCATATTCATAGCTGAGAAGGCCGAAGGTAGTTCCTGAGACTAATATGAGTAATTGTGTCGATGGCGGCAAGCAAGAACAGAGTGGCAAGACTTTCCACAAATCTAGCAAATAATTGCCGTAGGATGTGGACCAAGGACACCAGAAGAGTATGAGGGAAATTGACGAGGCAGTGGAGCGCGCCCATCACGAGCACCATTATTAGGACCACGTCCTCTATTGGAGTTGCGCCCACGGGGACCTCTACCACGACCCCGAGAAGTATAAAGAGCAGTAGCAGTAGTGTCCTTAGTGATGTGATGATAACGAGCAATGCGACGCTCTTGATTAAGGAGAAGACCATAAAGCTCCTCAAATGTTGGCATGACTAATCTTATTGTAATAGATGTAATAAGGGCATCATACTCTATGGGAAGACCATTAAGGGCATAAGAAATGGGATCACGAGAAGACACAGGTTGCTCAATGGCAACAAGAGCATCAGCATAGGATTTTATCTTTTCTATATACTTAGAGATCGTGAGTAACCCTTTTAAGGCATTATGGAGGTCACTAAGAATTTGCAGTGAGTAGATATGTGATTGAGAAGCAAAAACACGTTCCAGCCCTTCCTAAACAACCTGTGAAGTTCTTAACCCAACAACTTGTCCAAACATAGAAGGCGTGAGTGTCACATGGATCCAACTCAACAATAGTTGATCCTTACAACACCATTAAACAAATTTAGGATTTAGAGCCATTTGTTTTCTACCATTTTCACCAGTAGTTTCAACATATTGAGGGGGTGATGGTAGGAAGCTGTCAATAAAGATGATCATATCAGTGCTAATGAGGATTGGAAGAAGTTGTTGTTTCCATATAAGATAATTGGTGCGGTCTAGTTTGATTGCTACCTGAGAGAGATTGGGAACAGGGGAAAGAAGAGGACTGAGAACAAGGGATGAAGGGGAAAGTGAAGACACAACGGCAAATGATGAAGTGTTAGGAGTGTTGTTGGAGTTTTTAATGAAGGAAGCTATGGGGAAGTAGAGAAATGCTGAAAGGAAAATAAAGGTAAAGCAAACGAAAGATGAATGAGAATGAAAGATGGATCAGTGACTCTTTGATACCATAAAAGGACAGAGAAGTATTGGAAGAACACAGAATGCCTTTGCTATCTGTGTTAAATGGATTTATATAGTAACAATGTATGTACAAAGTCAACTTAAGAATATTCTAGATCACAGTAGATTGCATGATACATGGAGGAAATAATTCACATAACATATTTATACAGGCTGAAGATCCGTGATTGATTTATGTCTAGCTTGGAGATCCGTGACTCAATCCTTTCCTTTTGAGTGCTTGATTTCCTTTCCTTGACAATAGCCATTCGTGAGCAACACACATGCGCACTAACTCTCTTGCAATACATATAACATCATTGCAAAAGTAAGAGCAAGAGTTAATAGGAACTATGGTCTCGTCACATTTTTAATAACAAGAAATGGGCACACGTGCGTTGCACGTGAATAATATTAAAATAACAAAAAAATATTTACACAATTTTAGTTCTCTATAAATTAGGACTGTATTTTTGTCAACTAACTCATGTCATGTTAGGTGTTATAACTATGTTTTGATGGAAAAGGCAAGGGATGTCGAAAGATGAAATGTTGCTCATTTGCTAAAAAGGATCTTGAAAAGCACTTTGACTGTATGTCCAGACGGTTTTACACTATCAATGGATCTCTCTTATTGCAGAGCCAGAGGCTGCAGTGCTGATCCACCTAAATTAGGCACATATATGCAATCATAGACACATTGCCATGTAAACAATTTCCAAAAAAAAAAAAAAAAACGGAACACTAACAATGCATTTATGTGTGCTATATTCAAAGTTCTTACAAAATAGATTGATATATAAAGCATTAAAAGGAGGGTTTACACTTCTTTGAAAAAGGTTTCCATGTTCTAGAACTCTGCGTCATGTTTTTGTTCATAAGTGTTGAAGTCCTCCGAAATGATGTCCTTTCCCTAGACTCTAAGTGGTTTCCAAATGTCATCGTTCAACGACCCCAGGGGACTGATGTCTTATGACATCACCAAACTCACAAGTTTCTTATGGGAAGAATTCCCTTTTATAGGCATTGTAGATATTCCTAAATTCATTAATTATGTCGTTTCATGCATTTTTGGACATCATTCTTGGTTTATGGTTTTTTGGATAGTAGGCACAGTTTAGGCTAGTAACTATTAAGAAAAATAATTTTGGATAACTTTTAAAATCTTGCCAGATCAAACTAGCTGACACATGAAGCATCCAAAGAAAAGGATCCATCAAGACCACAAATGCCATTGCAGTTAATACAATAACTTGACATTTGAGTAATGACAATCACAAATATCTAGCATCAAGTAGCTAGTAAGCCTACTTGTTGGTTTTCTACCCCTCTACTTGGATATGAAACCTCCAACCACCACATCTATTAAAGCCATAGCGAAAAAAAGGTCTTATAACTATCTTGAACCATTTAATAATAACCCCATCAAAAGATTTCTTAACTCTTTAGCCCTATAGTTTAGTATACCTATTAGTAATAAGGAAATCTTTTTTTTGAAAATTCCTATATTAACCTTTTATGTACCCAAACTCTACCTTCTATCTCACGTTTTCCCTTTTTCCCACAAGGAACCAGGTTCTTAAGTTCCTAGGTACACAAAGCGCCGAGGTTCAATTCCAAAGTACACAAAGCACAAAGGCGCATCGCCACTACCAAGGTGCAAAAGTTGCATCAAGTCAGACAACACAATAGCATGTCCCAGGGGACGATCCAAGTTTGGTTGAAAGCTTTTACTAGTTTGTAGCCTTCTTCATTTAAATAAGTAAATCCAGTATGAGACCATCATATGGTTCTTGCTCTCTCTCCTCTCTTTCTCTTTCTAGGTTGCCATCAGACACAACAATAATACACATGCATTTATGTATGTGTACACTCTAATAATATTTTTTGTTTGATATATCAGATTTTCCATCAATAGAGGTCAAAACTCAATAGCAAACTTCTAAAATCTAATTCATAAGGAAAACAACCCACCCACCCCCACCTCCCCCCTGCCGAGATTACTATTCCCTTAACAACCCGTGTGAGATGCCCTATACCCAAACAGACAACGATATTGCCTTTTGGCTTATGCACCTAAGTTCCCTCAATTTCAGCCACAAAGCTTCTAAGAAATCTCCAAAACCCACTTTTATGATGATATCTTTGGTCTTATGTTGCCATAGCTTCATCTTTGGCCACCATTTGATGACTCCCCCATGACTAGGAGTCATGTGTAGCAAACACGCGCACATACGAAGGTTTATAAATGAATTTAGATCATGGAAACCCATTTCATTATAAGATATCTCTCTCTAGGAAATTGTTTAGTTGTTGGTTCTCCATCAATCCTTTCCTAATTGTTTAGTTATTAGATGTTAGTTGGTTAGCATGAAAGTGGGTTTAATTAATTAAAGCTCAATTAACACCAATGTGGCCATTAATTTGAAAATGGGGATCGAATTAGAAGCTAATTTTAAGGAAAACCGATGAATAGAGCTAAATCGGGCCTACTATGGATCATCACTAACCAAACTAATTTCAAAGCTTACCAAAATTTAAACCAAGTCTATGAATAACATCCTAAAGACCTTAGGATTATTTTGGGACAAATTTGGCGGTAATTGGTAACCAAACAAGAGCTATGCAAGTGAAATAACGAAAATGCCCTCCAAGTCACAAAAGTTCTTACTAGCTATTAAAACCTAACCAAATTGAATCCCAAAAAATACTATGAATTATTTAGGATGTGTAGAGTCCAACCCCAAATGTGGGACACCAAAATGATATGAAAATGCATATATGATAATGCATGGGAGATGAAGAGGTGCAAATAGGGGTATGAAAATGGGGTGTCTACAATTTCTCACTGTATTTCAATTTTCATTTTGTTTTAATGCTAATAAGTTCTTTGAGTTTATTTTTCTCTAGAAATTCACACCAGAACCTTAAGGGAGTAACCCCTATCCCTTAAACAATCATCTGACATTAAAAAGAGTGACCAACTAGGCAGTTATAGGCCATGACTATAATCTCTCGAACTGAAAGGTGCTGGGGGTCGTGTGCACACAACTTCAGGCTAAATTTAGCTCTGGCACTCCCGCATAAATCATAGATTTAAGAAACACATTTTTGGTGCGAACACTAACAAAGCGTCACTAAAAACAATTCAAGAATTTTTCAAGACAAATCCTCATTTATGTAAGCAACCCCATGCATCAAAAGGAAATAAAGAATTCTTAATCACCACGTCTAGACAACAAGCCAAAAATGTAGCATCCAAGTCTAAACAAGAATACATACAACAATTACTAGAAGCCTTATATCGAGTTGGTTTAGAGAGGATGAAGAAGACACATAAGTAGTCTCTAGTACCCAAACAAATGAAGATGATTGTTGTGGTTTAGAATTATCCTCTAAGATGTAATTATTCAAGGGATTAAGGCTTTTCATACTAGCAGTAGATACTTTTCAAGACAAAAGTAGGATTTAATTTCAAAGTTATCAATATTGTCAGCACACAATAACAAAGTCCAGGGGATATGGGTCGATTTTCAATATAATCAGCTTATGATTCTTTTGAAGACATTCGATTTTCTAGCTCAAGAATAATACGGTAGTAGATTATTTTCAAGTTAAAAGTACTATAGTAACTTACTTTTACTATTCACTTTTTAATTTTGTTGGTTACAAAGTTCAAGATTAAGTTTAGTTTCATATGCTTAGTTTCTTTCCAACTCAGCTTGAAGACAAGCATAGTCAAGATTCTCAATTATTCTCCAGACTTCAATGCATTTGGATTCCGAATTCAAGCCTTTATAAATGGAATGAAGTCTTCAAGTTTCAGCATCGTTTTTCAGAACCTCTGCTTGCCAGAAAACTCTCCTAGTCAAGAACTCAAAATTCCTTGTATTTTAAACCCTTGTCTTTTCAAACTTGTACTTTCCTTTCCAAGATTGTAATTTGAAGTTGAAGTAATTCAAGCATCCTTTTCCTAGTATTTTTATTGTGAGTATTATTTTCCTTTATTTTTGTATTTACCTTTATCAATATGTTTGTTTTTTTATAATTAAATAGCTACTGCTGCTACTCACCTGGGTCTCAAGTGGTATCAGAGCCCTGTTATAAATTATTATGGATTACTTGTTTTTCATCAATGTTTTTCAGATTGATCTCGTTACAAATTGTTCCTTTTTGTTTTCTAGGATACTGTCCAGGCTTGAGGCGTGTGTTTATTAGTTTTGCCATTACAATATGAAAACAGTTACTCTTTGTAATTTAAGTATCTGAAAACAGTGTGATGCCCATGTTATTTCATAATAATTCTTGCACATCTATGAGATCAGATGAACCTTCCAGTAGTAGTTATGTGTCAAAATTTTAAAAAGAAAGATACAACCATAGTTAATAGTAAGAAAGAAATTTATGAAAATTTAGACAAAGATCTAGCAAATTGGTTTATACCTAATGTAAAACCAAATACTATTTATCAAAAGGTTATTTTAGAACAAAAAACATATTATGCTATAAAAACTGTAGAACAAACTATCCCCTTTAATCCAAATCATTATACATTCCAACTATTGTCTGATAAATTAATTAAGAATATATATAAAAAAATAAAATAAAATAACTATTTACATTTTGGATTTTGGATTAGTTCAAGTAACTATTAAACCTTTAACAAGATGGAATAAATTCTTCAGTTTTAGTAAGTCTAAGAGATGGTGGACATAGAAAAATCAAAGATTCAAAGATTCTGAGAACAAAAACATGTAGAGGTGTAAAATGGGCTGGGTTGGACCGAGCTGGGCTGCTTTTTATGCAGGCTAGACAAGTAAGTTAGGTAAGGATTTTTAATCTCAACTTTTTTTCTTTATTTAATGCAGAAAATGGTAACTAAACTTAAAAAGCGGCTTATCGAGTATCCAACGCTTTAACCATTGGATATAAAATAAAGGACTAAGATTAAAAGTCATTACGTAACTTACATTTAGTATATCCCTTAAGAGTTTAGGACTATTCATGACATCGGCACTTAATTTTTTTAATAGGGAATAAGTAGCTCCAATGACTTCTTTATTTTAAGGTAAGAAATAAAGGTTAGATACAGGATAGCAATAAGATTACCACATAAGCAATGATACTGAATTGCAATAAGTAGTTCCAATGTAATTTGGTAATGAATTCAGCCAAGTTATGAAATCCAGGGGAGGTCAACCCTCTCAGTTTTAAAATCAAACATCAAGGTATGATATGTAAGCTTAAAACAGAATAATCAAATGAGTTGATCATGAATTAAAGATTGATTAACACGCTCGATGAACCTCTAGAAACAATGGTAGGATAATGGGGGATCTAAACTAGGAAAAGGACGTTAATGCACTATGGGCCTTAGAGGAAAGATGTAGGCTTTATGGGCTTAGAATGATAAATTTAGGCACTAGTAGGCCTAGGATGGTGGATTCAAGCACTATGGGCCTCAAAGTAAAAGTTAGGTACAATAGGCTTAAGGGAATTAGAAGTAGATTCTCTAGGCTTTGAAGAGAATTCAACTAGGACCTGCGAGGGTGTCTAATTCGAAATTATATAATTTAAGAAGTTTTACGTAGGAATGAATGCATAAATCTAATACCTTGAATTGGAATATTTTAAAACGTTGGAGTTATCACTATAGTTGATAGTGTAGAATCAATTTTAAGGAGTTGATGAAATGATATTATTTTGAATTTACACTCTTATTTGTGTATTATTTTTTTTGAATTTGTTAATTCAAGATGATAAATTGTGCCTTCAGTTCTATGTAAATTTTTTTGAATTGTTTAATTTTGAATTGGACAACCAAACAGGCCCTTAATTTGTACAGAAAACCTTTGATTGTATGATTTTGAATGCTTTAATTGAAATGCAATTTCACTAGAGGTCATGGAATGACTACAAAAGAAAGATGGAAAAGGAAAAAAAGACTAAAGTAGAAAGAAAATCAAAACAAAGAGGGAAGATTTTATGCAGAAAAATTCTAAATGAAAATAGGAACACACATTACCTATTTATATCCGTTGGAAGGTTGTTAGAACCGACAAATGTATTCACAAAAACTAAGAAATGGGCCTCTCACATGGATAATAAAGACGGATTCACATGCGAAACGGACTAAAAAAACATATTTTGATGTCATGTTAAGTTTTCAACCTACAAACTTAAACTTATAAGTAGAGGGTCCAAACATATATATGAAGTCATATCAAGGTTTATAATTAACCAATGTGGGATGTAATATATTTCCTACACGCGGTGCATTAGATGCAACATAAATGACTAAACGATTTAAGCTAATGCAACATAAATGACTAAACGACTTAAGGGTAGGTCACCAATCGATCCTGCCATTTCAAATGGATGGATAGAGCAGTGAAACTGAGACAAACAGGGTCTATTTGAGTTAGGCAAATGACTGGGTTGATGCAGAAATTTCCTACGCCCAACAAGGTCGGAATGTGGGCTCACATCTCCACCTAACAAGCTGACTTGGTTTAGCTTGGCAAAAGGCAAGGAAAGCCGTAGAAGCCATTACTCCAAAAGGTGCAAAGGATATATGCTCTTTTATGCTACAAGCCAAAATCCAGGAAGCGGAAGTTCCCAATACACCACCTACACATCTCAACATTCTTATTTTGAAATTCATGTTGTATCTTGACAGCCTAAAAATGTATTACAACAAAATACAATGAGCCCCTCAATCTTGCCTTAATCCAGGTCAGCTTGCGCACCTTGCCTTAATTTTATTTTATTTATTTTATTTATTTTATTTTTTTTCACTTCTACTTGGCAAGGACATTGTAGAAGTATGTGAAATTCTTGCAAAATAAAATTGCAGATGATAAGAAAAATGAGAAATAAAAAATTGTCCATCATTCCATTGGAATTGAGCACACAAGAAGGAAATATTATATATAGAAGTTATTTTGATTAAGCCATTTCAAATCCATGAGGGTAGCTCAAATGGGGTAAAGGACCATGGCTCATGAATTGTACATAGGTCCTGAGTTTGAGTTTCTGTTCTTTCACCATCAAATATATAGGCTTGTGGGTAATTTGTGGATTATAGGGATTTGTTTGGACCTAATGACTTAAGATATTCTTTTTTGGGGAAAAAAAAAAAAAAGAATGTAAAACTCATAATAACATTGAAAAAAAAAATAGATAAAACAAAAATGTCGAAACAAAAATAAAACCAAAGGACAACCTTTTATCTTTTCCGGTCATATATTTCTTTATCACCCCATATTAGTTATAGCAGTCCAAAAAGGATGGTAGCACATTATAACGTGGGGGCAGTCATAAAAAGTTCAGCATGTTTTCACTCTGTTGGCCTTTGTATTGCTTGCCTATAGTGACATGCTCTCAATGACATCCCTTTCTAGCTTTCGTGTGTGCCTCTCAAATCCTATTTCTTTTTCCTTTTAACGACGACCATATTTTATAATATTTCTACTTAAAATAGTAAAAAATGGATCAACTTGTCTCTCGTGGCTGACAAATACACAACAAAATGTCACATATATCAGATAAAATATTCCAACTAAAGCTGAGGTAGGTACAACAGTCATCCACACTATGATGCAGACAGAAACTTGGTACAAGCTGTCAAATTATAACCGCATTCGTTTTTGTGCTTGTGCTTATTAATTGAAGTAGGCCACCAAAAGCCAAAAAAAAAAAAAAAAAAAAAAAAAAAAAGTAGGCCACGAGTCTGGTCCTTGGGCACGGGTCCTGCACCATAAGATGAAGGAATTTATTTTCTTACGAGGATTGGGACATCCACTACAATTAGGGAGTTCTATAACACATAAACTACGTTTAACTTATATCCTCTATTTCATGCTTACTGACTTAAGTATCATAGGGGTTTTCGCTGATCGCCTAAGTCTTGTTTTGCAGACAAATTTGAATAGCACGTGAGGACTACAAGAGGATTTTGATTGTTAGCAATTTTTTGTCATCAACATTTGCAAATCAATGTTTTCAAACTCGATGCATCAACACAACTCACGAGGCGGTTGATTTGATACTCAGGCACGCTGACCCAAAATCATTTGCAATATCACTCGGGGGTGATATGTAGTCATGGAAATCCCATGATAGAGCAATACCTGCCTCCACACTAGTGTGTTAAACTTCATTTATTTTCCATCACGCGTGTATCAATAATGAAAAAGACAAAAAAGTATTCAACCATTCAAGCACAAATAATAACAAGCGGATACATGGCAATGGTAGTCATCATGAATCTTTATTATGACTAATCGCGTGTTATCTTCTTCTTCTTTTTTTTTTTTTTAAATCTAAATACTTCGAGAATTTATTATGCAAATTAAATTCAATCTCTTGTGAAATCTCGAGGTCATCCCTTTGGGCTTTCTTTTTATTTTTCTGATTCAAATCCCTTGGGGCTTTCATCTCCACGAGTTATAAAATGATTATTAAGGACATTTAAAATTTCCGAACTGCCTAACTATAGATATCTATTATTATATTTTTCGAGTCACTCCAAAATACTATGCAATGCACAACAATCTGATTTTATATAAAGATACAAATTCCCATTGTCACACTTAATAACCATCTATTTATTTATTATATTTTCTTTTGAACAATTGATGGTACCTATACCCCTACTCTTAACTCTCTCTAATATTAACAAATAGACATCAACGCTCCTCTATGAGCTTGAAATCGAAATTTCTATCAATAAGTGAGGAGATTGCAAGTAGGCTTAAAATAAAGAAGTCATTGGAACTACTTGTTCCCATTTGGAAAAAAAAAAATTGATGTCGTGGCATGAACAGTCCCTATCTCTTAGGGGTTCTTGATATAAGTTAGGTAAGGATTTTTAATCTCAGCGTTTTATTTTTTTATCCAACAAAGAAAAGGTAATTGAACTTAGAAAACTGCTTATCGAGTATCCAACACTTTACTCATCGGATCAAAGATAACAAATTGAGATTAGAAGTTCTTACCTAACTTACAACAAAGATCCCTTAAGAGATAGGGACTATTCAAGCCACAGCATCTAATTTTTTTTTTTCAAAAAAAAAAAAACAACTAGTTCAATTCCAATGAATTCTTTATTTTAAAATAAAACATAAACATTAGATATCTACAGGATGATAATAGAATACCACATAACTACATAAGCAATGAAATTAAATCGAATGAGCAACATTGTTCTACTTCTTTTTCTTCTTTTTGATTTTGATTTTGATTTTGATTTTGATTTTGATTTTTGTTGGGGTAAAAATAAAAATAAAACCCCTAAATCCCATATGGACATCCAATTCCAAATTTGTGAGGGAGAAGCCATGCTCATTGAGCTCAGATCAAACTCAGCCAAAATCATGAAATCCAAAGAGGTTTTAAAAACAATGGTTTGACATTTTGGGAGGTTCCAATCAAGGGGGCCACAAGTTTGAGTGCGTTTGGACTCATAAAAAAGTGTTGGTGGGGGGAAATTCTTCACCAAGTAAAAGCCGTGTGTGACTTCTCCTCAAACAAAAATAGGTCAATCACCTTTAAACAAGGTTGCTGGTTATTATTATATATAAACAAGCAAACACCACCCAATTATTTTTCGTATATATTATATTTTATCATCATTCTTTTTCTATCTATTAAAAAAAAAGAAAAAAAAAAAAGAAAAGAAAAAGAAAGACCTATCCCTTTTGTGCATTAAAAGGTCGCGTGCAATTGCACGATTTTAGCTTGTCTCGTCCAAATTCATTTTTTTTTCTACAAAAAAGGTTGAGAGACCCGTGCGCTGCCATGGACACGTGTCGACCAACCGTTGCCCTCAGGAGAGCTTTCTCTCACAAAAGGTGAAGCATTGTCCAAATAGGACAATTGCCACTACGGTAATGGGGTGATGCTATTATCTTTTATTGTGGTTTTAGGAGTCTGATGTATTGAATTCACCTAACAATGAATGGTTTTTTTATGTGAGAGCATTTTGGTTGGGGAAGTTTCGAGGCAAGGGTTTTATTTTTTTACTTGCAATTTTGATACTGGGCTAGATGTTATCGGAGAGAGAGGGACAGCCCTCCAATGTTGGAGGAATCGTACGGCTGGACGGCTCCAATCAGAGATTAATGTAGGTCCATGTCATTGTCAATAACTATATCATGCCCAGCATTTTTAATAAGGATATAAAATGGAAAAGTCAAGACCAATAGCATTCTAACGATTTGTTTTGATTCGTTTCAATTCTCACTTAGAAACACTTTACTCCTCTTATTTTGTTTATGAGCATTTTGACCCTCGCATGTTTGGAAAATAAATTTTACCCCTACGGCATTAGCAAATCAGTTAGTAAGAGACCACACCTCGAGAGACAGAATTCTGTCTTAAGTTCGATTCTTTCTAAATTTCTTTGAACCATCTATATAAGGTTTCATCGTTCTTATGAGTCTTGAACTTACCTGGTCTATACTTGTTGTGTGAGATCTTATATGAGCTTAGGTCTACCCTAATGGTTTCCTTGTTATTGAAAAAAAAAATGACAATTTTAACAAAAAATGATGATTTTTAGATTATACACTTATCATATATTCATGAGATGACAAACTTGTCCCCCATTGTAAGGGTATTTTTGTCCTAAAAATGTTATGTGTGTGTGAAGTATATTGCACGACCATCTTTTATTTATTTAATTTTTTTTCTTTTTTAAAATGACTGATTGAGAAAAAGATATCAAGTGCTGTTTCCCCAAACATGAGGGATGAAAGTATATGAAAATGAAACAAAGATGCGAAATATTTTTGAGTAAAAATTGAGGGGGTAAAACTGCAATTTTACTCCTCTTATAATTTGGCTCTGATTGGGTTTTTATTATTAATATTATTATTTTTTTTTTATTTTTTTTTTTCATGCTTACCTGGGCTTTTGTGGTTGGTTCTACGCTGACTAAGCCAATTTTAATTTGTGCGCATCCGTGAGAATTTAGGCACGTGGGCTGCACAGGGTGTTACAGACCATATGCTTGCTCACCGGTTTCGAGGCTTTTAGAAGATTTCACGTTTGCTTCAAGCTTTAAGGTGGGGGCGACCGAGATCGAGAGCGAACCCTTCACAAAAAGTCTCTTCTACATTACCGTAAGCATTCACGGTACAGTTTTTAAAATGATTACCTATGGAAAATGGTCGACTTAGAATATGTTTGATTAAAACACGTAACTACCTCAAAGATTAGTGTTTCTTTTTTCTTCTTCGAAAAGAAAAATGACTGAAACATCAGCAATTATTTGAAAACTCTGTTAAACAATGATACAAAAATATAAAGGCAATAGATACATATATATATATATATAAGGGTAAGTTCCAACCTAAAGCACATTGAGAAATTTCGATTTTCAAAAGTGATTTTATGGCCTCTTTTTTTAATGTATCAAGATCTCTCTGAAAGCCTTTCCAAATGTTTACTGCATGCATGTAGTGCTGGGATATATATATATATATATATATATTTAAAATTATTTTTATATATTATTCTCCTTTAATGGAGGTATCCCTTTTATTAAAAAAATAAAAATAAAATAATGAGTTGCTCATCAAAGCGAACAATTGTAAATATTATTAATAAAAAGAGAAGAAAATGAAAAAAAGTAGAATGAAAGATGATAATAAAAAATCATTAAAAGAAAAGTCTAGTGTTAGTTATTTGTAACATGTCACAATCCAACTCACAATTCCGAACTATCTGAGATACATTAGAAATTAAACTTACAATGAAAATAAAAAGCTAGAAAATTAAATACTCTCAATGCGATCTTACTTTTCATTTATTTCTTTTAATTATTTTACTCTGTATTAAATAGGAGTGCGCTCACCCATCAAAGAGTAAACCTAGTAACTAGACTAGCATCCCTAGCTAGCAACTCTTAATCACATGCTATCATATTATTAGTCCAAAAGAAAGAAGAACACAAGTAGAGTTAAATAAATAAATAAAAGATAAAAAAAAACAAGGTGGATTAATTGGTGTGAGAGTGTGAGACTTTACCTTGGACTGATTGTGCTTAGAATTGGTGGAAATATAGGAGTGTTGGTATATATATGAGTTCTTTTGAAGCTGTCTATGGTTGAAATCTAAACAATCCACTGGATTTGGTTCATTTGCCTATCATAGCTAGATTGTCTTAGTAGATATGCTCAAGATATTGCTAAGAAAGAATCTTGAGAAAAGTAACTAAAAGTACAAAGAAACGATTGATACCCATCGAAGGCATGTGGAATTTAAGGAAGGAGAGCTTGTGTGGGAAGAAGAGGTCCCATGTGGTAAACATGGAAAGTTGTACGATATATCAAGCTATTAGATATGCCTCTTTGTGAAAGGGGTGTTTCCGCAACAACTTTGAATGTGGTTGATTTGCAGGTTTCATGGAGAGGATTGTGATGATGATCCAGCTTCGAGGGCCCAAAAGTGGTCCGCAAGAAGGGCCCAAAAGAGAGATAAAGAAACCAGTCCACTTTAAAGGATGGGGGGCTGGCCTCCCCAGACTTATTTTTTATTTCCTACTTACTTTAATTTCTTAAAACTTTTTGAAAAATATTAAAGGTTTTCATGAAAAATGATGTTGTCCTCTAGAAAATATTATTTTAAAAACTTTGTCAAATTTTTTTTTTCTTTCAAAATCTGTCATTTAAGGAGACATTTTAATCATTTACAATCTCTAGTGTTGCAAAACTTTCTTCCACAAAAGTCTACCTAAATTATAGATTTTGAAAAAGCTTTTTTCTATAAAATTGTTTGAAATGATGTTTTCTAGTAGATAGCGTTGCCGGTTTTCATGAAAATCTTTTATATTTTTCATAAAACCTTAAGAAGTCTAAAATAAATGGGAGATAAAAAGTAAGTGTTGGGGTCCCGTTAGCCGCCTACTTTAAGTATAATCATTATAATTAGTATTTTTCATTTTAATTTTTCTTTGTTTTATTAAGAATTCTGGTTATGATAATATTCTATTAGAGTTTTCTTATGCTTCTCTTTATCAGTGGTGTAAGGGGACTTTGAGAAAACTATTAATTATTAATAAATCTATTTTATTAGAATTGCATTTGCACTCTTTTCTCTTCTAATCCACGTGATTGTGGCATGACAAGCCACTTAATTTGAGATTAAGTCGTACCTCTTGCTCTGCTCTAATATCTTTAAGTTGCTTTGTTAAATTGTAACGGCTGACACCCGCATCAAAGCTAACCAAATACATTCTCCTTGTTACGAACCAGAGGTGTTTCTTCTTATCCTTAACAAAAAATATATATATATATAGTGCATATATAGATAATCCTTTTATTAAAATTTGCATCAAGTGTGTTTTAAAATTCTTACTTGCGATTAGTATTTTTTGAAATTAACCGTTGGATAAAATGACTTTTTCATGTGAGCAATATATGCAAAAAATCAAGTTGATCTGAGTTTGATTGCCATTTGATAAAAAACTTAAATTTATTAATCAATAATAATCCCTCATTTATAGACATTTATGAATGAAGCATCTCGTAGTCTCAGATCAATTTAATTTTTGACATACATGACCTATATATGAATAAGATTTAATTCAATTGTTGGTCTTGCAAAATATAAATTATGGCTAGTTAAAAGTATTGGAGTACAGTTGATGCAAAGTTACATAAGGTACACCTAATATCAAAAGGATTATATATATATATAGAGAGAGAGAAAAGAGAGAGAGAGAGAGAGAGAGAGAGAGAGTGTCCAACGACATTGGTAAGGCTTACCCAAACTCTTCTTGGGCCCGCTCCATCTTTAATAATTGCCCCACGAACCTTAGTGGGAAAACTCAGGCTGCATATTTTATTGTCGCCCCTATTATTGATACAACCTACAAGCAAATGCATGTTACCACCAACAGAGATATATACTCCTTTATAAAATCCCACCCACACCAACGGAAAGAAAAAAAGAGTGCTCAAACAGAATTCCCACCATTAGAGATAATGGCAGAAGAATGCACAGATAGCTCTCTCGCAACCTCCTCCTCAGCACCAAACTGGTGGGATCATCCAAGCTCTCTCTCTTCATGGAATAATACCAGCCCATGGCACCTACAAAACCCTAGTTCCAACTCTTCTTGCGACGAGGATGTTTCCATCTCTTCTACATCCTTCACCAACGCATCCAATCACTCCAGCCTCACCGTCGAGTCCTCACGCCAACTGGTTGAGCCCGCTTCATCCAACGACTTGATTGGAGAACCACCCGCTTCCCACAATCATCTTTGGAGCCAGGTTCTCTTGTAAGTTTAGGTGTTGCACCAAATAAAAATAAACATAAATTACACATGAATATAGTATTTTTCTTTTTTCTTTTTGGTTGCTACTATTAGTTCCCATAATGATGAATGTTTGATTGAGTTTAGTGGAGAGAAGAATCTTTAGCAAAGGAAAAAGAAAAAAGGGTGGTCTAATGGGTAGGTGCACATTGAGGGATCGAGGTTCATAGAATAATTTAGGTTATTCTATGTCTTTTCTTTCTTTCTTTTTTTAAAATTTTATTTATTTATTTTATTGGTTTCTTGTGTGTGTGTGTGTGTGGGTTGGGGGGTTGGGTTCTTTTCCTTTTGATAATCATGATAACAATATTGGAGGAGCTGCTTTTCCACCTTCATTCCTATCGGTGGGAGACCATTAGTACTTCCATCATCTTAGTTTGCAGTGACGGGCCAGTCTAGCTATATTGTGGAAACCTATGAGAAGAACAGGTTAGCTATTGAAATTTGATCTTACTGACCAAAAATAAATAAATAAATAAAAGAACAGAAAATTAAATTTGATTTTCTTTATTTGGCAATCCTAACTGGTCCGATCTTGTAAATTACAATAAAGATTGTCCCAGTTTGTGAAGGAAAACAAGCATAAATGGAATAAAACCGTTTTTTTTTTTTTTTTATTGGATCGGCAAAGCAAAAGAAATTTTATTAATTAGAAAAAACGATACAAACACAGCATAGATTCCTTCAATTACAAACATATATGTTTGTTCTTAAACTTAATGAATTCTATTTTTGCGTTCCTTGAGAAAGACCATTAAACTTTAGGGTTGAACATTGCAGGAGTGTTGGAAGCAATGGAGAATTGCAAAACAGTCAAGACGTTGGAGAGAACTTACTCGGGGGACTGTCATCCAAAAGTTTATCAACAGCAGGGATGTTCGATCCTGCTTGTGACTATTTGAAGAAAATCGACAGCAGTTGGGAATTAATCTCAAACTCCACGTCTTTCACCAACTTCGATAAGCAGTTTAATGGGCTTAGTGACAACTTGATCGAAAGTGAAAGACTGACCAGGTTATCTAATTTGGTCAGCAACTGGTCTATTGCCCCACCAGACCCTGAAGTCGATCGGCAGTTCGAGAGGCAACCATGCAATAATATATCTCTGAGTTCTTCATCTGACCAATATTTACCACTAGATCTTTGTCATATGAAGCAAACGTTCGGTGATTCAGCATGTGGCATGGGAACGAATAGAAACTCTGGTTTATACTCAAGCTACGGTCATGATCTGAAAGTAGAGAATGAATATCGCGAGATTGAAGTGCCTGGATCAGCTCTATTTCGAAGGTCATTTGACAGTACTAACCGCAATGGATATCATCAACTTGGACTTAACAGCTCAATGGTAGGAGATAACAGCAACAACTATTACTATGGAATGCATGATGCGCCGTGCGCCAATGAAAGAAAGTTAACCGACGTTTTATCATTCAAGGGTAGATTAGGTAAGCCATTGGTGGATCTCCATGCATCAAAGCCAAGTTTAAAGTCCTCGAATTTATCTGATTGTAAGAAGCAAGGGCTCCCAAGCACTTCCCTGGTAAGTTTAAATAATTTAAATAATTTATTTTTCTCTGCCTAATTCTCGTGCTGATTACGTTTATGCGCATCCTTTCATGTATACATGAGCTTTATCAGCAATTTTCTCTAGAACCATTAATCAAAAAACGACATGCAGGCAAGAAACAACGGAAGAGGACAGGGAGTTACGAGTGAGGGAAAGAAGAAAAGATCTGAGGACACTTCAGATACAGTTTTAAAAAAACCTAAGCATGAGAGCTCTACAGGTTCCCCTGTGAAGGTATGTACCTGTAATAAATGTATTAATTCTTATGTGAACTAATAAAACACTAGTAGTGGTATGCCATGCACTTTTCACCATCTACCATATGTGGTAGTTTTTGCTTTTCTCATATAATTGGGTCTCAGCTTTCACCCCCATGCACCCCTGCCACATATGGTTGGTCGTGAAAGGTGAGTGATTAGGTGTGTGAAGTAGTATTTTAACCCCAAAAAAAAACATGTTTCTTGCCGTAAGGTTTTCATTTTTAATTTTATTTATGATAGATGCAGGCTCCAAAAGTCAAGCTAGCAGACCGGATCACAGCCCTTCAGCAAATTGTGTCGCCGTTTGGAAAGGTTAACAAATGGCTGTGTATCATGTCTGATTTATATATTTTTGCATTAATTTTTGTTTAGTTTTTTATTTTTTAAAACATAATTCGTCTGGTTAATTTTCAGACTGATACTGCATCTGTGCTACTCGAAGCAATTGGATACATAAGGTTTCTACAACAGCAAGTTCAGGTGATATCATCATTTAATCTTCCTTCCTGGTGACAAAAACAATTTATTAACAAGTCATTATTATTACTATTGTTACTACTACTACTACTACTACCATAAAATTAATAAATAAATAAAGGAGGATAACATTATGCTTGTGCTACTATTAGCGAGAAAACAAAAAACAAAAAACAAAAAAAAAAAAAAAAAATGATGATATTATGCTTGTGCAAGGAGCAATAGTCCTACTCATGATAATATTTGTGGGTATATTAATTAATTCCTGAATGTACCAAACCGATGTGGGAGAGTGCACCCTTAAGATTGCCCAAAAAGGGATTTAGTCGAAATGGGCGCAAGCTGGTAGGTTTAGTCAAATTCTTCGACCAAAGAGAAAAATCTAAAGGAAACTAAGGCCCTTAAAATTTTATTGATCAAAGGCCAAATAGCTTTAGTCCTTATGTCCATTCTTGCATTTTATGATAAAATAGACATCAGGATTAGCTCAGCGATGAAGGAAGGTGAGGTAAAAGATAGAAGTATGATAGATTAGGAAATTGAATCCCTCTAATTGTACCCCAAAAAAAAAAAAAAAAAGGCCAAAAATTAACACCCTAACACTCAGTAATTTCCTAACAAAATTTACCACAAATGGAAAAACAAGAAATTACCTAGAACATATCAAGGTAGCTTACAAAATTGCAAAATAACTTTCCAAAAGAAACTTGATTTGGACAAACCCTAATACAACCCGGAACAAAAATTGTCAGAAGTAAAAGAATTTCATAGAAAATTGCTGTTTCATCCCCAAAACGGGCCTCTATGGACATGCAATCACCAAGTCACGTCATAAAACGTTCGGATTTCCACTGATCCATTTGCTTCAAACGTGCGTCTTCCATGTACTCTAAACTATGATCATGAAAGAGAATTGTCAACATCTCCGTACGTGGAAAGAATAATATATTAATTTCCCATTTTCTCTTTTGCCTTTTTTTGTTCTTTTTTATTTTTATAACATCTATTGTTTAATTCTTTCTACAGTTACTCAGTAACCCTTACATGAAAACTAATCCAAGCAAGGTAAGCAAAGCGACATAGACTTTCAATTAAATTTCTTGGCTTAAGATTGGACTCTGACAAAACTATATGGGTTTCTTGGTTCCCATTTCAGGATCCATGGGGAGGCTTTGAGAGGAAAGATAAAGGAGACGTAAAGCTTGATCTCAAGAGCAGAGGTCTTTGTTTAGTTCCAATTTCGTGTACCCCACAAGTCTATCGTGAGGTTAACACAGGATCAGACTATTGGACGCCAACATATAGAGGATGTCTATACAGATGATATAAGCCCATGCTGCCTTTTTTATGGCCAATGAACAGATGTTCGCAAAAGTCGTGAAAGTGATAAAGTGCACAAGAGAATATATAGAAACTCGCCATAGATCAATTATTAATTGGTTTTTCCTAGTAATTAATTACTTCTTGTTTAAGTAGCACTAGTGTGTTTTAGATACATTTTCTAATAAACCTTGCGTTTGGATGAGGTGTTTGAAAATTTTCAGGGAATTCAAAATGGTGAGATTCCCATCTTTTGCGAATTTTCTTGTTTGGCTAAATTACTTTGCATATATATGAGGATTTTAAGTAATGATATTGGTGGTAGGCTCAAGATGATGACGTTGGGTGGTGGCGGTGATGGGTAATGGACAATTGTGGTGGTGGTTGTGACGCCTTGGTGGTGGGTGGTGGTACGTGCTGGTGGGCAATGAAGATGAAGAATATTGGTGGTGCTCATGTCCGGGTAGTGGTTGGCGCTGCAACGGCAGTGGTTATGGAGTGAAGTGGTGATGTTGGACATTGGCAGCGATGGATTGCAGTGTTGAGTACGTGGTGGTAGGAATGGGAAGTTCAGGTGGTGATGTCACGACCTAGAACCAGGATCATGCATGACTACTAAGAGAATTGAAAACGGGTTACATACGCTAGCTATAATTTAATTAAAAATTCGAACGCATGGTACTTAAATTCACGTTTTGGAAATTTAATAAGAGCAAGACCTAGCTGATTAAAAAAAAAAAATAGTCTGTTATCAAAAACGATATTTGTTATGAAAACCTGTCATCCATCCATCCATCGGTGATATCATCGTAAGTATTGAATTTCCATGAGTTCACACACATAAGTGTCTTTGATGGTTCATTAAACTAGTACCAAAAAATAAAAAGATGATTTGGTAAACAATTTCACTTTAGAGCTGTAAATTGTTTAATTTCTATCGATCAAGTATTTATAAAGTTGATTTCTTAACTATTTGTGTCACTTGATAAATGTAAAGAAATTCTCCCTCCATTCCTAGTTAATTGTCCTCCTTTCTATTTTTGAATGTTCCAAAATGATTGTCCCACTCAAAAAGTCAATGCCCTTATCCATGAGTATAAATTAGAGCATCCACAATGGAAGCGTTAAAATTCTGACATGCTAAAGTAATTTAACCAATTAAAAAGCAACATGTGGACACTTTAGTTTTGACTGAAGAGACCCACTGCTTTAAAGTAAGATGTGCTCCAATGGAGTTGTTAAGCTCCTTCTTTACTGCTAAAGCATCCATCGCATCAACTATCCGTACAAGTTGAAAAAACCACCAAACAGTTATGGGCATCCAACAGCTATTTATTGTAAATCTATATTTTAATTTAACGGCTATTAAATTACTTTTACTATTTAAACCAACGTTTATATTTTATAAATCTATATAATCCACTAATTCATCTTCATTGAAATTATTATTTGCATCTCCTTGATCTATATTCATTTGAAATTTCTTTTACAATAAATTAATGGCTTCATCATCGTGATTTATTCCTATCATTGAGTCTAGTTCTTCTACATCTTCGAGTTATTCGAGTGACAACAACTCATCTGATGGAAATCAAGAAACAGTTTTCCATAATTATTAAAAACGGGTGCAACAGATAACGAATTTGCTTCCCCCACAAATGCTAACATTGCTCTCACAACCGGTTACGAGACGACATCTGAAACGTGATCAAGAGGGAAGCCATCAACAGATTTGGAAAGATTACTTTGCTGAAAATTGTACTTATCCACTAACTACTTTCACGGATGATATCGCATGAGATGAGAGCTATTTCTTCGCATTTTAAACGATGTTGAAGCTTACGATGAGTACTTCATTCAAAAGAAAGATTGTTGTGGTCGATTGGGGTGCTTTTCCATACAGAAGATGACGGCTGCAGTATATATACTTGCATACGGGTTCTCAACAAATCATTGTGATGAGTATCTAAAGATGGGCGAGACCACTGCGATTGAGAGCTTAAAGCGCTTTTGTGATGCTGTGATTGCGTTGTATGAGGGTCAATACCTACGCTCACCGAATGAACATGATATTGCACGTCTGCTTCCAGAGGAAGAGGAAAGAGGATTCCCAGGTATGCTCGGCTCTTTAGATTGTATGCATTGGGAATGGAAAAATTGTCCTACTGCGTGACATGGGATACACAGGGGCCATCATCATAAGCCTACCCTTATATTAGAGGCAGTTGCATCGACAGATTTATGGATCTGGCATACTTTCTTTGATATGCCAGGTTCACATAATGATTTGAATGTTCTAGATCATTCCCCACTATTCGACACTATCATCTATAATAGAATGCCTCCCGTTAATTACGTGGTGAATAGGCATCAACATACATTGGGGTATTATCTATCTGATGGTATCTACCCTCGGTGGGCAACTCTGATGCAAACCATAGCACACCCAACAACAGGGAAAGAGAGGTTGTTTGCTAAAAAGCAAAAAGCTATTAGAAAGGATGTTGAACGAGCATTTAGTGTGTTGCAAATCAGGTGGGGTATAACGCAAGGACTGGCACGTTATTGGAAAAAAGATGACTTTTGTAATATAATGAAAACATGCATTATACTACATAAAATGATCATTGAAGATGAGCGTGGCACCGATGTCGAAATATGGAGACCACCGCCAAATGAGACTATCTCCATTCCAGATTATGCTCGAAACCCTGCAATTTTGGCGGCACACATCTCCTCTCGCCTTAGCAGTATTCGTAATAGAGGGACAAATACAGCATTGAGATTAGATCTCATGGAACATTTATGGACCTAGTTCGGTGATCAAATTGTTTAAAATGTTGTTCAATTTTAATGTAATGTATTTTTTTCTAGTTGTATGTGTGTGTGTGTGTGTTTTTTTTTTTTTTTTTTTTTGAAGAATTTTTTCAATTTTTTGGTTTTTTTGGAAGGTATTTTAATGTAATGTATTTTATTTTATTTATTTATTTTTTGGGGAAGAATGTATTTTAATTTAAGTAGTTAAGAACTATTCTTTTAAACTCAAATTTCATTCATCCAATTAAAACACTAGCTTGTAGCAAAAAAAAAAAAAAAAAAAAAAGGCAATAATAATTAAAACAGTAGCTATTACATATAAGAAATTAAAACTCTACCTATTACATATAGGAAATTAAAACTCTAACTATTACATATATATGGACTCAGAACACTACCTATTACATATAATAGTGTTAAACTCCACTGCTACTTGAGCCATGTCCAACATCCTCTTGCATTGTACGTGCCCCTATTGCCTTTTGTTGTGCAATGATCCCAGCTTTCCCTTCCTCAGTAGGAATCAAATTTGGATCGGTCATCATAATTTCTTTATCGAACCTCATTCTTTCTTGTTCACATTTGGCTGAAATCTTCATTCGCTCTTGTTCAAGTTTAGCCTCTAGTTTTCGTCGTTCTTGCTTTTCTTTGGCTTAAATCTTCATCCGTTCTCATTCATTTGCCATAATGATCTCCTATTCAGCAATTTCCTTTTGTTCCTTTCTCAAGTTACTAAACTCCTTAACAAATAAGTTTACAACCTCTAACCGATCGACGTTCTTCTTTCGACGCAAATTCTTGGCTGCTTTTCGTCCAATGGGTCGTGGTAACTCTTGCGATGCTTGACTAAATGGTGAATCGTCATCGTTAAGACTAACCTACCCTACGGTTGAACCCAGTGTTGTTGCAGGAGTAGATGGATTGGAGGAATTTTCAGATTCATTAACATCCGCATTGGAATTGCTTCTCTTTCTTTGTACAGTCTTTGGATTTTTTGATTCCTGTTTTTTGGTGTAGTTATACCATTTTGCGCTATCTTTTAGGAGTTCCCAACAACCATCCCATTTAAAATGGTGTCCTTCAGAATCGTAATACAATTGTTTTACAGCCACTATTTGTAAAAAATAATCAACGTACAAAATTAGTCACATTTAAAATAAAATTGTATAAGTAAAAAATTTTGTAAACTAATTAACTTACTATATTTTCAACGCTATAGCCACTAGTTGGAGACCTCTCTAGTCGGCGTACAAATCCAAAATATTTATTGAGGTGGGATTGAATAATCGACCAACGATTCGCCAAACCTGTGCTAACCCTATCTGTCTCACAACCTAAGATGTCATTAAACTCATTCATAACTCGATCCCATTGTGTGCGCTTTTGTTGATCGGTACCAATAAGCGGATCTTCTGAGATACGCAACTATGCTTTACAAAGTGCTTCATCTTCCTCTTTAGTCTAATTAGGACCTCTATCCTTCTGTTGCCCTTGAGCCCTATTTTTATTTTGCGTTATAGGGGGTTGAAAATAACTAGTTTGAGAAAGGTTGATGAGATAGAAATTGTGATTGTCCAGGAAAAAATTGAGAATTAACTAGGATGGGTGGGTATTGTGGATTGAATAGGTATTGTTGAGTAAACGATTGAAAATCATATTATGGTTGTTGGTTTAATTGAGTGTAAAAAAATGGAGGTCGAAGATCCATAGTGAAAAATTGTAGGAATGAAAGAGATTGAGTGGGATGCTGAACCAATTGGAATGAATGATGGCCACTTATTTTTTTATTGTTATTTAAATATGTGTGGCTAAAAATGGTCTTCATTAACTGACATGTTTCACATGTGATTATAGGAGGAAAACAACTTCTTCTTTTTTTGGTTTCTAGAGGAAAATAGCTTTTGCTTTCTCCCATTTTGGAATCTGTCAAACACAAGAAACGGAAAAAAAAAAATGATAAACAATTCATAACGTGCCAAAATGGCATGTTACTAACACCACTAATTGTAGCGGCAAGTTTAACACTTGACCGGTTTAACTCTTGATTTAGCATGCCCATTGGAGCAACAAAAAGCATCACCTGCCTTTTAAATATAAAGGCTGACACTAAAAGGGGCATTAAAAGCATCATTGTGGATGCTCTTACATGATACAGTTTAAAAGTCAATTTTACTCTTTGAGATTTGAATATTAAGAGTATATATGGGTTTGAAAGCCTTTAAAATGGTTTCCTAAAATACCATGGTTTTTCAAATGGGACAATGAATTATGAATGGAGGGATTATATGGATATAATTTTTGTTTAAGAAGGTGGTATATCATGTCTGTTTTCCTAAATGTTTGTTTCAACAATTGAGAAAAATGCATTTGTTAGCGCCAAGGTTTCATTTCAGGAATATATTTTGATTTTGATGACAACAAAGCATTGATGATCGATTATGGGTTAATGTTTATCATTGAGTTGATCATTATAAATTAGAACTTTCTATGCTCAAACGTGTTATCATAAGAAGAAAGTCAAGAGAAAAAGAAAAGCAAAGAATAAGAAAACAAGAGATTAAAGGGCAATCAAATGGCTTCATCAAGTAAAAGATCAAAACAAGTATAGAGCCACAAAGAACAGAAAACTCCAACTCTCAAGAACCCCAACAAAAGAAGACTTGAAGTTATTGAAAACTTGGGTATTTGGGTGAGGGATGATGATCAGGTAAGCATGTACTGATATAACTTATATCAATACCTACATTGAGAGTTGTTCCTTATGTATTAATGGGATATGAGGTACATTGGATCAATGCAAGGGGTACAACCCCCAATGCATGGTGCTGATATAACTTATATCAACATGTACTGATCAATGGGAACATAACCGTTTGGGTGAGAGTTAGGATTTCATGTAAATGGTTGAATGGTGAAAACTTTATGACTATAAGACCTATAGACCATGACCTAGATGACTTTAGGATTCTTAAACTAATTGATTTTATCATTCACAAGAGGCCTAAGTTGATAAACATGGACTTTAACGATGCATTCTTCATGAAAACATGCTAAACTAGCATTTTTAGCTAGTTTAGTGGACTACACATTTCATGTAGTCAACTACACATTTTTGGCTAGTTTAGTCGACTACACATTCATGTAGTTAACTAAACCTTGCCTGGTCTTCAAACATTCCTCCACTGGAATGTTTAGTCGACTACACCTTTGGTGTGTAGTCGACTAAACCATATAGGAGAGCTCTAACGGCTAGTTTTTTAAGCCCCAAAAAGTGTTCTAACGGCTATATTTTTTAATGGGCTCCTTCCCAACGGTTATAAACCATTCCAACCTATTTAAATGGTGTCTCAAATACTTTGGGAGCATGGATTAACAAAAGGAAAAGAATTATACTCTTCATATCCATTATTAAGCCCTAGATCCACAAACTTTAGCTTTCATTATTCATATCATATTAGATTGAGTTTAATTCTGTATTTACCATACCCTATCAAGAGGGACTTTTTATTGCATCTCATTTACATCTATCTTTGAGAAATTGAGGGTTGGGCATAACCCTTGTTGAGCAAAGGGGATTTGCTTGTTATAAAGGTTTGATCTACACCTGCAAGTAGATTGGGATTGATCTTCACCTGCAAAGAGATTGGTTAGTAGATTTGGAATCCTTAAATAGAGTTCTTGAGGCGAGGACGTAGGCGGGAAAACTAAACCTCATTATATCTTGTATTTAATTTCTCTAACTCTCTCTTATTTATTTGCTATCATTAATTGTGTTATTTAAATCATTATTTATTTATTATACTTGCAAAAGTTTTTAAAGTTTCATATGTTTTGCATCAACCCAATTCACCACCCCCCCTTCTACGGTTGATTCTTGGGCCAACTGCATTCTTCATTTATAGTTAATTAAGCTTAAGTTTTTTCCTTACAATTTGCATTCATAATTTTCATCTCAATTGATTTGGGTTTGGATCTAATTGTTGATTACTTATTGGATGCTCCATTTTGTTATACATTAAAGGGAGTTGCCATTTGCTTTCAATAAATGGAATTTAGGGGTTTTTTTTTTTTTTTTTTTTGTGCGAGATGGCTTGAATGATCTTTTATACCTAGCAAGGTACCTAGCTAGCTTGTTGGAATATTAATGATATCATAGAGGACTCATTTTTTATTTTATTTTTTTAAATGGTATTTCTTTTTGATGGATGTCAACAATCTTCCCATATCTTCTCCATTATTTATGGATTAGAAAATGGTATTTCTTTTTCAAATTTTCCTAAATTTGATAAATTTGAATGTGAAAAGAAATAGTTCTTTTTTTCCTTATCCTTTTTTTTTTCCTAAGAGAGACTAATGATGAAAATTATTGCATATAAATTTTCTCGGCAACAAATTTTTTATTAAAATAGTTACATATAAATTTCCAAAATTATATATATGTGTTGTATAAACAAATTTGTTTAATAAAATAGTTACATATAAATTTTTGGAATTATACTCTCTCCGTTCTTAATTGACTGTCCCCTTTGAAAAAACACGCTTTTTTAGGAGACCCTATTAAATGCTTTCACATCAACACATATCTTTAAACATTCCAATTTTACCCTCAAGTGTACAAAACATTGTTAAAAGAGAGAATACCCTTTCAAGGGTATTTTAGGAAATCAAATAAGAAAAATCATTGACTTTTTGAATGTGACAATAATTTTGGAACATCCCAAAAAGAAAAGTAGGCCACCTAAATAGGAACGGAGGGAGTATGATATACTTTGTTATTATAAGCAATTTTTTCAAGTATTTTTCATGTCTTGAAAACAAAATTTGTGAATGTTTTATTATAATAAAAATTGAAAACAATAACATTAGAAAGCAATGTGAAATATGTTTCAATTATTGTATTGAAATTTTTTCAAATAGAATGCATGATTTTCTCCTTAAAAGGGACGCATAATGGAATGCAGGAGTTTCTTTTTAAATTGATTATCATCCAAATGGAATGCAAGATTTTCTCCTTAAATGGGGTGCATAACTAGATGACAGCTATGTGAATATTATTTATAATTAAAAGGGTACTATGTTACATATATTACATGTTGGACTTTTGGCTACATAAGAAATCCCTATGTCTTTATGCCTATATAAGTGCTACAATATAGACTTTGTTGGCCTTAAGGGTTCAATCCCACATGTTTTGATGATAACAAAGCAAATATATATGTTTGCTAAGTTGCTACTTGAATATAAAGTTTTGAATAGAACAGGTTTAAATCCAAATTACATTTCATCAAATAGCAACTGGAAGCCATAATGCAAGCAAGGATGTCATAAAGCAAGCAATGGACTCACAAGAAGCAAATCCAACTCATATCACAAGTCTAGAACTCAACTGGAAGAAATCTAGTTCATATGTGAGATTTTAGGATCATTATAACTGGAAGAAATCTAGTTCATATGTGAGAGTTTAGGATCATTATGTATGACTGGTTCAATCTTTTCTCACTTAGGAATCATGGGCTTTAGATCACTACATATCATGAGTAATAACTTAATAGAACTTAGTCTGACTAACTTAAAGGTCCCATAAGCCATTTGAACAAAATCCCAAGTCATTGGACTTATATTGCAAATTATGCATATTCTAAAATCTAGGATTTCAAACGTTCAAGTTTCTTTCAAACGTCCAAGTGGTATTTCAGACGTCTAAGAGGTCTTTCAGATGACTATAAGTTATGGCTTTTATTCCTTTAATCTCTAATATTTTTGGATGACCCTTTTAGACATCCAAGTCCAGTTTCGGACGTCTAAGTTGTCTATAGGCCCTTTACCTTAAAATGTCATCTGGAATTTTCAGATGTCCGAAACTATGATTTAATTATGAATACTCACTATGAATTTTCCCATCGAAAGATGCCTTATCCCGTCGAAATCTATGATTTAACTCTAACCACCTGCGATGGCCCAAATAACAATATTTATGGCTCTTATACAAATACTTACTCCAAGTGTCTAGGTTACAGTGAGGACGTGCATATTTGCCTTTAGTGCTCCACCCAGAAAGGTTTGCATATGCAGGGAAGTCACTAATCGTCCAAATTACTGCAGTGCGCATGACAAAATTCTGCTTGTTGGAAGCATCATATGTGATTAACCCATCAGACCATAAATCCTTTAACTCTTCTATCAAGGGTTGCAAATACACATATAAGTCATTTCCAAGAGCATGAGGTCCAGGAATAAGTAAGGACATCATGAAATAAGGTTACTTCATGCACAACCACGGGGGCAAGTTGTAAGGCATTAAGATAACCAGCTACATGAGATGGGAAATACTCAGTGTGCCAAAAGGGTTAAAACCATCGCTTGCTAACGTACCCTAACTTGACATTACGAGAGTCAGCAGCGAACTATGGGAATCTATTATCCAGAGTTGCCCATGCTTCTAAATCAGCAGGATGCCGTAATGCCCCATCTTTGGTGCGACCCTCTGCATGCTATCTCATCAAACCAGCTGTTTTAGATGACATGAAAAGCCTTTGCAGCCTTGGCTTTAGGAGGAAGTGCCTCAATACTTTTGCAGGTACTTTCTTAACCTTTTTTGACTGGGATGGCTCACCGTTGGCTGTAGGTTGCCACCTTGAATTTTGACATACCGTACACTCAGATAGTTTAGAAGCACCTTTCCAATATAGCATGCAGTCATTAGGACACGCATCAATCTTAGTATATCCAATCCCTAAATCTGAAATAATCTTCTTGATATAATAGAATGACTTAGGCAAAGTTTCACCTTCGGGATGTGCATCCTTTAATAAATAAAGCAACATAGAGAAGGACTTGTCTGACCATCCATTTGGGCACTTTAAGTGATATAAATGGACAATAAAAGAGAGTTTGTTGTATTTCTTGCAACCCAGGTATAGTTCTCGATCAGGATCTTCCACTAACTTGTAGAATTTCACTACCTCAGTATTAGGTTCATTAATTGAATCATTTAGCTCCCCAGTATTGGAATTGAGCACCCCAAAGGCATCATCTATCATTCCATGCATATCATCTACTTCATCAGCTTCGTCTTCACTTAACATATCAATTAGCGAATCAATCTCTTCACCAAACTCCCTGTGTAAATACCAAGTACCACGTGCGTAATCCATTTCAAACCCAACACATATCAAATGTTCATGGACAATTTCTCTAGGATACAAATAAATGTTACTACAATTGTCACACAGACATGAAATCACATTATCCATAGCAGCTTTTTTAAATGCCAAATCAAGGAAATATTCAACACCCACTTTGTACACAGAAGTGACCCTAGACTCATTGACCCAACTCTTATCCATGTTGGGCCCGTTATGTGATGAATATCACAAAACCTGAAGGATAATATTGCATCATTGGAATGCCATGCATTATGTAAGTTATGAATCGCAATAGCTAATTAGATGGGCGATAGTTAAAAAAATTTCCATTTTATAAACAATCGAGTATGTATACACTTTTAAAGTACTCAATTTCTACATACTTAACAAGTTTTACAAACTAGATTATAATACACATTATAACAATGTTTGAAGGTTATAAAACCTATAAATATATAAATAGCATATGCTTTATTCTATGATTGGTCATTAACATCAACTAACAATCAAAAACAGTAATATTAAAAAAGGTTAAAATAGAGAAAAATACCTATCAAATGCATTCCCATTTTTATAATTTTATCTTAAAACATAAAGATTCAATGAAAAAAAAAAAAGGCTTTAATTTCTAAAAATGTAATTATAAATATATTGATCTAGCAATTACAAGTATAGAGAAATTGATTTACAAAACTATATCCATACACAATGTAAAAATAAAAATTTCTCAAGAATAGTATTCTTTATTAATCTAATCTTAGATGGAACGGCAATGGACGCATCCATAAACTCAAAAACAAACTCAAACATACCCAAACACCGTCATTTACACAAAAAGGAAGTGCTATCAACAAAATGAAAAAAATATTCTAGAAAAAGTTGTAAGTGTGAGATAAAGGGAAAAAAAAAAAAGGATATCAAAACCAATACGTTTTACACATTAGGTAGCTATAACATGTACCAATAAAGGTGAAAATAAAATATAAGACATGTAGTTTAAAATGATTTAAAACTTACTATATGCAGCTAGCTGTGTGCCACACAAGTCAAGCTCTGATCCTTGTAACAAATACCCTAAAACATACACAATTAATAAGTTTACGTCAGTTTACCTGTGATTATAACATCATGAAAGAAAAATAGTAATGATGTCAAAAATGAAAATGTGTACTCATAAAGGTTGGTGGTCCTATCCCATTTAAGAATTGCATACTTGTTAACTATTAAGTGATTGTATGTTGTAAACATTTATAGAAAATTCGGTAGCATTTCACTATAGTTCTCCTAAGTACATAATTCAAAGAGAAAAGTACATTGTACTTCCCGCTCTAAATTTGTACCTAGAGAACATCTAGATAATGCACCGAACACTCTATAAATGTGTCCAACATATTAGAGCCTAATAGTTGAGAAGTATGTATTCCTAAACTGTCCATATGGACAATTCAAGAATGAATGTGTGTTAAGGTGCCAATTACCCTTATCAACACATAGATTATGTAAGGAAACATACTATATCATAATGATACAAAACGATTTATCCAACATCATCTAAAGGTTGAAAAAGAAGAAGTAATAACTACTTTGTATCCACAATCATTCTTAAACAGGGCATCTAAGGAAGCATAAACAATGTAAGACAATTTAAGAATGAATGCATGTGAAAGCAAGGACTTTAATATCGATATCGCTGGATATATCGAGGGTCCAAAAATGTGGATATATCGGATATATCGTTGGATATATCGACAATATCGATATCGTTTTAAAGATATGGTGGATATTATGATTTAAACACGGATATTTTTATTAAAACTCTGAAAAACAATGATTTAGACTCTAATACACAATCTAGCATCAAAATATTGCAATTTAAATGTGTATAACACAAATATGTATTGTGTAGGGTATAAACAGTGTGAGGACCTGTTTTCTTAATAGGGATTAATACGGTTTAATATATGATCAGCGTAGTTAATCTCTTGATTTATTGGATAACCTAATGTAAGGGTAATCCATTTGTATGATAATATGATATTATATTTGTTTTGATGCTTATTTTGATGAATTAAGTATCCTAAGTGAGGGTTCGGCCTAATTTGCAGTTTTGGGTTAAGCTGCTGAAATTTGGCTAAGTATGGGAGAAAAATGAGTTTTCGTAAATCTTCATTTTTAAAGATAATTTTGGGCGGTAATAGAAGTTTATAATATTATAAGACTTCTGTGATTTTATGGGATTTTATTAGCATGTTTGGATTGGGTTCCACACATGTTTATTTTAGGAAAATCTGTCGGGAGACGGATTTTGTACTAAAACTTGGAAATGAGATTTTGATATATTGAGAATTTGATTTTTCTGATATTTTGTTTGGATTCAAATTGGGGGGTTATTTGCTTATTTTCATTAAATAACTTAAAGTAATCTTCTCCGATTACTTAAATGTTTTGGATGAAAATAAGGATGATGTCTGTGCTGATGGAGAGTTGCCTGACTGACTGTCTATTTTCAGCTGTCTATGTATTTCAGACGGCCGAAACATGTTTCCGCCATCTGAAAGACAATTTTCAGCCGGCTGAAAGTTCATTTCAGCCGACTGAAAATTCCAGAGAGGGTTATTTTGTGTTGGGCATTTTCAGCCGGCTGAAAATATTTTTCAACTGGCTGAAAGTGTCGGCGGACAGTTTCAATAAAGGGTTAAAATGACCTTTTTGCCCTCATTTTCTATATAAACCCTTAACCCACGAATTTCTCTCCATTCTTCCAGCCAAGAGAGAGAGAGAATGAGAGAGGAAGAGTGATGGGAAGGTCGTGGGTAGCTCGCCGGAGCATGGCAGCCCTGATCCGATGCCGGCAAGCGTGGATCTTGCATTATTTGGCCCGATCTACAAGTCTATGGTGGTAGTTTTGCATTTTCATCACTCATCCATGAGGTAAGGGACATTTTCTCATTTTAAACCCTTGTTGCATGGGGTTTTGGGTATAAATCATGTAGTTTTACATGTATTTGGTAGTTTTTGCATAAATATCATGCATAGGGTATATATTTGCTAGGTTTTACAAATTGTGGGAAACCTAGGGTTTGATTCACATCATTTTTGTTATAAAAATGTTGTTTTTGAAATCATTCATCTGAAAATGTTTTATAGGGGTTATTTATTGTGATTTTTATGAACCCACCTGTTACATGGTTTTCTTGGAAAATTTATATATATATATAAAATTTTCCGGTTTATATGGAAATTATGGAGTTATTTCATATGGTTTCTAAGAAAAAACCTATTATGTGGTTTTTGGAAAACTTATATATAATTTTTCGAATTATGTGAGAATTATGGAATTAATAAATGAAAAGAAAAATGATGATGATATGGTGATAAGGGCTACTGGAGTCAGGATTACTGCGGTCCCAAAGGAACGAGACGTCTTGCCGTGTCTTTCTATCCTTTAGTCCTGGGCTACATACCCGAATATGAGGTTACTTTCTGGTCCAAGTAGGATCATAGTGTTTCCTCATGATGGGGTTACTTTCTGGACCAAGTAGGATCCATAGTGTTTCCCTTATTTTTTCGCGCGCGAGGGCCCCGCATGACCTGGGGAGGATTTATCAGTTTGAAAAACTGATGTTATGGATTGCCAGATATGGCAGATGATGATGATTGGCTTATAAGGCCGTGATATGATATCAGATAGTGATGGATAATTCATTTATAAAATGATGACTTTGATAACAAATAACTTGAGTTATTTATTACCTCTTTCAAAAAGGAAAAAGGGGCGTTGGTATTAAATGATTTAACTTTCGCAGTTTATTTCATTTTACCTGTGTTAGTTTTATTTATTAAAAGATTATATTGCAAACTAATCAATGGTTTTGCAAGGTTTTTGAAATGTATATAAACTATGGTTTTTAAAAACCTTGGGTTATTTGGAGAAATATTTTCCTACTAAGCGTGTAGCTCATACCCCCACAGTTTTCTTGCAGGTCATATTTTCAAGCTAAGCTGACCTAGGTTTTGGGAGCACGTCAGCATGCTTGCATTCATGTAGAGAATATTGAAGATAGGCTTAGCATGTATTAATTTTAATCTCATGGCCTGTAATAATTAATTGAGTAGTGGGATGTATATCTGAATGAGACCCATGTGGCTACGATATAGTCGTAGATTTCTTTATTTTTGAAATATTGTGTGGATGGCTGGAAAGGCTTATAAATGCGTTTTCTATAGGTTTTATGACTAGTCGATAACTTGGTATGTCCTATTTACAGACAGGACCATGCCGAATTTTCTAAAAATATTTTCAAAATGATTATTTCTATTAAACATCCACCAAACTTTGCTCTAAAAATGGTTTTCTTACTACGTAATTAATGGCCCCATTTCGGGTCGTTACAAACAGTGTGACGCGCTGAGTAAATATCTATTTGAATTTAACATGTAAATGTCATATATATCATTAAATATCTAAAATACATATCATTTATACAATTCTTTTGCATAAAAACAAACAAAGAAGGCCTGCAGTAGCTGCCTATCCCAAAAGAAAAGAAAATAAAGACATCACTTTATAGAAAGACAAAAAGAGTTGATGCCAAATAATATTAAACTAATAATGGGTTCTCTACTTCATTTAATAATTAAAAAAAAAAAACACAAAGTTAAAAGAGCTAGGAGAAGGGAAAAAAAGAAAAGAATTTCTCTCCTTTTTTTATTATTATAGAAAATTAGAAAGACTCATTTATATATTAAAAGAGTCTTTTATTAAATAAGGAATAATAAAAATAATTATGGTACATTATTTTTATTTATGAATTTAGTGAAGTGTAATACTATTATTTATAGAAGTGTAGAAAAGTCAAAGACTTTTGACCAGTTACGACTCCCCCACAAAGGTAAGTCTAATTTATATTTATATATATATATATATACCCACAAAATACAGGATCTGAATTCCCTGCCCCAATCGAAGTTTGAAGGCTTCGACAACGACAATGTGACCTCGACACTCGACAGTAAGGCAACGTCCATGGAAGCTGGCAGCGAAGCTACCAAAGCAACATCGACGATGAAGAACCCTTCTCAACTGTCGATTGTGGGTCTGTGATCTAACTTTCTTCCATTAGGCATGATGATGGCGATGCAACAATGACGACAAGTAGACGGCGGCGAGAGCACGGTGCACTCTCTACTTCTCTCTAAATTTCATATCTGATTTCTTCCTCTCATTTCACACACTATGGTGCACTGCAAATCTGCAACCATCCCACCTCTCTAAATTTCAGATATAATTTCTTCTTCTCTCTTTCACTCACAACGGTGCACTGTAAATCTCTGCAACCATCCAAGTGGGTTTCGTGCTGTTCTTGTCGATACTCCAAGATATTTCTTCGAAATATCGTCAAAATATCGTCGAAATGTCAAGAAACAAAGCCAAAAAAAGGACTGTTTTCTCGAAATTCGTCGATTTTATCGACATAATCCGATATATCGACGATATGCCGATATAGCTCTCGATAAGTTACCAAAATAAAATCGCATAAGGATATCGTATCGGGCATGGTCGATGCGGCGATATATCATTGATATATCACCGGTATCGATGATTTTTAAGTCCCTGAAAATGTGAAAGTCATAAGAGTCACTAGCATGACATAGTGTGGTTATCACAACCATCACAGATTGACTAGAAGTGAGGATAAAGTCATCACATTAACATAATTATTCACAAAATTTTGTGTCCCATATTTTGTATCAACTCCTATCCAAGAATCTCAAGTCATTTAAGGTCATAATCTTATCAAACTCCTATAAGAATTAGCAGCATTGCTGGTCTTAGGAATCAAATCTTGCAAACTAACAACTTATTTAAATATTTATTTTTTTATTGAAGTAAAGTTTATACTAATAAACAAAAAAGGCATACAAAAAAAATAATAAAATAATGAAGAAGAAGACAGAGTTTCATTTTAAATGCTAATCCACACCCTTTGACCATAACCGCAGGGTCTATCTCTATACACTTTATTCATTTGAGGCTACTTAATATTACTACTTGACAAAGTTAAACCCTGAGAATAATAAAGAAATGCTGGTTTATACAAATTTGTTTTTCATTCTTCCCTGAACTTCATATCAAGTATTACTTAATAAAATAATGTAAGGTACTAAGGTTAAATTATAGAAAAAAATTTTAAGTAAAAAAATTCTATGTTACTAAATATTGATAATTAGAACAAGCAAGTTCCAAATATTGCAGTGTACAACTAGTTCTCAAGTAAGAGTTTTCTTTTTTCTTTTTCTTTTTTTTTTTTTTGTCAACATTATCCAATTTCCTCAATTTTTGGTTTTTCAACTGATTATGATTTTTAAATGTTTAAAATTTTAAGACCATGATAAAACCATGAGTTATGACTTATGACTTATAAGCCCAACATAGCCTAAATAACATGTTTGCATATGTTGACCCTAACATCTGGAGTTTCTATAACAAGCAGGAAAACTTCAGCTTAATCTACTTGTCAGGCCCATTACTTTTTCTCATTCTCATTCTCCAATAAAAAACCATATATTGTGCATCTAAATTGACAACTTGAGCTGACATTAGTTCATTACTTGTAAATGTTGTATAGGTAGCAAGAATTCAACCCAGCGTGCGACCTAATGACTCGTCTTTTTCCCAAACCTGACCCAACTTGTGTCTCTTTAGGTGACCCAGCTATATATAAGGGGCCTTGAGGGTTGTTATATGTGAGATAGAAGACATTATAAAAAGAGTGAGTTTTTGGATGTATTTTGGGGTGTTGAGAACTAGAACAACTTGTAATCTTCATTCCGATAATGTCATATCTTGCTATGTAGACATACACTATACTCTATTCACTTCTTGTTGATTTTTCTAGTTCCCTTGATTACCAAATCTTCATTTCTCATAACAATGAATACTACTACATGTGCACATTTCTAACATAACAAAAGCCTCAAAATAAAGATCAACCCTTAAAAAAACAACAAAAAACAATATATAAAGCAAATAGGGCTAAACAAAATTAAATCTTACTTTGCACTCTCTTGAGTATCCTTTCTAAACTTCTCAACTGTAAACTTTATAATGTCCTGGCCATAGCTATCATGAAAACAACTTATATCAAACACCTTCCTCAGTAAGAAATTTGCATCGTTAAAGTACCCTTCTTTGGACAAATATCATATTCTAATTCATGCTTAAATAGATATACATATGCATTTTCTAATAATAATCATAAGAATTATTACATAATTCATCATTAATCTTATTCTTAAGATAATTTAATTTTCAGGGTCATCACAGTGCACTCGTGTAAGTGTTGGTGAAGAACACTTGTGGTTGTAAATGTTTGATTTCTACCCGTAAGAAGATTGGTATAGTGGATTGGTGAATCCTCAAGTGAACTCTTGCGGTGAGGACGTAGGCAGAAAGATCGAACTTCATTAATATTGTTTGCAATCTTTCTCTCTTAATCTTCTTATTAATTATGTTATTGCTTGTTTTTTAATTTATTCTTACTTGTAATAAACTAATTTTTAGATTACATTTGATTTCATACTTAGCCAAAAACCCTATTCACCCCCCTCTAGGGTTGTTCACTTGGGACAACAGACTTGATGTTAAATCTCCAAGAAAAATAAAAAACAAAAAAACAACACCAGTTGCGTTGTTGCCCGTAAGGAAGAAGAATGGGGAGGTTATTAGGTACAATAAGGTGCATCGTAAGTTATGTGCACTTAGGTGCAATTAGACACATGGAGCATTTCTCTGGCGTTATAAATATTTTTAAAAATCCTATAAAAATCCTAGGAACATCCTTAAAAAAATTTGTAACCAATTGAGTCAGATAACATAGGTTTCAAAAATTGTGAAATTTTAACCCTTTTACGTGTTTTTTTAAAAACTTTGATTGACCGTTACAAAGTGTATAGAACTCCGATTGAACCACGATTTAAACCGTTGGATTTATTTATTTTTTTTTTATGAAATTTATATATTAAAAACTTTAGAAAAATATTTGAATTTTTTATTTTTTATTTTTTATTTATATTTTATTCATATGTGAATGTCCATTTTGCCTTTATGTGTCAAAAATAGTTAAAATGAGCTTTGAATTGAGTTTTTCTTAAACCATTCAATTTCTTATGATGAGTACTGTCACACCCCATTTTTGCACCATCTTACTAGGGCTCATCATTTCATGCATATTTTTGCTTTGTTTTTTAGTCTAGTCACTTGCATTAGTTTTCTAGAGTCACAAGGACAATGGATATGACTTTTGGTTCAATTCGGAGTTGATCTCAAGGGATAATAAGAGCTTTTGTGACTTGAGGGGCATAATCATCTTTTAAGTCCAAACTTTTCATTTGACCTTGAAATAATCTCCAAATTGTCAATTGGAGTTCATATGGATGCATAAGAGGTATTTCTAGGTTCAATTGACAATTTGGGTTAGCTCTAATTAACTCACAATTACCAACCAAATCTTTTCAAATTGACTTTCATTAGTCATTATTTTACCCCCAAAAGTGTTTCATGAAGTTCAATTTTGATATGGAAAGCATTTGGTTTGATCCTATATGCACACCTATGCTTAGCAAATGTAGAGCATAACAGTTAACCGCCTTTGTCAAACCTAACCATGCCCCTATGGTTAGTGGTTTTCACCCTAAAATGTTCAAAAATGTATTCCTCATTGAAACACGGTCGTTTTGGCTTTTGTTTCATCAAAATCGGAGTTAATTTGCCCCCTAAAACACTTCTAGAAGGATTGGGAGTCAAAAATAGGCAAAAATCCGGAGTGGGCTCGGGTAGGGCTACAAACGAGCCGAGCCGAGCCGAGCCGAGCCGAGCTTTGGAGTGTTCAAGCTCGGCTTAGTTAAAAGCTTGTTTATTTATAAATGAGCCGAGCTTTAAACGAGCTTAATTTATTGTGTTCAAGCTCGGCTCATTAAGATTTAAAAAAGCTCAGGCTCTGCTCGACTCGGCTCGTTTAACTAAACAAGCCGAGCTTGAGCTCATGTTCAAGATTAGTTTGATCTCATGAATGTGAGTTTTAAACATTAAGATAAAAGTTCACAAACCTTAAAAATCTTCCTTAGATAAATACAAGATATAACTATTAAGGAAGTATTATCTCTTTCATGTTAATTGGTCCACTCAGCAAAGAGAAACCAAAAATAAATTAGGGTATTTATACAAACCCCTTAATGAGCCTACTACTAAGATATTTTACGAGCCTTTTAACGAGCCTATTTGCGAACCTATTCACGAGCCCTTAACAAGCTTGTTCACGAACATAAATGAGCCGAGCTATGGTCTGCTGAAGCTTAGCTCGTCTAATAAACGAGCCTAGTATTCAAGCTCAGGCTTGACTCATTTATTAATCGAACAAACTCGAACGAGCCTTTATCGAGCTTGTTCACGAGTTGTTCATGAACGGCTCAGTTCATTTGCAGCCCTAGGCTCCGATGACCACCCAGCCTCGAGCGACTAGCCGCCTGGGCCCAGGTGGCTAGCCGCCCAGGCCCTAGTGGTCACCTGAGGCCACTTTCCTATTTTCTCTATGTTTCCTTACTGAAGTGGATTTCTTCCTATTTTGACGAACAAGGACTCTTTTGGACGAGTTTCTTTCTAATTTTTGATAACTTCTGAGTTACTTAAGCCCCAAGGAGGTCTCTAATAACCCTTGGATTAATTTTTATGGTTTTAATCCCAGCCATTGGTTAATCCTAATTGAAGTCTATAAATACCCCCTATGCTTCAGCACAAGGGGAGGCACTTTATGCATTAATATTTGAGTGTTTGAGAGAGAATAAGAGAGAGAGACTTGGAGGAGAGCTAAAGGACCTGCTGTAGCCTTGGAGAACATTAATTCAAGACATCTACAAGAGCAAGAGGGAGTCCATACAGCAGCAAGGAAGGCTTCCCTAAGGTATTCTCCTTCTCTATTCAAGCTTAAACTAGGGTATCATGTAGAATAGCTTTATTGCATGCAATGTTTATGATTTCTACCATGGATTAAGGTTACTATTAGTTAATACATGTGATAATGATGATGTTCATGATAAGTTTTGCATGCTTTAGAGTTAGTTCATAGGTTTCAATGCATAGTTATGATTCTTGTGCTTCTGTTGTCCTTGTACTAGGATAGTGTTATTGCATGTTAGAGTTAGGATTTTTGTCATGTTCTATTGTTTTAGTTAGATAATATGCATGATTTAGATTCTGTTTATTTTTATTTTAGCATGTTTAGAGTTGGTTTTGTGTGTTTTTAAGCATATTTGTGAGTTTAGGTTTTTTAGTGTCCTTATTTTTTGTTAGTTTTTACACAGCATGTTAGTTTAGGCTTTTTTATTGGTTTTTCTTCATAGTTGCTGTATATGTTTTGCATATGGAGTAAGTATGATATTTTTGAATGCATGTTAGTACATTCTAGGGTTTTTATGCATGATATGGTTCTAAGATTGTGTTAGGGCTTATGAAAGTTTGCTGTTTTTGCTATTAGCATGTTTAATGGATGATTTTAGGCCATAATACTATTTTGTCCAGATTTGCATATTAGCGTTTTTGCATGATTTTGAGCACGTGTAAGGGTGCAAATAGGTGTGGTAATTGTTCTATGGCAAATAGGGCTGCCAATGCTTGAAATGGCTAATGCTTGGAGTTATTGCGCTCAGGTAAGTGGGTGTGAGGTGCCCCAATTCACCTCTCTTCTTAACTCTTTCTCTTCTCCCTCCTAGGGTTAGTTTTTAATATGAATCAATGGTTCTAATCAAAGGTTTCCTTCAATAATAAATTCTGGTTTTTATCAAAGTTTCCATATTGTGGAGTTCTTTCTAAAATCGAATTTGGTTTATCTATCATATTCAACTCTTTTTCAAATAAGGAAACCTAGGGTTTTTGCCATAGGTTTGTATTAAGTCTTAACCCTATTTCTAATCGAACTACGTAGACTTTGATCCATGTATTTCGTTGCATGGTACGTAAGCGCTCTTCATGATGCTCAAGTCCGTTCTAGGATCCAAGTATCCTAGATTTCTTTCTTTCTTTCTTTTCTTTATTTTCTGTTTTTATGTGCTTCTTATACATGGATGGATGAATGAAATATATGATATGCATGCAATTCTTGTGATGATATACTTGCTGATTTTTGTATGAAAAGATCTTAATTTAGCCCAAATAAACTGAGAGACCGAAAGGGTGACATGGGTGCCTATAGGCTTTGCCTAGAACCTTCCCATGTCATAACTTAGCCCCCGAATCCCTGATTTCTTTGGTTTCCAAAAGACTTGTTTTTGCCTTTCCTTTTTAAACATAGAGTCATTCAAATAAGTTTTAGAGTTTTCCTTGTTTCCTTTAAAAAATAAGGTGGCGACTCCTTTTCTTTTGTTTAACCCCAATCGAATTCTTTCCTTTCTCGTCAACCCCATATGGGCCCAATTTCCAGGGTTCACAAGTACAATGAAATTAGAACAATTCTTTGTATTTTTTTATTAGTTCTTATATTTTCATAATTACAACTTAACTCATAAGTTCTTTTTTTTTTTTTTTTTTTTTTTTTTTTTGCATTACCAAGGGCATGCTAATATGTATTCTTGATGGTACATGGTTAAGTTACTTATTTCATTTAATTAATATAATGAAATTTCATATACGTGTAGATGTTCTTTGATGAGAAGTACCCCTGCGCATGTTTTTTTATTTTTTATTTTTATTTATTACATTAAGAAATTTATTGTGTCTTACTAAAAAGTTGAGAAGAGGGGGCTGGGGCAAGAATTGCCTTACATGCGCTAATATGGCATATCGTTTTTGAAGGCATAAGGCCAATAATATGGTATACACATGATGAGCGGTGTGTGTTGTGGTCGAGGGTATGAGTGGACAAGCATGCTATTAAAATTATTTTAGGGTTTATTATGTGATTAACTTTATTGAGTCGTTAATAGCTTACGATGTTAATTTAATAACATCTTACAGGAATAAAGAATCAATAATGAGAAAGGGATTAAGAAAGTTTAGCAGTTTGAGATCTTGTATTGTTTGTGTAAATATAAGTTTAGAGAACTCCAATTTTATAATATTTAGCTGATTTGTATTTTGATAAATGTTGTAATTCCTATAAATAGTTATGTTATTATAAAGAGTATTTACTAGTAATCGGTCTTGAAACGCATGAAAATAGTTAGTTGTAAAGAAGTATTGATACTATCACCTCTTCTTTAAGATATAAGAATGTTATTTAAAGGTATTACAAAAATTATCAAAATACAAATCAACTAAATATTATAAAACTGGAGTTCTCTAAACTTATATTTACACAAACAATACAATATAAAGAAATGTTGATACTATCACCTCCTCTCTAAGCTATAAGAATGTTATTTTTCGGATGTAACATTATCTCATCCCAAAACATGGTTCGATGACAACTTTAACATTAGATGATGGTGTAATTTCATAACGAGGGGCTATATCCAAAGGCGAAGCTACGTACACCAAAATTTCAACAAACCTTTATATCTCTTCGATCATTTTTTATTTAATCCCTCTATATCGTTAACTTAGTCCCTCTAGATTTATGTTTATTTGAATAAAGCCTCCTAAGGCCCGTATAGATTTTTTCTTTTATCTATACATTTTCTGTTAATTAATGTATCGCTCATCAATTCATTCTTTATTTTCTTAACAAATTTGGAGTAGTATTTTAAAAAAAAAAAAATGGATGGATTGAGATCCAATAATTTCATGAAATGAAATCATCGATGATCAATGGTAACTGGTAAGTTTGGCTCCCACTAATACAAAATTCCTCGTCCATCCTGGCTGTATCTATAATTTACCCAAAAAAAAAAGAAAAAAAAGAAGGGTAAATTACATTAACATCCCTTTTAGAATCTGACTATTACAGATACACTCCCTCACATTTTTGAAATTACACTAACATCCCTTACTTTACAAAATAAACTACAAAAAGACTCTTCCCTCTAACTTCCGTCCATTAATCTGTAAAATCTTGTTTAAATTTTTTCAAAATACCCTAACTACCCTTATTGGATGATAACTTCCATGTTAAATGCATATAACTTACTAGTCTAATACGGTCATTTAGCACTTTTGAATTTTCTTATTATTATTGATAAACAACTAAAAGATAATACTTCTTCCATTTCTATTTGATTGTCCCCTTTGAAAAAACACGCTTTTTTAGGTAACTCTATTAAATACTTTCAAATCAAAACTTAGGTTTTAAAATTCCAATTTTACCCTCAAGTGTACAAAACATTGGAAAGAGAGAAAAGACATTTTTAAGGGTAGTTTACGAAATCAAACAAAAAGAATTATTGACTTTTTGAATGTAACAATTATTTTGGAATATCTCAAAATGGAAAGGAGGCCACTTAAATAGGAATGGAGGGAATATATATATATATATATAAGAAAAATGTTAAAAAGTTTAAATTTTCTGTCTAATTGATGTGACAGCTGTCAGATTTGCTCCTTATAAACAATTATTTATTTAATTAAATTTTGAATTGATTTGCAACCAAAAAAAAAAAAAAAAATTGATTAGCCAAGTTGCCACCTCTTTTGAGTAAGTAGATTTGGGTAAAAAACAAAAAAAAATGAAAAAAAGAAGGGTTATGTAGCATTACTCATATGTAAAAATAAATGAAAATAATTATTACAATGAGAATGCACATATGAAGGTGACAAATGAAGTGGAAACTTGACAAATCATTTTTTTTTTTTTTTGCATATCAATTAAAATTTTAATTAAATAGATAATTGTTTCTAATGAACAAATCTGATGGCTGTCACATCAATTCGATAAAAAATTTAACATTTTTGGCATATATATATATATATATATATATCTTTTAGTTGTTCATCAATAAAAAAATATATATATATCGAATGTACTGGATAAATGTGTTAGACTGATGAGTTATATTCATTTAACATAAAAGTTGTTATTCAATAAGCGTAGTTAGGGTATTTTAAAAAAAATTGAAAGTAATTTAATGAAATTAATGGATGGGAGTTAAAAGGAGAAATCTCTTTGTAATTTATTTTGTAAAGTAAGAAGTTTTAATGTAATTTCATAAATGTGAGGAGATGTTTCTGTAATTGTGAGTCTTAATGTAATTTACTTCCATTTTTTTTTTCTTGGTCAAGTCCTTGAGATTCCAATCCATGGGAAGGCATATATTGTCACATGAACTCATCATTTTTCTCATTAACCAAACACACCGAATATCCCGGACATCCCGCGCTCTTCACTCTTCCATCATCCTTTTTCTCACTTTCTCGTTTTTTCCCCAGAACATGGCATTTTCTATGACTTTCACTTTCCAGTGATTACGCCCCTTTTTTATCTCACTTTCAACATTCTAGGGTTTTCCCTCTTTCCAAACAGAAAACGAAATGAAATGAAGCGCGTTTTCGACGAAATCTCCGACGAGGAGTGGGAAAATCATTCATTCAAATCCTCGCGAGTCTTCAGAAAGTCCCAAACACCTCCTGCTATTGAATCCTTCGCCTACCGATCATCAAAACCGGAAAATTCTGATCGAAGCAGCGACGACGATTGCGTTGAAATCAAGCAAACTTTCCGGGAAAATTCAGGGGAGGAAAACTTGAGGGAAATTTTGGAGGATGATGATGTTGAGGAGGTGAGGTCGGTGGTGAATCGTAGCCGTCGGTTTGTTGTGGACGATGATGAGGAGAGCGATGGGGATTTTGCGGAAGTTGTGGAAGTGAAGTCTACGGAAGACGAGGGGGAGATTAAGCTGGATGATGATGAAGAAGAGGAGGTGGAGGATGATGATGTTGTTGGTAAGGCCTTGCAGAAGTGTGCGAAGATATCGGCGGAGCTGAGGAAGGAGCTATATGGGTCGTCGGTGGCGTCGTGCGATCGGTATGCGGAGGTTGAGGCGTCTTCGGTTGGGATTGTAACTCAGGTGCTTGTCATTTGCATTCGGTTCAACATTTTATTGAAGTTTTTATCTTTTAGTTCTGTTTGGTTGCTGAGTAATTGAGGAAAAGAGAGAAAAAGACATTTTCGGAATTTGTTTTCTGTCTTTAAACAAGGGAAAATTCATCTCATTTGAGCTGAATAGTTGCATTAGGCACAGTTGAGTGGAAATTATTGTTTTCTTGGGGAGTTGGGTCCCAAGTGATGGAAATTGGATTTCTTTTAGTTTCTGGCGTTTTCTCAGTGACCAAACAGAGGAGGTAGTGATATTTTGAATTTTGCCATTGGTTATTAGTGGGTTTTGATTTTGTGATTGTAGGATGATATTGATGCGGCTTGTTCGGGCAAGGGTTCGGATTTTCAGCCTGTTCTGAAGCCATATCAGCTTGTTGGTGTCAACTTTCTTCTATTAATGCATAGAAAGGGTATAGGGGGAGGTACTTTTTCTACGTAACTGTCACCATTATATGTTGTACATAGATATTGGTTTTATGCATTGTCAAGAAGTGAATTCTTAGATGCTGATCAATTCAATATGAAACTAACTACATAATTTAACTAAATCTTCAAACGGATTCTGTTAGACCCAAAATTTTTCCTTTTTGATATATTTAATCTTTTCTTCATGGAGAGATAAAGGCAAGCACTTTTTTACTTTGTTTACCTCAGGCATGTTGGCCAAGTTAAAAAACTGGGAAAGAAAAATTAAGTATGACAAGACCAATGGCTTACATGTTTTGGACTGGAAGTAGTTCATTTGATAGTTAATTAAGGATCAAATTACTAATGTTGGACTGCAGATTTTGAATTAAGTTGGCTTTTCCATTAGATATTCTACTGCTGGTCACTTCATTTGTTGGTTTGCTACATCATAAACTTCTTCTCCTAATTCTCCCTTTGTTTTTTATTTTACTTTATTGGATGGAGGTAAAATTGTCCAGTACACATGAAGTTAACGGGCAACACTTTAAAAAATCCAAAGAGGAAAGCCTCCCTCCCGTAAAAATGGGGAACACAAAAAATAATTCAGTTTTGAGGAAAAAATCTCTAATATTCAACAATGACATCTCCTTATTCTAAGAATATTTCTATTCCTCTTCTTTCAAAATCAACATCTTGCTCCTTATTTGTTGCTTTAAATTGCTTTTTACTAAGTTTGTGAAGAGACTTTCTTTACAGTGAATTGTTGGACACTTCTTCTCCAGGTTGGCATGTTGAGCACTTGTCAACTTGATAGAATGATACCTTTGTCCAACTTTGGTCGATTTGACTTCTTGCTCCTTATGTATTGCTTTGAATTTGTGAAGAGACTTACTTTTACAGTGAATTGTAGGACACTTCTTCCTCTCCTGGATTGGCTTGTTGAACACTGGTCAACTTAATACATTTGTCCAACTATGTTCGACACTTCATTGGGCGCTTACATATCCACTCCTATTTACTTAGGAAAAAAGAGGCTGTAGAAGAAATGTGAAATTATTATGTTACTCTCTATTTTAAATCTCTATGTTTTTTCAAATTATAGGTACAAACTCAAAAACTGAAGTATATGGCACATATATGTGTGCCGTTTCCCCCTGTTAAGATAAGTCCAATATTCCAATATACTCTGTTTTTTTTCATAGTGAAACATTGAGTATATGTCCAGACCTTATATCTTGTTTGATTCAGCTGTGCTTGTTTTCTCACTCATCCTTTGCTTCCTTTCTCCTTTGTTATTCATAGGTATTAGGATGATCCTTTCTCCACTGTACATTAAAGGAGGTATTAGCTTACCTACAATGGTAGATATAAAGATAATAAAGCCATGGATTATCAAGTATAATATCTAAAAGCCTCATAGGATTGATGTGAGATGTCACATCGAATAATTTTTGTAAAATTGTTATTTGGATAGGTTTGAGTTTCAAGCTCCTTTTCAAACTTCTTTAAAATTCTTTTAACGATATAGTAGTGTTTTGTGGGTCCATCATTTTGTTCCCATCCATCCAACTTAATTTTATTAACATCGCAGTGCTTTGTCCATCCATCTGTTTGTTCCCATCCATGCCATGTGAGGTGAGTGAACTAGAATCAAGTAAGTGGTGTCCAACATAGGTTAGAGTGTGGAGTGCCTACAATATGTTGATTGGAAAGGATTAATCCATGAATTTAGATAGATTCTCTCTAAGTCCGCCCATCTATAGATTGAGAACATTTATGCTGCCTTGAAGAGTGCATCTATGTAAAGCGTAGTTGTAGTAAAGGTTTCCTCTCCCCCTTCTCTTTTTTTCTTATGATAAACCACAACTATAATTGTAATATCTCGGGATCCCACATTGCCTGGCTAGAAAAAGTGACTGCACTATATATATGTAAACTTTGTTCCCCAACTAGTCTGATGCTTTTTAAAGTTGTGAGGGGTAACCTAAAGCGGACAATATCATGCTAGTAGTAGGGGTGGGGTGATATAAATGGTATTAGAGCTGGACTTGCCTCGCGTTGTGTGGGTCATGTTGGGATAGATTGTGTACTCTTTAGTGAATCCAGATTCCAGCTCCAGCCCAGTGGATGGTGGCTTTGGGCGGTGGCAATGGCATGGTGGGAACCATTGACCCTGCAAGGATGTGTGGTTCTATGGGGGGGCGAATGTAATACCCCGGGATACCACATTTGGCTAGAAAAGTAACTATGCTATATATGTGAACTTCGCTCTCTAACTAGCATGACGTGTTTTAAAGTCGTGAGGGGTAACCTAAAGCAGACAATATCATGCTCATAGTGGGGGTGGGGCATTACAATAATAGAGAAAAAGTTTAGCTTTTGGGACGTGATGACCTATTTTGAATAGCTTTTGCTATTGTTATTGCTTTATGGCTTGTGGATGTTTTTGTTTGTTCTTGTTTGGGCGGACCCCTGGTCCTCCCCTTCTTTTCTTTTCCTGCTTCTTTGTACTTCCATCTCTTAATTATTAATAATACATTCCTTCGTTGCTGATCCAAAAAAAAAAAAAAAAAAAAAAAAGGTATAGCTTTTAAAGGGTATACAAGCCAGTCCTCTACAAAAAGGACGGAAAAGATACACCACAAACCCCATAATCCCCAAGAGAGAAAGTCAAGGAGGATAGAAATGTCCCATAAAGCACTCTACGTTGAGGTTTTTCTATCGGCAAGAAGGTATGGCTCTTCATTAGCTGAATGATGCAATCAAGAAAAAGTTACACCAACAATTTTGTATGAATCCAGAATTCTACTTATAGTGTGTCAAATTCAAAGTACCTTCCTCCTTTTGTTGGTCTGATAAATAATTGTTGAAAAATCCTGCTTGACTAAGATATCTAAAACTTTGGTCGTTTGGATATCAAAGGAGGAAAAATTTAGGTGCAATGTTAGTGGCTCAGTGACCAAAGAAGTGGTGAAGGATTACAAGAAGAGAAAGAAGGAAGGTTTCATTTTTTTTATTTTTTTTATTTTTTTTGATGAAGTAAAAAGGTTTCATTTTTAAAGTTGGATTTTGAGAAGGTTTATGATCATGCGAATTGGAACTTTGCAGTGATCATTAATGGCAAGCCTATGGGTTGATCCAGGGTCTCTAGAGGCCTTAGACAAGGGAATCCTATTTCCCATTTTTTGATCTCAGCTCTATATCTGTCCGTGTGTGCGTGACAAGGGAATCCTTTTTCCCATTTTTTGATCTCAGCTCTATATCTGTGCGTGCGTGTGTGTGTGTGTGTGTGTGTGTGTGTGTGTGTTTTTTTTTTTTTTTTTTGTTTGGGGGGGGGTGTTTTGAGGTGCGATAACATTCAATTTAAGGAGTCTCACTTCACTAGAACAAGACTCAATTTGTTACTCAAATGAGGATTTTGTGGAGCTGTGCACCTTAAGAGAACATGTGAAATCTCACCACAAATGGACCCGAGAAAGTGCGTGCATATGTGTATCTATATACTATTGTTCTTCACTTACCTCAGCAAAGTATGTGGACCACGAAGGAGTTTATTTAAGGCAGTTGTTGTTTGGAAGATTATTCTACTATACAAAGCACCAGAATTTATTGTTTGTTTCGCACAGATCTAAAGACTAAATTGGGTTGGTTACTGTGGCAGACCATTCAAAAGACTGGAGAGGCACTCCACCCTAAACATGTTTTTCCTAATTCTTGTATTTGGTTTTTTGTTTCTCCTATTTCCATTTTGCTGTTGCTACAACCTCTAAATCTCTTCAAACCTATTAAAACTGAAAAGTCTGAAATCATGTTAGTGTGGCAGAAATTTTTCCACTAATCTGGCACTAGGTTGTCCTAAAATTATCCCAGGATTGTGGCCTATAAAAATTACTAGAAACACCACGATTTCCAAACTTGAAGCCAAATTTTCGCAAAAAAATACCATGATACCCCAGATATGGAGGTTTCTCCATCTTCAAATCCACGTGGACTGTTGTCAAAGCTGGTTTAGCTTTGCAGCTATTCGTGCTCCTCTTCATTGATAATAAACTTTTAGGAGCTGATCCCAATTAGAGATGACTAAGTATGCCTGGGAGCAGGAAGCTGCTATTTTCAAGCTGGGTTGGCTTTTTATGATGAAATTATAGCTCTTTGTAATAATCTTTTGTGGGTTTGTCATCATAGTTTTAAGAAGCTTTTGTGATGATCACCTCAGCGCGAGTTGGTTTTGAAATGCCTCGAAAACTTTAAAAATTAAGCAAGGGTCTTGTCGAGTACATGCCTCATTGAGCAAGGCTTAGTCAATGTGCACTTTTTGCACCCTATTACATCTCAGTTCTTGAGGCATATACCTCATGCAACCTACTGATAAGCCCATTTTATTTAATTTTTGAAGTGAAGAATCATGTTCCCTTTGTTATTTGATTGTTAATTATATATATATATATGTACGCATATTATTAGTTTCCTTCAATCTTCTTATTAACAATGTTTCTTGGTTGAACTATGTTCTGCCTATTTGGTATCTCTACATAAAACCTTCATATAATTTGATTAATGATGCCATATGAACTTTATTCTTTCTTTCTTTTTTTTTTTTTTGCTTTTTTTATTTTTTATTTTTTTTGTTTTTTTTTGTTTTTTTGTTTTTTGTATTATGATCCTTGATGTAAAAAAACGTATGTACATATAGATTTTTAGTTTATGTAGCATTTATTCATCTCCTCTCTTTTATACCATTTTTTGTTTGTTTATATATTTTTGAAAATAAGAATAAAAATTGTGGAAGTGTACACTCTTTGCCTTTAGGTTCATGCCTCACTTTGCAAGATTTAAACTCCTTGCTTTATGCTTTTGCCTTTCAAAACCTTGGTTGTCATGTCATGCTCTGTGAAGCATGGATACTCCTATGCCCCCAACTATCTATGTTGTATTCGTATCAGATAGCAATATTTCTAGGATACTCCCTATACGTGTTGGATATGGTTTGTACATTATGCAATAGTAAAAAATAATGCCACTTCATCAGATACTTTAGGATACTCCCTGGATACGTGATATGGATGGGATACGTTTAGGATCACTTAATTTTTTTATTTTCATTTTTTAAAATTAAAAAAATGAGGGTTTGAATGTAAAATTTAGAAGTATAAAAATTACTGATATGTATACATACCTTGATCAAAAACGGATTTTCATTCTCTCTTTCTCCCTCCCTCCTAGATCGAAAACTAGATTAGAAGCCCATAAAAAACCCGTAGTTTTTATTATTATTATGTTTATATGTGTGTCTAAGTGCAGTCATGACATTTTCTTCCATTTAAAATTGATTTAATTTAATTTGATTTTCTTTATAATGTTGGTGGGATTTATTAACAATTATTCATTATAGCTCCATTTGATTGACGGGAAAAGAAAAGAAAAGTGAACTTTCTTGCACTCTCCATGTGTTTAGTTAGTGGGAATCTTGTGGGAAACATAAATAACCACTCACTAGCTCTTTCTAGCAGGGAAAGCTATCCCACAAAACACATCTCACATTTTTAATAGGAAAAAACATTGTGGGAAAGATGACACTTTATTTTTTCTTACAACTTTCTTGTAAACCAAACACATGCAAGAAAATCAATTTCTAACATTATCATTTTCCTTTACTTTCCCACATTTCACTTTCTTGTATATGTTTCCCGTCAACCAAATTGAGCCTATAGGTTGAGGGCTTATGAATGATGAACATGGTTGATGGCTTGATGCCTATGGACGTGTGTTATGGTCATTTATTTATTGGTTTTTTTGGATGTTTTAATTTTTTATCTTTTTATGTTTGTTACCATATATATATATATATATATTAATATATTTATTTTTTGACGTATCGCCGCTGTATCATATCTTACTTTTTTGAAAATCACCATATCGGCGTATCCATATTGTAATGTATCTGTATCTCGGCTTCATAGGTCATGCTAAAGCTGGTTGTCCAATATCATTTTTAGCTCATGAAAAGCATGTCTTAAGGTGTTGATTGGATGTTTGATTTATGGTTCTTTATAGATTTTGTGATTTTAGGTTATAGTCCCAAAGGGTAATGGCTGACTCACTTTTGTATTCCATGCAGCCATATTGGCAGATGAGATGGGTCTTGGTAAGACCATTCAGGTACCTTGGGCTCGAATATGTTTCTTGTGTATTTACAGTAATTTGAATTTTATTTTTTGAATTTTAATGTGACAATAATATTCTTTTATCCAACAGGCTATCACATATTTAACGCTGCTGGAACACTTAAAAGATGACCCTGGTCCACATCTAGTTGTATGTCCTGCTTCTGTTTTGGAAAACTGGGAAAGAGAGCTTAAAAAATGGTGTCCATCATTTTCTGTACTCCAGTATCACGGGGCTGCCCGAACAGCGTATTCAAAAGAGTTGACTTCTTTGGCCAAAGCTGGATTGCAGCCTCCATTTAATGTGCTTCTTGTGTGTTATTCGCTTTTTGAGCGCCACAGGTTTGCTTTACTATGTCTCAGGCCAATATATCTTTATTCAATTTCTTTATTTTGTATGGGTTGGGGAACTATACTTTTGGTTGGACTCCTTGTACTCCTTTGTAATCTTTCCTATTTGTTCAATAAATTTACATTTCTTATCAAATATATATATAAATATTTGCATTTTCTTTGTACTCTTTTACAGTGTGCAGCAGAAAGATGACCGTAAAATTCTAAAACGTTGGCGATGGAGCTGTGTGCTGATGGATGAGGCCCATGCTTTGAAGGATAAAAATAGCTATAGGTGGAAAAACCTAATGTCTGTTGCACGAAATGCGAACCAGCGTCTGATGCTGACAGGAACACCACTACAAAATGATTTACATGTATGCTATTAGCATTAACTTTCTTAGAACTTTACAAGAACTGACATGAAAATTATATATTCAAGTGAAAAAGAAGAAAATATTAGAATAAATTATCTATGTTTGTGCTTTAATGAAGTAATGATTGCTTTATGTTGAACTCTTACCAAGCAACTTGTACGATACATAAAAATTATTCATGTAGAAAAAGGGATTCTATAAGGGGTAGTAGGGGTGTGCACGGGTCGGTTTGGAGCAATTGGGAGAGAGATCATCAACCAACCCGCCAAGGGCGGTTTGCAAAATTTTCAACCCGTTGCCAAACCGTTGGTCTTGAAAACCAGCGGATTGGTTGATTTCTTTTGGCAGTTTTGAACCAACGGTTTGGGTGGATTGGGTGGGTTGTATCATACCGTTCATAACTTTTATAAGGATCATCAAACGACCAAAAAGTGTGCTTTCATAATCTCTATGAGGATGGTTTGTTAATTTCTTAGCAAAAATTTTTAGAAACAAACCTTTTTTTTTTTTTGGGGGTAAAAAGAGACAAATCATTTAACATTCTATAATATCAAATCCCACAAAATAATTATAGATCAAGCAACAAGAAGTTTAAAAAGAACTATAATGACTTAACATGTTTTCTTGTAGAAAGTGTATATATTATATATATATATATATTTGATGAAGTAGTATTAGTATATGTGTAATTGAAAGCGGGTTGGGTTGGTTTATTCGTGGTTTGACAAAGTTCAACCCGCCAACCAAATTGAACCACCAGATTTATTGCTCAACCCAGCCAAGCCTATTCTCTCAAACTGCTTGGGTCGGTGCGGAATGGAGCGGATTGGTTTGGTTTGATTTGGCGGATTTGGCGGTTTTTTGCACATCCCTAAGGGGTAGGACTTAGGATTGTGTATTTATTTTGGAAAATGATGTTTATGTTCCCTTAGTGACTGTAGTGGATGTAATCTATCGAGGCTTGGTTATTCGAATATGAAGATTATGTTAGAGGACATTCCAATAACTTTTTTATCTTTCCTCAAGATCTAGATGGAAAAAGCCTAATAGGAAATTTGCAACCTGAGCCATTTTGGTTTTACTATTCTTGAGCTTACTGAATGGAATTGTGCTTGCTTGACTTCTCAAAAGTTTCTCATGAAATTTGAGGTAGGTTGTAGTAATTGAGAAAATCACTTGTAGTCCATGTGCAGACAATTAGTTAAATCTTTGTTTAGCAACTCTGAAAGCATTTTATCCTGAACCCGTGCTTGAATTAGTGATGCATATGTTTTCCACTTTCCAAGTGTGGATGGATGGTTCTTGCGCGTGTGTGCTGATGTATGTCGGCGGTTACTGACAATGCTAATAAAGATTGTCAGTGTTGAGGTGTACTTTTCAAGAAGTGATGTTGCACAAATGTAGCTGATGTGATACCAGTAGAGAGAGAGAAGAATAGGGAGAGAGAAAGAGAGAGAAAGGGAGAAGAAGAGAGAAGAAGAGAAGATGAAGAAAGAGAGAGGAAGGAGAGAAACTCTACTTGCTTAGGGAGGTTGGAAGAAGAAACCCTACTCTTAGGGAATTGGAGAGAAAGCACTTTGCTTTATTCAATTATTCATCAAAACTAATTTTCTAGGGTTTACATTCCAAGCCCTATATAGGGAAATCAAACATAAATATGGAAATTGCTAAAGCATGGAAATAACTAAAGAAATGGAAATAAGCCAATGTCTGTTTTTGAGTTACTGGGTCTTTGTTGCAGGAGCTGTGGTCATTGTTGGAGTTTATGATGCCTGATCTTTTTGCCACTGGAGATGTGGATTTAAAGAAACTATTAAATGCAGAAGATAGGGATTTAATCATTCGTATGAAGTCCATTCTTGGACCATTTATTTTAAGACGTTTGAAATCTGATGTAATGCAGCAGCTTGTCCCAAAGATACAGCGGGTATGTTGGATGCTTACTTGTCTGGTTAAGTTTCAATTTAGTTGCTTAATTTTCTTAAAAATACCTTTTCATTTGAGCTCTTAATTTGAAAAGTCCTTCGAAAAAAATTTAAAAAAAAAAAAAAATTATACTGGAAGAGCTAAGAAACGTTTCTGTAGGTTGAGTATGTCTGCATGGAAAAGCAACAGGATGATGCTTATAAAGAAGCCATCGAGGAGTATCGTGCAGTTTCACGAGCTCGTATTGCGAAGTTTTCTGAGGTTAACTCGAATAATGTTGTTGCTGTTCTTCCTCGGCGTCAGATTTCGAACTATTTTGTTCAGTTTCGTAAGGTAATGCATCATCTTCTTTTATCACGCTTGCCCTAAATTCATTTCATTTGGATGTGATTATGTATATTTTATGCTTATTTTCATTTTGATTATCAAAATTTTATTTTGATTATTGATTTTTTGTTCTTGTTCTTGTTTATTCTAGATTGCAAATCATCCTTTACTGGTGAGGCGTATTTACACTGACGAGGATGTTGTTCGTTTTGCTAAAAAGTTGTATCCAAAGGGTGTGTTTGGCTTTGAATGTACCTTAGAAAGAGTAATTGAGGAGCTTAAGGGTTATAATGACTTCTCTATTCACCGGGTAATTCTTCTTCTTGATGATTTCGCTTTCTTACTTGTTCTGCAACGTTGCATACTCAAAATGTGATTGGATTATAATTTTGAATAATTGCATATGGATTTTACAACCTTTTTTTTTTATTATTATTATAAATTTTCTCGTCCTTTATGCTATGCTACCTGGACCCTTTGCTTTACTGTGGAGTGCCTCCCTTTGTTGACAAGACACAAATGGTATGGCCTGCATGGGTATGCATATTCGATCCTTAATGGAAATCTTTTGAAAGCATACAAATCCAACATGCAAACACACACCTGTACACAACACATGACACCCATGCCCGAGTCCATGTAACCTAGCCCTTGTGTTGATAATTGGAATTTTGTGCTTGCAGGCTTGCAGCCCAAGCTAGAACTCCTACGTCCTTGATTTTAAGAAACATTGTCTCAGATGGTAGAATTACTAGTTGTGATGCACTTGTGCGTCTGAAAGAGGTTTACATGCTAATTAATTTTGAAACTAATACATTAACCAGTAGCATGTTTGATCTGAGAGTTTCTGAATATGAGGAAGATCTTCCAGATTGAGGAGAAGATGTTTGACATTTTGGTGATCAATGAAAATAGGGGTAGATTTGTTAGGATTGATGAGACGGGTAGCGGTCTTTCTAGTAATATTTTTTTGGAAATTCTTTTTTAAAAAGATTTGTTGAGTGTCTTTTTATAAAGTGTTCGTCAATCTTAATTTGATTAGTCCGATTATGTTGCATAGGATTGTGAGGAATATTGATAGTTGCCTTGTTGTCACAGTACAACTGCATAGGTTCCTTACAGTCAATCCTAGTTATTTTCAGAAAAATATTTAACCACAACAGTTCACCAACTCCGTGTACCATTGTTTGAAACTCGGATTTTGCTTTGGATCTAGCCACCATTGATTGCTTCTTCCTACGCCATGTTACATGATTTCCCCCTTACAGAGGTATAGTAACCAAAAGTAGATCTCCTATTAGTAATGTAACCATCCCAGTCAGCATCCTTATATGGCTTCATTCTCAAATGATCATGTCTAGAGAATAGTATGCCTTTTTCAAGAACAGATTTCATGTAATGAAGGATCCGATAGAGAACCTCCATGTGATACTCACTAGGAGAATGCATAAATTGACTTACAACACTGACAATATATTTATCCCCCAAGGCTACCTCAATATCTTTTCCTGGTTTATCATTCTGCGAAATTGGAATGTCACTGGCTTTACACCCAGGATACCTGTTTCACCAAGAAGATTTAGAATATATTTCCTTTGAGAAACAAAAATGCCTTTCTGGGATCTCGTAACCTCAATACCTAGAAAGTATTTTAAGCTTCCTAGATCCTTTATTTAAAATATTTTGTTCGAATTTTTAATCTTTTTTTTTTTTTGGGATAAAGTAAGTGATTGTATTAAATGAAAATGGGCAAAGCCCAAGTACATAAGGAATAAACAAGAGCTAACCAAGCAAAAAGGAAACCCAAGCTAAAGCTTTAGGGAATCAATAAAATGTAAAAAAGAGGGATTGCGCTCATTAGAATAAGCACAAGACCACCAAAAGAGATTCTTGAATTTTTTAATCTTTGGATCTCCTCTAAATCATCCCCAATTATGACAATTTTTAATAATTTTTTTAATCTTTGGATCTCCTCCAAAGTTAGAGGTTCGCATGGTGTGAGCATATGGAAGGCAATTTTTTAATCTTTGGATCTCCTTTAGGGCAAGTCCATCACCTCAACTTGTACAAAGAAAGAAGGCAAATATCTCCTGGAGTAATCCCTAAAGATAACCCTGATGCAAGGGAACAACCATCAAAATTTTTTATTTGATCGTGTCATATGTCTTCTCTAATTTGGAAGAGTCAAACAAGCGAATATAGTAGAACAAATGGCAACCCGATCAGTACAAAAATCAAACCTAAAGGAATACTATCAAACTTCTTGGTAATGAAAGCCCTTAGGGTGGGTAAATACAAAATCCGATCCCACATCATCTTAGTAGATGCCTGCTGGTCCTCAAAAAGTCTGCATTCTTTGCGAGACAAAGAACCCACCAAGTCAACAAAATAGCACAGGACGACAATACACTGCTTCTCTCCCATCTTCCAATCCCTCCAAAAAAAGAAGGTAAAAAAAATGCCATCAAGGAAATAGACATAAATGGAGCTGTTGAACACTTGAACTAATCCCAGCCAAAGGAAATAGCTCTGCCAAAACTGATAATAGAAATGATTGCTATTATAATATTAGTGTGTGCTGCGATTCACATTTTATGCACTTTTATTTTTATTAACGTTGTTGCTCTTGAGTGCATAATGACTAAAGATTTAGTCAGAGAGTTCTATGCTTGCCCCCTTTGATGACAAGAATATGAAATATTTTCTCTAATGAACATTCATTTCTGGATATGATTTAGCAACAACAGAATTATCTAAAATATTTTACCCATTAATATGTGTTCTTCTTACCTTTGTGCAGCTTTTGCTTTATTATGATGTAGCTGATGCAAATGGAATTCTTCCGGACAAACATGTTATGCTTTCAGCAAAATGTCGGGTACGGTTTATGTACAATTGTACCATGAGATAAGTTCGTTAATTAAAATTAGGAATGGGTACTAGCCTTCGATATCTTGTGCTTCTATATTAATATGAGTTGCTATGTCTTTGCAATAGGCATTGGCTGAACTTCTCCCTTCACTAAAGCAAGGCGGGCACCGGGTTTTGATTTTTAGCCAGTGGACGTCAATGCTTGATATCTTGGAGTGGACTTTGGATGTGATTGGATTTACATATAGACGCCTTGATGGAAGGTAATATTGTACTCTTTTAACTTTAATAATTTGGTCCCTATGTTGTTTTCAAGTGCTGTCAGGAATTTGGCAATACCATATCCAATAAAAAATGGAAAAAAAAAATGGAAAAGAAAAAAAAGAAATGCAGGAGTTTAATTTCATCTGGATGGGTCTCATGTTGGAAATCTCCTGCAGTAATTAATTCAGGGCCCATTGGGGTGTCTAAATAGAAATTAAGCAATTTTAGTGTATTCTACATATCGTTCAAGGCACAAATCCATCACCTTGAATGAGGCTCTAAAATGCACTAAAATTGTATAATGTTCATTTGGATGTTTAAACAAGCCCTGGCAGATACGGGCTACTTGGGATTTGCTGTTTCTGGTTCTTTAAGGGCACATTTGAATTTATGGGATGCTTGTTTTTAATAAAGTCATTCATGAGTTGTGTCAATTTATGCATTTTGGTTGCACAAATAACTATATACAAAATATATGTGTTACTCAGTCGTAAGAAAAATTAAGATTTATATTTGTTCCTGTGCCTGAAGCACTCGACTGATGAGTTTATTTTACTTAATTGGGACTTTTCCTGGAGTTTCCCAATTAGAGACCGCTATTGCGCTGGACTCTCTCTCTCTCTCTCTCTCTGTGGTTTATAGTATTTATTGCCACGTTTTCTCACAACCCTCTTTCAATTTCTTTACCAGAATGTATCCCATTTCAAGGTATTCTCCAACCCAGAATTGCTGAAATGGGTTTAGTGGAACTGCGTGAATGGGTCTCACTCCAAAAGAAACTGAGATGATTTTGCTTACATGCAATTGACTTGATGTTTATGATCTTTTAACTTTTTTCCATTCAGTTAACAGCAACTAAGGTTTTTTTTGTGTGTGTGTGTGTGTGTGTGTGTGTGTGTGTGTGTGTGTGTGTGTGTGTGTAGTGGAGGGTGTGGGTTTCATTCCTGCACATATGTTTACATGTGTACATCCGAATGGCCAGGGCGGAACCAGGACTATCGGGCTGGGGTGGCAGACTTAGAAATTTTTTCTTTTTTTTGCTTTTATCATCCCTAGACCTCAATAAATCAATCTTCATGGTAAATTCCATATTATGATTTGGGAGCTAATTTTATCCTTTTAAGGGTTTCCACTTTCCATACTTGATACTTCCATTCTTCAAGACAAGAGAAAGGGGCAGTGGGTGGCATCAGGATGGTGTTTGACAGTTTGAGTGATATGGGAAGTTGGGAGGAAATAAAGAAGAGAATCAAGGTCTTTATAGGTGATTTGACCAAAATATCCCAATATGAAGTGATCTCTTACAAGTTGGGGGCTATTTTGGTGAAATTAGAATGAGTTTTGATTTGGTGAGGTGTGTTCCACCATTAATTTGGAGATTTGGAGGGGCCACCTATTCGATTTTGACCAAAGTTGAAATACTATTAAGCCAAGTGTCATTTTTTTTTTTCCAGATTTTGCAGGGGCCATGGCCCCCCCATGTCTCCACTCTGTTCTGCCCCTGCGAATAGTCGGTCACTGTTTCAGCTTGTTCTCCATGCTATCATGTCTACTATATATATTTATATTTATATATATGGGACAACTTTTATACATGATTTCTTAAGCTGTATGCTTTTCAAGCAAGCTGATGTGGACACGGCATACAAAACTCCACTCAATTGTGCGACAAATCAGCCTGCATAAAATTGTGTATAAAAATTGATGCTTGATCTTGGACCTATATATATAGAGAGAGAGAAGGAGATGATTGAGTGCGATCCCATCTGGACCGTCCGGACAGTCTGCACCTAATCATTTTCGTATATATGTATACATATTATATTCTATTACTTTTTTTTTAATTACATGTCTTTTTTAAATTCCAGTACTCAGGTGACAGAGAGACAAACCATAGTAGACACCTTCAATAACGACACTTCTATATTTGCGTGCTTGCTGTCCACAAGAGCTGGAGGGCAGGGTTTAAACTTGACTGGAGCTGATACTGTTGTCATACATGACATGGATTTCAATCCGCAGATTGATCGGCAGGCTGAAGATCGGTGCCATCGCATTGGCCAAACAAAACCTGTGACAATATACAGGTCTCTCTCTCTCTCCTCCCCCCCCCCCCCCCCCCCCCCCCCCCCCCCCCCCCCCGGGGCTCCTCTCTCCTCCTCCTCTTCTTTTCCCAGTAAAAATTGTAATCATTAAGAAATTACAGGGTTATACAGTTTTTACTCTATCTGCTCAAGGTCCTCTGCAGGCTGGTGACAAGGGGTACGGTTGATGAGAATGTTTATGAGATTGCAAAACGGAAGCTAGTATTGGATGCTGCAGTGCTCGAGTCTGGTGTGGAGGTGGATAATGAAGGAACCATGTCTGAGAAGACCATGGGAGAGATATTATCAGCACTTTTGCTAGGGTAACATTTGCTGGACATATATATATATTTTGTTTTCATTTGCGACTTCCATTGTTGTAACGGTATTAATTGAGAGAAGTTTCATTAGCAATTGATGATGCATGTGTAATACAGGGGTAAATTGGCCTTTTGATTGATGTAGTGAAATTGAATCTCAATAAGAAATGATAAGAACAAAGAAAAGTTGCTTTACAAGACTTGGACCAAATCCTTAGCACCACACCCTTGGGCATATTGGTTCATTAGCATTCCTGCATCCAATCCCTTCTCTAACCCACTCAGATTCTCAAATCAATGATAAATCCGTTCTTATTCATGGAACTTCTCTCATAATTTGATCTTTGAATATCTTTCTTGCTATGGATTTGTGTTGTCTATGTTGAGGTCATGCTGAGTTGATAGATGCTACTGAACTTCGCTTCTCTCTGGCAAGTGCTGGTACACACTCTCATCTGGCAATATCAACGGCCGAAAAAGGTTCGGACCCACATCTGATGGTCCACCAATTATATTAGCTATGAAAGTCAGCTAGGTTGGATAAGTTTTAGTTCTGTTTTGCTTCCTTTATGTATTTTTGTGTATTTAATTTATTTAGTTTTTTACTTATATCCTTTATGAAACATTCTAAAAGTTTATATATGTCAACATTCCAGCCAGCTGGCAAGCCGCTCAAGTTGGCTTGGTAATTTCTAGATCGGGCTTATTTGATTCGAAAGTCTAATTTGTGCTTCACTTTTGAGCTTGAACATGCTGGGTTTGTGCAGCCGCTAGTAGGCTCCGAACATGTGCGCGTGCGCGTGTGCGTGTATTGTGTATGGGCGTGTGCGGTTACAGAAGCTTCAAATGCTACGAACTAATCGGCTGTGTAGAAAAAAGGTGCACGTCTCCCTCGGAAACAATAGGACCATCATACTGTATACTCACATTCATCCCCATTTATAAATACTATGGATTCCTTGTACATTTCACCGCCTTCACTTGAGAAATCAGTTTCTTCTGCCTTTTTCTTCTTTGCTGCCATAGATGAAGGATTTCTTGAACTTATTTGCAAATTTAAGCCAGTTAAGCATGAGTATATGAGCCTAGCATTCTATTGAATCTTAGCAGCCTCTGAGCTTTTGAAGAATTTCTTGACGAGCAGTGTATTAAGAAAGCTTGAAATTCAGCTACTCTACAAACCAAACCAAGCTCAAAACATTTGTGGCTTGTGTTCGCCAGTCTGCATGAAGTGTGGATGCCAGTTCTCATATACCCATGTGGACAAACCAAACAATTTGCTATGTGGGTTTGCTCGTCTAGGCCCAACTTTGCTGTGGTTTGTGCTAGTGTTTGCACTAAAATGGGCCAAGCTTGAAGGGTCCCGAACAAGTATGTGCGTGCGTGCGTGCAAGCATGCCTGTATTTGGCCGCTAAGTGTAAATGGAGGAAATCTTGCCTGGAGGCTCTGACTTCAGACAGGCCATAAAATAAGAGTTGAGAATACCTCTTTTCATGTATGAATTCCAACTGCCCTACTGAAGAAGGCTTTTAGACTCTCCGAAGTAAGCAAAGTAGACAAGATGAATCACGTAATCAATGTAACAAAGGTAATGACACTCACCGTATGAAAATAAATAAAAATACTTAGGGCCTGTTTGAGCGTCAAATTTGAAATCAAACAATTTAAGAAATTTTACATAAGCTTAAAGGAGACAAGGGGAGATGTATGGGTTCTGTGCCTGATACACTCAGATTGGACGGTTACAATAAATATAAAAAGAAGCATGAGGGTGGCTATTGCAACCTCTCAACTTTATTTGTAAACCCCACTTTTTATTTATTTATTAAGGTTTTATGGAAAATATAAAAGATTTTTATGAAAATCGGTTGTGTTGTCTACTAAAAAACATCATTTTGAACAACTTTGTAGAAGGGATTTTTCCCAAAATCTGTTGTTTAAGTATACTTTTTGGCTATGTATAATTTTCATTTCTGTTAAAATGAAAAAAGACTGTAAATGGCAAAAAAGTCTTGACAAATTTTGGAAAAAATTTGTTCTACAAAACTGTTCAAAATGATGTATTCTAGTAGACAGCACGATTGGTTTTCATAAAATTTTAAAAATTGAAAAGAAATGGGATTTACAAGTAAAGTTGAGGGGCTGCAATAGCCGTCCTCAAGAAGTATAAGTGGGTAGAGGAAGAAGGATAAATCTGGGCCGGGCTGAGAAGTGCTTCGGGCGAGGCTTGTTGAGATTATTAGTTTGTAGTGGGCTTTTCTCGTTTAGTAAATGCTCTACTGGATTGGTAGCAGAGGTGCTACTGGTAACATCCCACTTAGGCACTTATATATCAAAGAACAACACAAAACGTTGACGTTTGGTAGTTTTTAAATCTAGGTTATTTACGACAAGATGCCACTTGTGAAGTGGCAAATCTCAACCGTTAATCTTTTAATTAAATCCTATCGTTCATATATTTTTGCTATTATATTTTGGTGTGAGTATTGCCCCCTCACACGAAGATGTGTCCTAATTTAATGACACATCCAGATACAAACGATGCATGAAAGGTGTCATTTAGTTCTCTCTCTCTTTTATTTTTATTTATTTTATTTTTTATGTCAATCAACGAGGTCCGACTAATCCCCGCTCTCCACATGGGTCACCGCCCCATGAGGTGTCATTTAGTTCAAAGAGTTAAAATTCTTGCCATCCAAAACATGTCAAAATTCCAAATTCATACTTGGCCAATCCCAAAGGGTTCTAACGATCCTCCTTTTGAATATCTCCCCTCAAATGGAGGTGCTATCTTACCATTCGGAATGATCTAGACCCAATTTTGAAGTTTCCTGGACCTATAATTATTTTATTCATTGTTAATAGTTATTTTAAATTCAAACTCTATAAAAAAAACAATTAATTTAAATTTTTCTAAAACAATACATGCAAAATAGTTATATGTAACTGTTTCGAAATAGTTATATGGAGTCAATGTAATTGCTTTATTTATTTATTTATTTATTTAATGTAATTTTATACTTATCTGTCTTATTTTCAGGGGCTTGAAGGCTATATTTGAAAAATATAAATTTTATCGAAAACTGTCATGTAGATTGAGAGTTATGTTATTTAATTTTTTTTTAAAAGAAAAATAACAACTTGAGGGTATAGTTGACTTTTTGCATTTAGACTAAAAAAAAACTTTATTGTTTTATATAAAAGTGAACTATGGTTGTACAATTTTTTATCATGGACTAAGACCTCACAAATCATAAAAAGTAGACTTTTGGCTAATTTCTCTTATTTTCATTCATTAATGTCACCTAAATTACAAGGCCAGTGATAATTTTTACAGTTTTAAGGTGCCGGAAATTCGAGTCATGCTTGTGGAAAAAAAATTAAGTAGGTTTTCGGAGCCGGCCAACCAGTGACCAATTGACATCTGGAATATATATATTTTTATGTATATTTTATGTCGAATATCTAAAGATTCTTAGTGTGACGTCATTATTTAGCGAAAGACTTAATATCTACAGCTGGCCATTTTCTCCATCCTTACTAGGTCGCGAAGAACATGTGAAGTTCAGACTTGCCGGCACACACGTGAAGCGCATCTGCGCTATGAGAGTGATAGAAGGGGTTTTTTGGTAAAATGAGCTTTTATCAATTTATCAAAGGATATTGATAACTTTTTAAATTTTATTTGGACAATGTTAGTTTTTAAAAGTTATTTGTAATGTTAATTACTTGGTAGGTCACGTCTACATATGTATAGGTTATGCAGTGGGAACGAGTGAGTCTTTCATGTAATTGTGACACAGTTAGTTATTGTTACGGACTAGTAAGAGTAGAATGAAGTAGGATTGTAGACAATCCTACTTTCCTCCGTTCTTATTTATTTATGACACTACATCAGTCGTATTATGGTTACATATAAGTTTTTTTTTACTCGAAACACATTGTTTCTTAATGGAAAAGGCAAATAATTACATATCAATACAAATAACTATTAATTTTGTGGTAAATGAATACTAACTTAACTAAGAATGATTACTAATTGTAATTATTTGCTCATAACTGGATCAATCTTTAATTCCCCCATAGGTTTCTCATGCTTTTGTACCAAAAGAGTTTTTTGTTTAGGATGAAAGTGAGTCAAATTTTAGTATGACGTTTTTAAAGTGAGGAGTAAAAATAATCATGCTTATGTGTAGTTGTATGACTTTCTCATTTCTCCCATCTTACCCTCAACACACACAAAAAGAATAAAATAAACAAATAAATAAAGGGAAAGAAAAAAGAGGAATAATGATAAGAGATGAAATTTTTAAGGGAAAATGACAAAATGGGGGATCAAAATAAAAATAATCCTAAAAGAGGGTTAAAACTCTCATATTCTATTTAAAGTGGTAACAATGAATTTTAATTCTAAAAAGAAGGGATTTAGGATCAAATATCTATTATACCATTTAAGTAAATTTCTTTTTTTCATGCCAACCCAATCCTCTCAAAGACTATTCTCTTCTTACCTTATTAAATAAAATTTAACCCCAATATTTCTCTTTAGTGTTGAGAAAGCGGAAAAAAAAAAAAAAAAAGCGGTTCTCTATTTATTATCACTTATAGGATATTGAAAATTACAATTTTCGAGGATGTCATCTAACCATTGAAAAAAAAAAAAAAGATATCCAAATCCAAGTATATAAATGATTATTATTTTAGTTGAAAAACAAATATATGATTGGTCTTTTTAAATTATATTTTGACACTTTTAAATTAGAAGATAATGGTGAGTTTAATACTTTAACGTGAGAATGGCATGTAAGTGGGATAGAAAAAAAAAAAAAGAAAGAAAAAGAAAGAAAAAAGGGTAGAATGGGTATTATAAAATAGTAGATGGTGGATCCTCTTTTTGGGGATTAAATTCTATTACTACCATTTTTAATGAAATAAGGAAGATTTGGCCCTTTATTTGGATTTTTTTTAAATTTATTTTGACCCACCATTTTGTCAGTCTCCCTAATTTTAAAACCAAACACTTTGCCCCTCTCAATTATCAGCCGGCGTATTTTTTTAACCTCATTAACGGAATTAGTGAAAAATCAAAAATACCTATCACAATTGCCCCTAATTTTTAAAATCTTCACTTTGTCGATCCCCTTCAATTATAGGTGCTAAAAAAAATACCCCATCCCCCATATTATTTTTAAAAAATTTCGCTTATTCTATGAAATATTTAAACCATAATTTTTAAGGTCTAAACCAAAATCAAGGCAAATCAAATGCATTTTTATTCGGAGACAAAAAAAAATGGTCCAACATTCGCTCTACCCTATTAGAGATTCAAACAATAATTTTTGTTAAACCACTATATTTAAAGTCTAAACCAACGTCAAGGCAAATCAAATGGTTAGCTAAGCTTTGATTATTTTTACTTGAAAAAAAAATCTATTGATGAGGCAAAGTGCATAGAAATTAAGGTTGTATTTAGTTTGAGATAATGGAATTAAGTGCGAATGAAATGAGAATGTGAATGGAATGAGAATGATCATTCCATCCTAATGTTTAGTAAGGGATGGGAATGAAATGAAAAAAAAAAAATAGGTGGGACCCACTTTTAATGATTTTCATTCTTTGAAATATGAAAATAATCATTCCTCTTGGTTGGGAAAGGAATGGTTACTCCCTCTAAAAAGGGAATAGATCACAAAAGAATGGCCATTTCAGTCCATTGTGCTATCAAACACTTACTTTTTTTAAGAATAGAATCGTTATTCCATTTCCTCCCTCATTCTCTCATAACAAACATAGCCTACGGGGGTAAGTTTTCGAGCACCCCGTACTTCAGGTGGTGAAATGTAATGCTAAAAAGGGTAAAAATGGTATTCACGGACTTGAAGCTGACAGAGCTTGGACGAGTGGGGTGAGTTGTCTACTCTAGAATATTAAGGGGTTAAAGTGCTCAATTTTAAAGATTACGAGGGCAAGTAGTTGAAAACCAATAATTCAGTGGGCATAATATAATGTTCCCTTTCCTTTCCTTATTTTCTTTTTAAAATTGGCTTTGGTTTTTCTCTAGGTGCCAAACCCTACACCTTATCTATAAGTAGGCCCCTGCACCTTAGATTGGTACCGCTGGTCGGTTTCCCATGAGATTCGCCTATAATTTTCGAAGTTACCAACTCATGAAATCTTGTGTTCAATGCTAGCTCTTTGGCCAAATTTCCAGTGGGTAAAAACTCATTTGGGTACTACAAGTAGTACTTAGCCCATCTTATAATTCCCAAGCATGTAAAAGCCAAGGAAGCGAGGTGAAATTACCCTTTCTCCACGCCATAAACTAGAACCTGTCAACTCGTATTACGACAAAGTCACAAAAAGATCCATCAACATGTTCATTTCAAGATAACGACATTTTCAACTTAGGAGCTTGTGGCCCCTAAAACCCTTTTGGCTGTCTTAGTAGTAATTTGTGGCCACAATGAAGTGGAAGAAAATCAAGAATTTTACTCAAATCTACCTAGTAGGAAAAAAAAAACTTATGAAAAAAGTTTTTATAATGTTAAAAGTATAAATCTATTACCTTGATTTAGAATAATTTAAAATATTGGAGTTACTACTGTAATCGATGTTGTTAAATTGATTCTAAGAAATTCATTAAATACTATGATTTTGAATTTTCACTCTTATTAATTACGATGACCATCATATTTTAAATTTGTCAATGCAAGATGATGGATTGTGTTTTTGATATTACGTAAAATTTCTTAAATTGTTTAATTTCGAATTAGACACCCAAACATGCCTGTAATAAATACACAACACAGACTTGTACTATTAATACATTTGACATCATACCAGTCAGATAACATTATGTTGATGAATTTTATAGGGCACTCATCAAATCCATTTATTATAGAACTTTCAAACTGTATTTAATTGTCATTCTAATTGCTTAAATATGATTAAAAAAAGATCAATTTTCAGGTCTTATCTGTTCTTATTCTAATCGTTGATCAATTTATACAAAAGAGAACTTTGAAATTTAAACAAGGACACTACTTGGCTCCTCACAGTGGAGGAATAACTCCTCCCTTTCACTCATATTATGCCATGTGTCATAATTAATTTTAAATAATATGGATATGTGGATACGAATACGTTGACACGTGAATATAAATATATTAACACATATTCATATTCATTTTGACATATATAGACATGTGAATACATGTTTATAATAACATAATATAGGGATAAATGTATATAATCAATTTTCATTTGTTTTGTTAGACACGTGGTATAATATGATTGGAAGAGAGGAGGAGTTGCTCTTCCATTATGAGGAGCCAAGTATTATCCTTTAAACAAATCCTCCAAGTAGTAACATGAAGGGTCTTCTATTCCTTTTTTTTTTTTTTTTTTTTTTTTTTTTTTTTTTTTTTTGGTGGGGTGTAAAATTTACAAGAGAAGAAAAATATGACGCTTCAAGGCCCGTAAATTCTGATTCTATTGTTGATAATGAAGGCCTTGTTTCCATTCCTAGTGCAGATGATGAGATTAAGAGTGTTGACTTTGCCATGGATGCTCGTATTGCACCAAGCCTCCTTGTAGCTTGTTGGATTTGCATAGGGTTGTGAGGCACAAGTCAAGGATTCAAGGTTTGGTGCAGAGATATGAGAGAGAGGGCCAAAAAAAAGAAAACAAAACCGAGGATGCTCGATCATATTGCTCCTGGTCCTGATGGGTTTTGGTCAGTTGTTTTATCAAAAGCTTGGGGTTTGGCTTTTGGTCCTGATGGGTTTTGGTCAGTTGTTTTATCAAAAGCATGGGCTATATATGTGTATGTGACCTTTTTCTTCACCTCTCCTGTGTTTAGGGATGAAGTTAGGAATTGAGTTTAGGGAAAACGAATTTTGATTTGTTGTTAGTACTCTATCCTAAGTCGAAAAATTAAAGAAGCTTTAGTTCAAAAAACTTTTACATCTTTTTTATTTTAAGGTAAAAAAAAATGCAAAATTTATAATCCAATGATAAAATAAAATAAAATAAAGTAATTCAAGAGAGAGAGGGAATTAGAGATTGAGGGTTTTATATGGAGGAAAAAACTAAATGAGAGGGGTGAGAAAGAATAATAATAGGAGTTAAAAACATTAAGGGATGATAAATATATAATTTTCAAACACGTCGTGGTATAAGAAGGTAAAAAAAAAAAATTCAAGTAAGGCAACTGCCCCACCTCACTTCTCTTTGGCTTCGCCCATGCCTGAATTATTCTTTAAGGTAGTCAGAGGAAAAAAAATGTTGGGTAGTGGTTTCTTATCCAATCTCTTTTGTTATTTATCCTTTTGGATATAGAGGATTCAAACCCTTTACTTATCATACTCTTATCTTTTACCCTATCTTTTCTCACCACTAGACTAACTTTAGTGGCTTCTTTTGTTAACTATTATGGAGTAAATAAAAAATGTTTACCGATAAAAAAAAAAAGGAGTAGATAGAAAACAGTTATGAGAGAAAAAATAACGGGTAGTGGATTTCTTTTTATTAAAAAAAAAAGTTACTATTTTATATTTTAATCTTTCTAATATTTAACTTAATCTTAAATAAGGTATTTTAGTAAATTCCAAGACCACTTATAGGAAGAATTGACTTAATATAATGGGTTAGGATCAATATATACATTTTTTTTCCACAATTTTTAAATAATTTATCTTTAATTTATATTTTGTGAAATCCACCTTTAAATTTTATAGTTTTCTTATATAAATCATGCACGCAAAAACTAAAGTTAGGCCAAGAAGTATAACTGTTACGTTTAGCTCATCATATATTTGGAAGCCCCAGACAAAATAGGGCAGATATCGTATAATTGTTAGGTTTTCTATAATATTTTAATCTTTGTTTATTTATTTTTGGTACAATACTTTTTTATTGTTACTTTCATTCCTATGTCTTGTTAGGCCAAGAATTATAATCCAGACCAAAAGTGATGCATGTGCACCAAAAAGATTCCCATATCTCCAGTCTGGCCCCACTTGTTTGCCCCATACCAAGTACACCTACGGCGACCTTTTTGTATCAATATCAATATCAACATAAGTGTATACCGTCCTTTTAACCAGTGGCGGTGTGAGGAGTTATCTCTGACAAACATGTGAGCAGTGCACAGTCACCGGCCTATCGTCTATCATTGTTATGCATGACGTGAATAGGTGAGTGATAATGAGTGCACTATGATTTTCTGTAGTGGAAAAGCTCGAGAGCCTTCAATTATCTTTTGGTAACCCACTTTCAAATGCAATACCAAACAAAGTGTATTATCTATTAACTTAGGGTAGATTATTGTCGCCACATAAAATATTCTAAATACTCTATTTAATTTATATTTTTAAGATTTTATGAAAAATATTAAAAAAATTATGAAAACTAATCACATGATCTACTAAAAAATATCATTCCAGATAATTTTGTAAAAGAAAGTTTTTCCAAAATTTGTTATTTAAGTAGGCTTTTTGATAAATTTTCATGGAAAATGAAATAGAGATTGTAAATGGCCAAAAAATCTGCTTAAATGATAGATTTTGAAAAAAATTTCTTCTACAAAGTTGTTTAGAATGATGTTTTTTAGGAAACAATGCAATTAATTTTCATAAAAACCTTTTATATTTTTCATAAAACCTCAAAAAATGTAAACTAATGGAGGGTTTTAAGTACTTTATGTAGTGGCAATAGCCTCACTTATTAACTTATTACAAATTAATTGTATATATGCTTTAAAATGACTACGAAGGTTTTTATTTTTTATATTTTTGTATTACATTGGAAAGTGGTTATCAAAGGTCATTTCCACCCCAAAAAAATTAATTTGAGTCAATAGGAGCTAGTAACCCCAAAGGCCCCTTTGTGCCTCTGCCGCTGTTTTTAATATGAGGTGTGCAAAGTTAGCATCAAGGAATTTTCCAAAATTTTTACCCGCGAATAATATTTTACGAAAACAATTATTTGATCAAATCTGATTCAAATGAAAGTCATGCATTCGAAAAATCAAGTTGATCTAAAATTAAGACTTAAGAGTTCCTTTATTCATAAATACCTACATATAGATAAGTGATCGTCATTGATTAGAAAATGTAAGTTTCAGATTGAATATATAACAGTCAATCTTAGATCAACGACTTTTAACATGGATCATTTATATGAGAAAACTATCTAATTTTTCACAAAGTATGAACAGTGGAGAAAAGTTTTAGAATGCAACTGGTATTAAAACAATGGTTGTATATAAGAAGCAATTTGACTAGAAATAAGCAAAAAATTGCCCCCATCAATGAGAGACCGGTAGTTGCAAAAGATTTGACCTCATTCTGAAAATCATCATGACCGTAGGGAGGTAGATTCCACATTTCCACTGAGCTGCGACGTTGTCCTATTAAAAAAAGGGGTCGTGAAAGACAACCTCAGTATGGAAGTTCTCCCTTTTTCCTTCATTGTACGTAGACGATATCATGTTTTATTGGCATCATGTATAATTGCACACGTACACATTTATGTAGAGGGAGGATTATAGGTATAGGACTCAAAGTCACTGAAGTTGACAGAGGAAAGACCTAAGAATTAGGGCTTCACATACCAACAAGATTTGTTGTCAGTGTTCCTGTGGAATAACCCAAGAAAAAGGACTTGACACGCCCACTTTGTAATGAACAAACGGCAACTGAATAGGTTCTTTCTGTGGTTGTGAACAAAATCCCCTCTCAAATCACAATACACACAACCAAAAAAACTTACTGGTAAAAGGGTTTGTTTGAAGCATTCCTGGAGGTTTCGGTTTTTGTCTTCGCATCCATTATTCTAGCTGGAGCATTGTACTCTTTTTTTATTTTTTGTCCCAAAAAGAAGAAAAAAAGAAAAAAGAGAGGGGTGACTGGAGCCAACTTCAAGGAAACAATGACCTGAAAAATAATTTGTATTGCCAATTTAGACTGAATTTTCTATTGATCGGAATTTGGAGCCATAGAAATAAAACCTTTTTTTTTTTTTTTTTTGGTGGTATTTACAAATATCACCCAGTGCTCTCTAACTTTCTCACAGTAGAGTACAAAAATTAGATTCATAAATTTCTTGGACTAGATAATCAGGGCCGGCTCAATACGAGCTGAGGCCTAAGGTGAAATTTTAAATGAAGCCTTTTATACTTAATATATATTAATATAACTAATATTAACTCTTAATATGATGAAAACACTTTATGGGCAAATTTATTAATTAAATTTTTGTATTTAAGTTGTTAACATATTGTTTTCAGTAGATAATATGATCCCACTTAGTCTTTCTTGTGACATAATATTATCCTTCATAAGTAAGATTTTATTAGTAGGATCATAATTAGTTTTGAAACCATAGGTTTGTAACAGACAAAGAAATAGAGGAAATGGCTAAATGCATGTGGGGTGTAGGTTTTGTTTTTTCTTGTTTGGTTTAATGAAGTATACATTATCAATTTTGATAGTGTACATTAGTCCCTTAAAGTGACTGCTACAGTAAACATATATAGCCTTATGCCAAGAGAGTTATTTTGGTGAGATAAAAACTATTTTTAGCTCAAAAAGTGTAAAAAGAGTTCTTTACAGTAAAAATAGCTCTACAATAAAGTGACTGCTTCAATGTAGCAAAAGCTATTTTTTAACTCACTTAGTTTTCCCTTTTTCCAACTACCATTCCCCACATAGCCAAATAACTCAGAGTTAAACTGAGAGCCAAATTTAGTTTTCTATTTAGCTTTGAACTATTTTAGATCACCATTTAGCTCTCTCATTGGAGAAGACCGTTTAGAGCTAAAAGCTATTTATAATTTTAGCTCACATATACAGCTCTCCCATTGGAGATGCTCTTAATAGTCAAGAGTAGCCCATGCAATTGACTCATTATATATAGTCTTTAACCCACCCAAGTCATCAGTATACTGATCTCTGAATTACAATTTGTTAACTCATTAACAATGGAAAGCATTTCATTTATTAATTATTAATACTAAGGAGCTAGTGGCCTTGTGGCTTATTGGCACTTCTCTCTTCTATGTGAGAGTAGGTTATAGGTTCGAGTCTTAAGGATTATTCTAATGAATTTCTTATCCATTGTACCCAAAAAAAAAAAAAAAACTTATTACCACTAACGTCTAGTTACATCCACTTAATACTATCTGTGTAAACTCAACTATCAATATTTGTCCTAACCATAGGAATTGCCTTTGTTTTGCTAATAGGCTTCTTTTAATTTAAGAATAGTTGTTACTATTTTAAATTTTAGTAAATGATTAATCTGAATCTAGAAAAGCTTCAAAGGAGAGTCACAAGAGTGCCTGTTTGAATAGCTTGCTATTCTACTTTCATATAATATCTTCACATTTTCAAGTTTTCAGATAATGGGTAGATTTTCGTTGTCACGCGTTTACACTGACAGATTCCTCTGTCTTCAAAAGAAAAATGCTTTTTAAGTCGTTTTCATGCTATTTGGTGATGATATTGACACATAATTAACCTTGATATTAAATTGGCAAATACAACAACCAAGTTTTGTATGCAGAAAGCCAGAAAATTTTCCCTTTATTTATTTATTTTTAATTTTGTTGTCTTAATTTGTTGTTTCATTTGATAATTATTATTATTATTAGTATTATTATTTTGGTTTTGTTTTGTTTTGTTTTTGCTTTTGTTTTTAGAGATTGGTTGGCTGGAGTTGGGACAGATGTGTGATAGCGTATAATTTGATAACAAATTAAACAATACATATGGAATTTTTTAAGTTCATAAGCATGTATTATACTCCGTATAAAATTAAAGGGTAAATTGCATTTAAGGGTCCAGAGTTTGGAGTAGGTTTCACTTAAGGGTCCCAAATTTTGATTGCATCAATTTAGTACCCAACATCAACGTTGACCACAAATCAGAGACGCCGTTAACAGTAATTACGAAATGACTGTAATGCCCCCCAAGAAAACGATGTCGTTTGGGATCCGTCTCTGTTCTCACGCCTTTCTCGTCTCTTTTCTCTCACTTCTCTCCATCTCTGTTCTTCTCCCTCCACGCCCCTATGCCTCCGTCCTTCTCCTTCCAAACCCTCGCCATCACAGTCTACCATTCTCTGGCGATGAAGGTCCCAGCGACAGCTCCATCACCTCAAAATCAATCTCGCTTGCAACCATTCTCTGGCTTCATCCCCAACCACAAACCGTCACCCACGTCTGGCCGCCGACGCAACCACATCAAAGGCCACACCATTTTTTCCGGCGATGAAGCCAAAAAAATACAAAAAAAGCAACCACATCAAAGGCCACAAAGATTGAAATCGCATACCTAATCGTTGATGGCAGTGAGAACCCAATTGTAAAACCCACACCTCCATAATGAACAGTCGGTCGAGAGCTGGGTAGACTCGATGGCGGTGGAGCTGTGTAGACTCGACAGCAATCCACCCCTAATCAAAACCCACACCCAATTGTAAAACCCAATTGTAGACTCGACAGTTGCTGATGATGGCACGATGGGTGTTTGGTTGCTCTAAGATTGATGGTGGATGCGTTAGTCGCTGGCGAGTGAGCCCCTTGCCTCTTTTCCTGCTGTCGATACCTCCTAAGCCATTAAACCTATAAACTGTACTAGAAACTCCATCTAAACCCATGCGATTGCTTGCAAACCCACTCGTGATGCACAAGACTCAGATTTGAAACCCAAACATTCGTCGCTGATAGCATGGTGCACCATCCACGGCCAAATTTTCACCGCCTTCCTTCTGGGTTATACCCATGGCAGATCAACATTAGGTTGGGGTTTGACAATGGTTGGATTTGCGTTGGGGTTTGACGATGGTTGGTTTGGGATTCAAATCTGCCATGGTTGAGTTTGGGTTTGGGTTTGGGTTTGGGTTTGGGTTTGAAGATGGTTAATGGCAGCCTGCAACTGTAGTCGAAGGAATGGTTAACCTTCATTGCCGGAAAATTGTTGATTTTTCCTTCTCCTGTTCATTATATAGCTACTGTTTCCCCTTTTTTTCCTTTTTTTTTTTTTTATTGGCTTCACCGTCAGAAAAAATTGTGTGCCGGCGATTAGGAGTCGATTGCTGGGAGAAAGCCAGCTACGGCCATAATGTTCAGAAGAGGGAAAAGTTGGGGGGGGGGGGGATGCTCCATTCCTTGCGATGGGAGCTTCACGTGGGTAAGATAGGGTGAGGGGCAAAATAGGAATAATATAATTTTAATTTGGTCACATGCATATCATGTGCAAAATTTCCGTCTGGTCAACGAACGGTTTTGATGTTGGACCCTAAATTGAAACTCAACTAATAATCTGGGTACCAAATTGACGCAATTAAAATTTGGGACCCTTAAGTGAAATCTGTCCCAAACTGTGGACCCTTAAATGCAATTTACCCAAAATTAAATTAGTATATGCACACCTAAAGACTTCATTGATATGAAATTTAGAAGTGCAGTAATAGTGTTCCATCCTTTCCACACAAACACATACTCTCATCTATCAATTGAGTAAGGCAAAACTGATTAATATAGTACGTTTAAAAGTATGTGTGAGCGTGGAGACTAATGCCTTGTATATATATTTGCTAGAGGTAAGATGGGAAAGGGTACTTATCAAAAAAAAAAAAAAAAAAAAAAAACAGAAGAAGAAGAAAAAGAAAGATGAGAGAAGGAGACTTATGATAGGATCACACATTGGCATGATTGAATGGAATATATATATATTCTCATCAACACATGTTAATAGCATATTGCATTGGGGGTTGTACTCTTACATTGGTCCAATATATCTCATATCCCACTGATACACAAGGTACAACTCTCAATGCGGGTGTTAATATAAATTATATTAGCACGTGCTTAACTGATTATCATCCTATATCTATATATATATATATATATATATATAGAATTGTATATATATGGATTAGGATCAGGAGACTTAATTTTTGCACTTCATGTTTGGACCTCATCTGATTTGTCAAATAGTGAGTGGAGCTCCTCCGTTAACCTTTTGGAATACTGTTGAATCTTATGAATCCAATGGCTTAAAAATGAGGTACAAAAATCAAGTGCAAAAATTAACTCCCTTGATCCTAACCCTCTATATATATATATATATGATGATGATGATCATGTAAACACGTGTTGAAATAATTGTTATCAACACTTGCAATGAACTTAGCTAGGGTTGTACCTCATACATTAGTGGGTTATGAGGTATATTGAGCTAATGCACAGAATAAATTAAAAGACAGCATGCATGTATCTAGAAACTTCCCTTGTCGTAATTTAGCTTGAATCACAATTTTTGGTATTGTTTTATTCAAAATTGGAGTCACATTTTAATTTCAACCTCGTTCCTTAAAAATGAGGTTGTGACTCTTAAATTATCTTGTGAACCAATAATTTAAAATATATCTCTTTAAAAAAAGAGAAATTTGTGCGCCGTTTGGTTGCACTTTTTAAACGATCTTTTTTTAAGTAGAAAAAGTCATTTTTTACTTTCTTGCTTTTGCTTTTAAGTAGAAGCAATAAAAGCAAAAGTGCGTTTGGTAAAATTGATTTCGCCGGTGATTCATTTAAATGTAATGAAAAACTCTATCGAATCATCGTTGTTTAAACGGAAGTCTAAAACAAGCACAATCTCTCTCGATCGTAAATTTTTCGAGTTAAAGTCAAACTCGTCCGAAAGATAAAAATTACTTTTAAAAGCAAATTTTCATTGCTTTTGCTTAAAATATAATATTTTGCTTTTTACTTTTTAGAAGTTCTTTTTAGCTCTTTTAACCCAACAGTGTTTTTTGCTTCTTACAACTTTTTGCTTTCGAAAACAAAAAATATTTTTAAAATAAGTGCAACCAAATGTTGCCTTTAGATTTTTATAGGCGTATCATGTCATCAAATTTTGCCAAAAGATATTTCTGGGAAATTGGTGGTGGCACATAGAGTGCCAACATGGAGGGTACGGTTTATACTCTGTGAAAATATCAAAAGCTCATTCAAGTAAGGGGCATGAGTTGGAGTAGTTGTGGCTCATTATAGTCCCCGCCAACATCGTAAGGAGAAATCTTCTACAAGATTATTAGCATGATGTGATTGCCTTGTACGTGTGATTGATATGATATGCATGACAAGTTGACAAACCCTAACCCACCCCGCACCCCGCAAAAAGAAAGGAAAAAGGTTTTGCCCTCGTAGCTGGGGGTTATCACTCTCCACCCCTGAATTAGATTATTCTTTTACAAATTGATAATATTCTAAAATTAAGTTGTTTTTTTTATATAAAAGAAATGGTTTTCTTGGAAAGAATAGTTTTGTTAAGTGTTTGAGATTGATAATCCTTGATGAATTGTGAAACCCCTCCCTTCTTGTGCGTTCGAATGCAAACTTTGATTTACGTAAGTCACTTAGATAAACCCAAATCCGTTTTAGGTTAGATTTTTTATTTTGTTTCTTTATTTATTTGATTAGAAGATGTATTTGTGCGAAATTAATAAACTAATCCAAACAAAAAAATTAATGAGAGTAACTTGGGTAAGGTGGGTGACTACAAGCTATGGCTTGCACTTTTTCACATTGGAACTTAGGTTCTAATCCATGTTTTGGTTTAAAACTTGTCTTTTTATAGAAATTAGAGTCAAATTGGTTTTTTCAAAATCCATTCTTTAAAAAGGTTTCCAAACTTCATCAAAAGAATGTAGCGATTCCTTGTACGTTTTTGGTTTCCTAAAAATGTCTTAAAACGAGAACTAATTATAATTGCCCACTTGAGACAGAAATAATAGACGTATTTTAATTACGAGGTTGATAAAGAATGGAACCAAAATCTCTCAAGTCAATCTAAGAAAGTGAGAACTTGCTCGCTTTGATTAACCTTTTAGAGGGAAAATTTGCTAAAATTTGAAAACATAAAAAATTTTAAGTCAAATTTCTTTTGGTCCTACTTCTCCCTTACGTACAAAATGAATGTTAACATCGAACAACACCACGCAAAAAGGAAGGGAAAAAAAAAAAACAAAAAGAACAGCAACAAATTTTGCTTTACTACCTGATTAATTCAAAAGAAAAGTAATGAGTGGAAGGAAAAAAATGTACATTATCCGAAAAAAAGAAGAAGAAAAAAACAAAAACAAAATGTATATATTATTATCCTTCTTAAGTTCATCATTCATGTGTTAGGTAATATTTTTGCTTCCTAAACATGCACCATGGAAAGTCCAATTTGGTGTCTGTCACCATGCAGGAATCTCAGTCGCTTTCTCTTATAGAAAAATATACTAGAATTGATTGATGATAATAATCAACTTGACAATTAGGATGTCATTAGAAAATATATTACAGTATATTATATGATGAAATTATTGAAATTTCACTATTTTTTTTTTTATAAATGTATTAAGAGAAATATTTTTGGGGGAATTTTAGATTGGTCAAAGCTAAGGGAAAATAATTATAGTTAGTAGTCATTCTTAGTTACGTTGGTAGTCAGTTACTAAGAAGTTAGTAGTTAATTGTATTGAATTGTAATTATTTTCCCTTAGCTTGACCAATCTAAAATTCCCCACAATATTTTATTTATTTATTTTTTTTGCAAGCTTTAAGAACATTCAAAACTAATAATAGTAATGGGTATAAAGCCATTAAAAGGTCTAACATGCAAAACATTTGAGTTTAATTAAAGAAAGATCAAGTGCGAGATATCCCGAACTAACCCACCTGATTACGGTTATCCATGGATGACACATAAGAATTTATATGCGCATGTGCCTCCCGTGAACGACCATAACCATGCGGGATATCCTCCACATGTTCAAATCTGTTTATCTCTATTTACATTTAAGCTTTTGAATTTTATTATGTGTTTTAAATTTAATGTCAAACGTTTAGAACATTGAAATTTGGACTTTAACCACCCCAACTTAAAAAATAAAATAAAATAATAACAATAGTAATAAAAAATTTAACAGCTGTTTTTTTTTCCTACATATTTTTTTTATCGCCCGCCGTAAGCCTGGTCAATGGTTGAATTAGTTGGCCTGGACGGATTAATTTTTGATTTTTTTTCTCTTTTTGCCTAGTGGAATGGACCAATATAAATTGATTTGGATTTTGGAGAATATCCCAAGTCTCGGCCGAAACCGATCTATGCAAGGCCCACATGCAAACGAAGGGCACTCAAAAGAACACAAAATAAAAGAGAGAATTTGAGGCATCGACACAAAACAAAATCATCACTAACCTAGCAATGTCTCATTTATTTGGTAATTATATAGCCCTTGGCTATATATTATGTACTAATGAAGAAATGGTCTATTCTTGTTCTCCCTATTGAAAGTAAAAAACCAATCAATTAAGTCTTGAACTTGAGAAGCTTTGAAACTTTATCCCACGTCATTCAAAGCAAACGTTTCTGGTATAAATAAACGGGCACTCCCTAGTGTTGGAGAACATTCTACTTATTAGTCACTAATTATTTCGAAGAAGCATAAAATTTTGGATTTAATTTCTCACTTCCTCATGGTCATTTTGTTTTTTTTTTTATATATTTAAAATAGTAATATATTCTCATAGGGGTTTAGTCTGGGCCTTATGGCTTGAAATACCCCTCGTTTAGTATGTTAAAACAAAAAAGTAAAGTAATGTATCCACACATTATCAAAAATAAATAAATGATACTAATATATATATATATATATATATATATATATATCAACACAAGTAAAGGATGATAATTCTGTATATTCCACCTATGATATAGCTGCGTTTGAATAAAACATGTTCTTTTTCTACATATCACAGAGGGTTTTCCAAGTCACTATCATTATATAGAATTTGAAATCAGTCATTTAGACAAATTGAAACCTTTCTTATTCCATGGGTACGAAAAAGTCAATATACCTAATGGTAGTAGATCAATTTTCTTCGTCCCGAAGTGTAATTTTTTATACCCAATATTTCATAGTGCTGCCAAAATTAAAAAAAATAAAAAAAATCACTGGATTAAATACACGGATCTCTTTTATTGAAATGTGGGGGAAAAAGAGAAAAAAAGGGTAATATGTACATCCACACAAGTAAGGTCACTGTTTTCATACACTTCAGTCAAAAAGTTCCCACTTAATTTGTCGTTGCACCATTTCTAATTTGTGCAAGTTTCATCCTATTTTTCTTTTTCACATTCTAGCATAAGTGGCGGAGTGAGCATTATACTTGAATGGGTTGATTTTTAACTTAGTGTAAGAATTTTATTTCAATTTTATAAACTAATTAAAGAAACTAAGTGACAGTAATACTTTTAATATTAGGTGCACTTCATGTAACCATGCATGATGTTCTATAGAAAAACTGAATTCTCATTTATAATCGCTTGCTTACAAGTTACCCTTATTAGGGTTTAAATAAAAGTCTAAACATATTTTAAAAATGAAAAGGAGATAACTTAAGATTAATCAAATATTCATCATCTTAATCAAATCATACCAATACATTCTCAAAGATCGGAATTGAGATACATATCTCAATTACATTATTGTAAGGATTCTATGTATCTTAATTACATTATTGTAATGATTCTACTCATATTCTCTTACACTCTCTTAAATTCATGGGGATTTTAGCAAAAAACCTCTTCATGGATTTACCTTAGATCCTTGTCTTGTTCTTTGTTTGCATGCTTGTTTGGGTATCCTTTCATCACAAGATTTTGTTGGCGAAAATCGTTTGGATGGAAATTAAGAATGAAGATAAGCTTCATGGGCTAAAAGAGAGAGGATCTTTACAGGCCAGGTTTCTTTGTGCCATGACGTACCGACAAATAAACTTGGGATTTTTCAAAGTCTTCAAGTTTTTCTTTTTCTTGTTCTTCTTCTTCCTTCGAAGAAACTATCAAACTAAGATTTTGAAACCCGTTTAAACTTTTGCACGAGAAAAAATTGAACATTATAGAGATTTGAATATAACAAGGCAACTAAGGTGTGTATGTGATGCATGGTTTTGAACGAGAGAAAGAAGTGTGGAATCCTCTTTTCGATTATGATTCTCCCACTCTAGTGTTTGCTTTTTTTTCAAAATACTAAAGAGAAAAAAAAGGAAACAAATGTTTAAGCCAAACAGGCGGCACTCTGTCTCCCACAGGGTGTGGGAGACAGAGGGTGGAGGGGGGGGGGGGGGGTTGCTAGAGGGGGCACCTCACCCTCGATACTTACCCATTTAAAACATAATTTTTACTACACAAAAATTTTGATGTTTTTAAATCTGACCTTCCAAATTGTTTTTTGGTAATTCACATTTCTAATTGTAACACTCCTTTTTTCTTTTTTCCCTTTGTATAAATTAACTCTTACCCTTTTTATCTCACAAAAGTTTAATCTTTATAATTACCTCTCTTACTATCAATAAATATTTATGTTATGTATTAATTATTGAGTTCAAAATCATTTTCTTGTTATTGTCTATTAGGAAAAAAAATTGCTAAAAGGTTACTTACCCCGAAGGATTCTTTAATGAGGGGGGCTATTGTCACTACAAAAATTCTTTTCCACCCGCCTTAGTTTACACCTTTAGAGGTTTTATGAAATTAAAATATAAAAAGTTTTCACGAAAACTAGCCATGTTGTCCATTGAAAAACATCATTTTGAACTACTTTGTATAAGAAAAGTTTTCCAAAATTTGTCGTTTAAATGGACTCCTTGCATACAAAACGTTTCATGAAAAATGACAAAAAAATCCACTTAAACAATAGATTTTGAAAAAAATTTCTTCTACAAAGTTGTTTAAAATGATGTTTTCTAATGAATATTGCAGATGGTTTTCACGAAATTTTTTTATATTTTTCATAAAACTTTTAAAAGTATAAACTAAGTGGAGGTGCAAAGAAATATTTGTAGTGGCAATAGCTTCCCTTTTCTTTAATTTATAGAGTGAAAAAAAAAAAAAAAAAAAAAAAAAAAACATCCAGACAAAAGTCAACCCTACTAAAAAAAATTCCTGGCTCTGCCACTGGTCTCCCACCGGAAGCATGGAAGCTGTTGAAGAAAAGTTCAGGTCCAATCAACTTGCTCTAATACCATATAGAATTCTAACAGACGTTTGATCCAAAAATCGATTGTTGGATTCAATTTGATTCATATGAAGGTCATACATACCAAAAATAAAGTTGATTCAAGATTAAGAACTGCTTCATTCATAAATGAATAATTATTGTTGATTAAAAAATATAAGTTTTGTATTGAATAACAATCAATTTCGGATCAACCTAACTTTTGGTATGGATATCTAATCCAATTATTGATTTCGCAAAATACAAATTTCAGGAAAGAGTTTGAAAGTACACCTAAAATAAAGTTGAATAAGATGCATGCACTACTTGATATTAAAAGGACTATACGAAAATATGGGTCTCCTAATGAATATGTCGAGTTGGGGGTAGGGCCTATATCCTATTGTAGTAGTACGTAGGATCCTCATATCAATTACATAGACAACTAAAGAGACTAAGTTTTTTGAAACATGGGTTGCCGGCCGGGGACATATAAATGGGGTCCCCCCGGTTGGGGTTTGAAGTTTGGGAAAAGGGTGTAAAAATTTGAGAGAGAGAGAGAGAGAGAGAGAGAGAGAGAGGGATGTTGGGATGGTGGTTTTGTAGGCAGTCCCATGGATCCTCTAATCGTCAAACTAAACCATGTAGAAATCTTGTTATCCCAAGTGGGCAATTTATACTTTTCATTGCAATAATGGTTCAGACTACGTACGCCGCATAAGCAACGGACAAGAGTACATATGCCTTTAAACGCCTCGAAGTAAAACCCATTGTGGAAGAACCTAAAATGTCCAAAAAATCCTTCAAATGGGGCAAACCCCTTTCAAATTGTTAATGGCATCATGAAAATAAGTGGCTATTCTCATATGGTGTTTATTTTGTGATTTCATTAACCATGCAAAGGTGGCATATTGCAGTTCTTAGGTTTTCTGGGATGATATGCATTTTTTGGTTTCAGTGTTATTTCCTTGTGTTGGGGTGTGTCTCGTTGCGATTTTGGTAGTCTTGGTGTTTTTCTTGTTGGGATCGGTGTTGTTCCTTGGGTGTGGTTGTGGTTGTGTTTGGAGTTCTTTGGTGTCCTGTTTTTCTCCTTTATTTAATATAAATTTGTTCGCCCATAAAAAAAACAAAATAATAATAAATTAAAAAAATATCTGACAGTGGTGGAAAATGGGTAACCAGACTAAACTTGAATTATTGTTGAAATTAATTGACAGTATTTTGGGAGAACATTACAATTTTGATAATGATTAGGGGTGGACTGTCCCACGTGTGCGTGTAAAAGCCACGCATAGCTCCTAGTCATGTAATTAATCTGTCCTCGATGGTCTGTACTCGATCAGATCCCTTACAATTTTGTCACATATATATTTAATTTGCTCAGAGAGAAATACTTAAATATGATAACCCCTTCTTTGAAACGTTTGGTAAATTTAAAGCTCCTCAATCAGGATCTGAATTAATAATAAATCAAAGCACGTGTACACATCCCTTTGTTGTTTTGTAACAAAACACCGAGGTTGATTCGATTCTTTTCTAATATGAGGAAAAATTATAAATTTCAAGCCTTTTATATTTTCTCATGAAAATCGTGAACATAATGCATCAGTAGTATTTTCAATTAATTGAAAAAGGGATCCCCATGTCGTTTGTCATGTTTATGATTTTTTTTTTTCTTTTCTGGGAGAGGGGGGGGGGGGGGGGGGGGGGAAGTGGGGTAACAATAATGCTCTTATATATATATATATAGATATATTGGTACTTAATTTTTAATACTTGCTGATTTGTCAAATGATGAATGGAGCATGACCATGTCATCATTAAGAAATATAGTTAGATCTTCTAAATCCAATTGTTTAAGAAAGAAGTGCAAAAATTAAATGCAAAAATAAAGTCCAATTGATTCAAGTGATATATATTAAGGACCGAGTGTTAATTATTTCACCTAAAACCAATTAGTGTCAAGTGATGTACCCTCAAATCTTTTAAAGGGCAATGCAACAACTAAGTACTACAATTCGACCCACAATTCGACTAGTTTCAATCGAATCTGTGACCTTACTCTGATATTCCAATTATAGAACCCAGTATTAACTATTTTACCTAAAACCAGTTGGTGTTAGAAGTAACACCCTCAAATCTTTTAAAGGACAACGCAACAACTAGCTAAGTACCATCATTCAAGTAGTTTTAACCAGCATGATGCTGACCCTAACCCTACAACCCTTACAATATTCTAAGCTAACAACATATATTAGGAGACTGTACTCCATGCATTAATGTGACCAGATCCCTATACATACATTATTGAAATAGCAAAAAAGTTGCATCAATGTGCATGTACGTGCATTATGGATTGTACTTCATGCATTAATGAGTTATGGGGCACAACCAAATACACTTATTAATTAATGTAACTTCCAATCAATATATATACGTCTTCATGGAGCAGATCCCTATATATATATTATTGAAATAGCATATATAGTGCAAAATATAAGACATTCCGGCTCTCGCAAATGGTTCCAATTTTGAGACGACGATCAATTCGATCTGTTATATCAAGAAGGTATATTCTCCAATTTTGTATATATTTTTACAGCCCCTATAGCCTTGGAATAGATTGGGGCAAGTAAAAAAACCTTGCATAATGACAACTCTGCCATTAAGAAAAATGTAGAAAATGATGGGGAGCAATATGGAATTTTCAATAAGTATAACTCACAGGGCTATGGATAAAAATATAGCGACATGCATCATGTATGGATGGGAAGGGAGTGACGAGAGGGAGGCTTGTCTTGAAGCGGAGCAGGAAGATACGAAATAAGAGAAGGAGAGATGGGGAGAGAGGGGAAAGGGTAAGGCCTACAGGTCGGTGGCCCCAAACCATTGCCGCATAACGACACCTTAGGCTGTGTGAGATTGAGCTGCTTGAATAGCAACACCAACACCTCCCCCCCCCCCCCCCCCCCCCTCAATTAATTCTCACCTTTTTCCTTTTTGTAAATTTATTTACAAATGTTCAAGGAAGAGAAACATCAGGAATACCCCAAAGAAGAGAGAGAGAGGGAGAGAGATGGGTATGCATACGGGTGGGATATGTATGTGTTGCGTATGTACATGACATTAAATCATTGGGGAACAGTAACAGCGACTTGATCAATATTTTTTTCCATTAAATAAACAGGCAGCAAGTACTGATATAGAGCAGATGCAAAATAGGTATTTGAGAGTTTAATTGCTTTCTTCTCTTCAGAGAAAGATTGTAGCTGTCCCCTTCGGATATACTTTCCTCTTTGTTCTCTCTGGGTTGTATCCCAAGTTGTGTTTTTTTTTTTTTTTCCTTCTCAAGGAACTAAAGTACTAGCTGGAGGTAGATCAATCATACCCGGCCAAGAGCTATTGAATTTGCTTTCTTTTTTGTTTTGGTGTTTTGGGTATTGGGAGATTGGTGAAGATTATCTGAAGAACTCAAATTTCACGCGGGCTGTGCAGATATATGTCGGTTTAGTTTCCGAATTCAATCAGATTTGTTTGTGTTGAGAGAAGAGAAAGAGAAACAAACAATTACTGCTGCATAGTTAAAGAGATTTGTTCGTGTTGAAGATGGCCACCGCTTCCTCATCTGCAACGTTCTTCGGAAGTACAAGAGAAGAAGATCAAAGCCAGATGATACTACAACATTCCTCCACACCCACTTCTTCAACTGCTCCAACAACGGCACCTCAGAAGAAAAAGAGGAATCTTCCTGGAACACCAAGCAAGTAGCTTCTACATCAATTCTCTATACTCTATTTGCTAGTATATGTTGAAACCCATTGAAATAAATTCCTATTCATTTCTTGTTCATTTTCTCTTGAATAATAAATTATGAAATTTCATAATTTTGCTTTTTAAGAAACCCATTTTCTTTTGTTTTTTTGTTTTTTGTTTTCTTACTTTTTTGTTTTTTGGATTTTTTTCTGATAGCAGATCCAGATGCGGAGGTGATAGCACTATCTCCCAAGACCCTAATGGCAACAAACAGGTTCATATGTGAGGTATGCAACAAAGGGTTCCAAAGGGAGCAAAACCTACAGCTCCACAGAAGAGGACACAACCTGCCTTGGAAGCTAAAGCAGAAGACTACAAAAGAAGTGAGGAGGAAGGTCTATCTATGTCCTGAGCCCACATGCGTCCACCATGACCCTTCGAGGGCTCTCGGCGACCTCACTGGCATTAAGAAACATTACTCAAGAAAGCATGGTGAGAAAAAATGGAAGTGCGATAAGTGCTCGAAGCGATATGCCGTGCAATCTGATTGGAAAGCCCATTCGAAGACCTGTGGTACTAGAGAATACAGATGTGACTGTGGTACTCTCTTCTCAAGGTAATCAATCCATTTTCCAATTAAGATTCCCCCCAACAGAAATCAATTTTCTAACTGACTCATAAGGATAATCATATAATCACTCGTTCATTTTAGAAGTTGAGCAATTCATGGTGAGGAAGGGATTTTCCTTTTTTCTTTTTCTTTCTTTTTTTTTTTCATTTTAGAAGTTGAGCAATTCATGGTGGGGAAGGGATTTTTTTTTTTTTCTAAAAAAAAAAAAAAAAAAAAAAGATTCCAACCGATTCATATAATCCATTTTCCCATTAAATCCAAAAAAAAAAAAAAAATCCATTTTCCAATTAAAACATATGATGGTAATCATATAATCACTCGTTCTTTTTAGAAGTTAAGCAAGTTATTATGAGAGAGGGTTTCCTTCCTTTTTGGTTTTTCTTTTTTATTTATATATCTTTCAGTTTTAAATGGGTTTATGAAGTTAAAATGATCGAAAAGAAAAAAGAGAAAAAAAAAATGTTCAGACGAATTCTTTCTTCCATTATTTCCCCCAACCCAGTCAATCATCTCTCTCTCTCTCTCTCTCTCTCTCTCTCTCTCTCTCTCTCTCTCTGTGGAAGCTAATGGCAGATGGACTGCTTCCACGTGAATAACCTGTGAAACTGCCTTGGCCGCTTCGAAATATCGGGGGAAAAAAACGAAGAGAAGAAAAATCGACAGAGAGAGAGAAAGAAGTTGATGTTTGTTCCTCGGAAACTTCGCCCTTCACCTTTTTCTATTCACGTGGTGTTATATTATGCAAGGAAGGATGTAGTTACGCGGCTTGTCCTCATGTGAGTTGGGATGTTGTTGCTGCGTTTGTTCGCCTATGGGTTAATTGGCTACTTGTACTCGATCGGTGCTGTCCTCTTGCAGCTTCTTCCTCCCAGCACAACATATTAGGGTTATGGACAAGCTAGCTAGCCAATATATTTACTCTCTCACTCTCTTTCTGTAATTGGTTTATTCTCTATGGGTGCGCTTCAAATTTTCTTGCTTTTCAGTCATTCAGAAATGGCAAATTTAGTCTCGTGGGTGGAGTAATTGTCCATTGGAGGTTTCTGCAAATAAGATCATTGAAGGGTAATTTTCATGGCTGTCGAGAAATTCTAGGGTTGGAAAATATCTACTTCATGGGTTTTGCATTAAATGAAGTGGATACTTGAAATCCTCAGTATCTGTGTTTTTTTTTTTTTTTTTCATTAAACTTGAACATAATTCTCTTGTACATTTATTGAATAGTCAGTCCTCGAAATGGTCGATAGTGTTTGATTGATTAAACATTTTTCCTATCATCCTTAATCATATTTTTTCAAGATAAGTTGCTCCTTCCGGTATCAATTTTTTCCTACGTACTTCTTTGGTCTTAGGTAGAGACTTTTCTTTTCCTTCCACAATTAATTCCTGGAATTCTCTGCTGGACATTGATGGATGCCAGTGTGTATGAATATATATATTCTTTCTCTTAATTTTTTTTTTTTTTATACATAATTTGATTACTTTCAAACGGACTCTTAAAAAAAAAAAAAATCCAAAAAATTATTATAATTATAATTTTATTTTCACTTGTTTCTTCCAAATTGCGACCCTAATTTTCATTCAGTGTGATATTGTATTGCTATAGAATAGTTGCATTTATACCTTTTTTTTGCCTTCAGTTTTTTAGAGATCATATGCGGAGTCATTTGAAAAACAAGATAAAATGAATTCAATTTGCTATTGATTTACAACGCATTTGAAATGAGTTATATTCTTTCTTCATAGCAATTAAAAGAAGTCCACCTTCAGATTCTTTAACTAAAATAGATAGGATGGAATTGAAAGTCATTTCTGTTCAAATGTTGATTTATGTTGGCCTCTTTGACACTGCTCATAATAAAAGCAAGGGCAAATCTTTTTCCTTTTCATTTTTTCTATTACTTTGTACCATTTCATAAGCAGTGATTTAATGGCAGTCTTCTGATAATAATTGTTGCAGGCGGGATAGTTTCATCACTCACCGGGCCTTCTGCGATGCGCTGGCTCAGGAAAGTGCCAGGCATCCTACCAGCCTAAACACCATCGGTGGCCATCTATATGGAAGTAATAATCACATGAGCTTGGGCCTATCTCAAGTGGGTTCCCATATTTCCCCATTACAAGATCAGAACCACCCATCTAGTAATCTTTTACGGCTCGGCAGTACAAGTGGACCAAAATTTGAGCACCACCTCATCCCTCCATCAAATCCTTCTCCGTACGGACAGCCTCCACAACCGTTGTCTTCGTCCGCATTCTTCATGCCTGATGCAACACACCAAGGCTTTCATGACCACCAATCTCATCAAGGGTTATTGCCAAACAAGCCATTTCATGGATTGATGCAACTTCCAGATCTTCAAAGCAACACTACTAACAACTCACCCTCTGCTGCTGCCGCTGCCAATCTCTTCAATATGAACTTCTTTTCGAATAACAGTAACACTAGCAGCATGAGTAATAGTGATAATACAAACAACACCACCAATAATCTATCCTCTTCAGGCTTCTTAAGTCCTGATCGGTTTACCAATGGTAATGGTGGCAGCCAAGGGTCAGCACTATTCTCAGGTAACATGGGTGGTGATCATGTTGGCCAGGGTCTCTCTTCTCTCTACAGCAATTCGGTGCAACGTGAAAACCTCACCCCACATATGTCTGCGACTGCATTGCTTCAAAGAGCTGCTCAGATGGGTTCAACCACGAGTGGCAACAACAGTTCATCTTTGTTAAGAGGCTTGGGTAGCTCTTCATCAAGCGGTGCTAAATCTGAAAGGCAACTCGTTTCCGCCAATTTTGGCAGTGGTTTTGGCGGTGGTAGTGGGGGAGAGAGTTTAAAATCACAGATGGAAAATGAAAGTCATCTCCAAGGGTTAATGCATTCACTTGCAAATGGGAGCTCTCCCATTTTTGTTGGTGGGCATCATGAACAGAATAGTGGCTTTGCTGGGTTTAATAACACAAATTTCCGCAATGTAAATGAAGGCAAGTTGCATCAAAATATTGGAGTAACAATTGGAGGGTCGGATAAATTAACCTTGGATTTTCTGGGTGTTGGAGGGATGGTAAGAAACATGGGTGGTGGATTCTCACACAGAGAACAGCAGCAACAAGGCATCGATATCGGCTCCTTGGATTCTGAATTAAAATCGGCGCAGGCAAGTCTCCCATTTGGAGGTGCAAAACTGCAGTGAAAACTGAGGAGAGAGAAAAAAGAAAATAACGCAAGTTGGTCTGAATGTATGGTGAATATGTAGGAGAAATTAATTATGGTGTAGTTGTTTTATTCTAGCTGTTAGGGTTTCATTTGTAATTGGGCTTAAGGCTTTCTTACAATGTAGTTTTCGTTAATTATTGTTCTTTTCCACTTTGGTGGCTATCCGTTCTCTTTTTTTATTTTTTATTTTTTATTTTATTTTTTTTATTTTTTTCCTTGATAGGCAAAATAAAATTTTATTAATACCACTTTGGTAGCTATCTTGTTTAGTTTTTTTTTTTTTTTTTTTTTAAATTTTAATTTTATCAGTAAAACAGTTAATTATATTATTAGGGATATTATAGTGCAGCAAAGACACCCAATTAATCAGATCTCCATCTAGAGAACAAGACAGGGATCCCTCCAACCAGAGAAAATGCCGCTATCTAGCTTAGTTAGAGGTGGTCATGAGCCGAGATGACCTCTCTCTCCCTCTCTCTCTCTCTCTCTCTCTAAAAATAGGGTTGCAGCTTATTTCTTTGTTTTGTAACATATTCTAGCTGTATTTATGAAAACCAATCAAGTTTCAACTCAGTTCCATTCTTTTAAACATGTAACTTTTCAACAGATTTTCATGGGTTCAATTGCTTAGCTTCTAATTTAAATATCGGAGTACGTCCTGTCAGGGTTTGGTACGAGATTTTAATATAAAAACTTAATTACTATAACCTTCATGGGTTCAATTAATCACCTCAAAATTTAAATTTCCGAGTCCTTTCGGGGTTTGTTATGAGATTTCAATAAACTTATGAGAATTGAGTGTGAGGTAAGCCATGTTAAATAGAATGTCAAAAAAACAATGTTACCGAGAGCAACTTTAAGAATCTTCACATGCAGACTAAATTCCAACATGCACGACAACTGAGAATATTATTTCTTATCCGTTCAGTGGCTGTATTACACAATTTAGTGTATTTTAGTTTGGAGACAGTGAGAGAGAGAGAGAGAGAGAGAGAGAAGAACATTTTCACATTACTTTATGATTACTTTATAATTTCCAAAAGAATTTTGTTTGCCCACCTAATACCTAACCCTAACACTAATACTAATACTGCAACAAAAAAAATTGCTGAATTTCAGGTTCCCTTGTTGACATTCTGTAGAAACTTTGCCACACTTTCCTTTTCCTTCAAATTCCTCACAACGTTGACTCCTTGGAAATTTCAACCTTTTTCATTCAACTTTTTTCAATCTCTATCCCACCTTTTCTTCATAACTGGGGGTTCTTGTGTGGAAAAGGCGCTTGTTAGAGTACACTGTGAAAATATATTCTTTTCTTTTTTTTTTTTTTTTTAAAAAAAGGTTTTTGTAGGGTTGTCACAGGCACACAGTGTCGTGATAACGTGTTTGAGGGACTGAGAGTTTGGGGCATAGATTTTGCATCCAAGCAGAGGCTGCAGTTAAAGTACTGAGAAATGTTCGTTATGGCAATTATTATGAAACTCATGTGGCAGTTTTGTCGTGACTGTTGTCTTTTGTTCTCTCTTTAAAATCATTAGCCCGTGACTCTGAAGTGTGGAGGCCATGTTATTTAATTACTTATTGTTTCCTTCCAAATTTTGAACTTCTGTCCCCTGTGGGCTTAGGATTCCTTCGCAGGTAAAACACATCCATGGCAAACCCATTACCACATACATTTGCGAACTTTCCAGTTTACCGCAGCTTAAGAAATAAAACTGGGAGTTCGACACACTTTAAGGCAAAAAAGGATTAAAGATTATAAAATTAAAAATAATGGACAAAAAAAGGAGGGAGAGAGAGAGAGAGAGAGAGAGAGAGAAGTTCCAAAGTAAGATAATAGAAAATCAAGCTGAGGGTATTGTTTTCACAAGTATTTTCATTAGAAAAGAAGGAGCTACAACGACATATCGTATAAATTATTGGGATATCATAAGATTCCAAAATGTTGAAACATTTCAAACTAAAAGGTGAATCAAAACCCAATATTTTTAACACGGACATATTGGTTTCACTAACAATTCCACATAGATATTGGGATTATCAAATGATGTCCCAATCATAATTTTGATGTTGACCCGGCAACAATAGGTTTGGTGGACCCTGTTCGCTTAAATTTCTCCAGGACGAATAGAGGGGGTCCGAATCCTCCTTGATGGATTGAGTAGTAGAATGACCAATCGATCACCCTACCTACCAAATTGGTTGTTCCCTACAATTCTCACATCAATGTGAAAGAGCCTCCGAAAGCCAAGTTAACAAGGAATACAAAGAAATAAGGTTTTGAGTATGTAGCACATGTTTAACTCCTAATAGGATGAAGCATTGTATTTAGAAATATTGGTGGATTCGCTTGGATTCTTGATCTATGGGATTCACCCGATTAGGTAGAATCACTTAATTGACTTTTGATTGTTCTTCCTTCCCTCTTGGAAGTTATGGGGATAAAGATTATCTTCTCTTTAGAGCTTGGATTTGAATTATCCTTCTTTAAAGTTAAGTTTGATCCCCAGCTTCTAAATTGTAAAGGCTGGATTTGGACATGGTTGTCGAGATTTGGTGCTTGGAGCATCATGATCGTGTCAGACTTGGCCTTGATTCGGCCAGTGCCTTATGTGACAGACTAGGCTCAAGTGGCCTTTTTTGGAAAGGTCGAACCTCAAGATTCAAGTCTTCAAATCTAGTTTTTGTGATTCAAGTTCAGATTGGACACGTGTCCCTTTCTGACAGGTGGGTGATTTTTTTCCCACTACTGTTATCCCCCTTTTCTCATTCTTTTGGCGAAGGAAAGGACGGGGAAGCAGCATTTGTGTGCTCTACCAACTTGAAGTCTATGCAGTTTTTAGACTAGCAGGAGGCGGTTATTGGATGCGACCATGTTGCATGGAAGCTTTTAAATCGAAGGTGTCCATTCCTTAGAATTTTGTTCTAACATTTTGAATAGCTTTCTCACTTTTTTTTTTTTTTTTTTTTTGTCTCTAGTAATGTTTATTTATTTTTCTACAATGATTATAGAATCTCGGCTTTGTAGTTCTGTTTGGGGATGTTGGGACAGCATACCATATTTTGTTGTAATCCAGACATTGAGGAAGTTTTGTTCCATTATAATCTTAAGAAAAGATAGAATGGGAGTTATTTATTATTCTACTTTGGAGCCAAGAATGCTGATTATCCTTGATTTCTTGCGTTGAATATGGTTTAAGAGAGTAGATGCATTGCCTAGTGCCGCGATTGGGAGTTTGGACCAAACAAGCCTATACATTTTCTTGTCCTTCGTGCCTAGGGAAAACTAAGTAGTTCTATATATTAGGCATTTCCTCCCCCATTCTACGTTTGTAAGATTACCTATTTCCTCTTTCTTGTTGTTTAGATTTTTTTGATCGAGCTGAAATGCAATTTAGTGGTGAGGAAATGAGGCTTATTCTCAAGTTCATATTAGAAGTAAAAGGTCATTTTCTTGTTTACTACTCCTTTCAAACAAGAATTTGAATGTTGTTCAGGGGTTGACATCAACATATTTTTTTATGCAATCGGGCAACTCCTACTAAGGATTTTTAGGTTTTTGATGAGTTGCCCAAGATAGCTTCTCAAGAAATGGTTGGTATTCAAACCTTCAAAGTGTACAAGTATCCATTTTTTTTTATAGATTTTTGTGTGATTGTTGCTATTATGTTTTGACCTATAAGGTTTTTTGAAGTCACTCTTCATATTCTTCCTTATCCTTAAAAAGGATATCCTCGAGCTAGCACTAATGACAAAGGTTGGTAGCAAAGCACTAATATGGCCCGTCAAAGGTTTGAGGAAGAAGAAATGCCACCTCTTAAGAAAGCGAAGATAGTTTAAGACGACACTTCTCGTGGGAGGTTAGAACCCATGCTGAGGTTCCCATGCTCGTTGGAGCTTCCTCCTAAGTCAGTAGGAGTTGAACAAGGAATGCACACTACAAGAAAAACTACTTTTCATGACATGCGAAACACGTCATGAATGGGTTTTCACGACGCACATGCGCATGTCGTGTAGGGCCATGTTGTGGAAAGTAGGGACTTTTTAACGACATGCATTGCACATCATAAAAAATGTTTTAATGACGTGCGTTGCACGTCGTAAAAAATGTTTTAACGACGTGTTTTGTGCGTCATAAAAACACATTAACAACGTGTTTAGCGTGTCGTGAAAACATAAACACGACATGCATTGTATGTCGTAATAGATGAATTAATGACGTGCAATGTACGTCGTAATAAATGAATTCACGACATACATTGTAAGTCATAAAAAACCTTTTCACGGCATCCATTGCAAGCCATAAAAAACCTTTTCACAGCATTTTTGTACGCCATCTATAATTCATTTACTACAACCTTTTTATGGCATATAATGAGCACCATAAAAACTAGTTCAAATATACACATTTATCTTTCATTGGATTCTTGCTTTTCAAATGCTAATAGGACATTCATATATATTTCACAAGCCAACAAATACAGCTCCCAAAGGATCATTCATCAAAATCGTTTCTTCCTAAGTGAGTCCAAAATTATTAATGAATCAAAAGTTAAGACCACCATCCATCTATATATGATTTGAATCTGATCCCATAAATATTCATACATTCATAGAGTTTAAGTATTGTTAGTCTAGTAAACTAACAAAATACCATACATGCTAGAATTAAAAATTTAAAATAAAAAAAATTTAAAATTAAAAATTAAAAAAAAAAAAAAAAAAAAAAAAAAAAAAAAAAAAAAAGAAGAAGAAAAAAGAAGAGGGAATGTAACATCAAAACATCTGCCACTACTATCAATCTTCCACTATCTTCTTAGCAATACACCTCATTCTCGTCAACTATGAGACCTAGTGCGATAACTTGACTATTGTCTTGAAACAAAAAACCAATAATTAATATTCCTTTTTAATTTGCCAATGGCAAGAAATTTTAATCATTTTTAAAAATTGACCACAAAAACCACTAAGAATGAACAGGAAATTCAATAGCAAACGTAATTCTTGTGAAAACCTTTTCTAGAAAATCCGGAGTAGTCTCGTCTGTAAATAAAACATATTAAGTTATCGACTAGTTAAAAAACCTATAAAAAAATACATTTATGATCATTTCCAACCCATCCACACTACCTTTATAATAAACATATTCCTAAGCTTCAATACTACGAGTCATTAACAAACATACGAAGTTATCTATAATAATTTATAGAAATCGAGGGTTTCTAATTTTGACAGTGATGTATAGAAATTGAAGTGGATGTAAATCTCTAATGTGTTTTTATGGTTTTACTACTATATATATAAGCTTTAGTCTCTATATCTTTATTTATAGCTAAAGGGTTTCCCAACTTACATGGCACCTCCATGGCTCCACCAGTTTATGAGACTTTTTTTATATGACATTCACCAATTTTATATGACATTCAAATGATTCCACAAGACTCCCACAAAGACCCCTAAGACACCAAACAACAAAGACAAAGAAACAGAGAGACAGAGAGTTAAATTTTAACTAGTTGAGTGAGACTTAAGGTTTTGTTGAGTTAGAATTCTAGCATACCATCCTAAGTAGGCCATGGCAGAAGGCAAGCTAAGAACACCAACACCAATTATGGCAATAACTATGTGAAAAGTTGAGTTCCACCATTTGGCTTGGCAAAGGGTGGCATCTTCCACCCATTCGCTGTTTGATGGAACTTCCTACAAGAGTTCAAAAAAGTAAAAGAACATAAGTATTTCCAAGGGAAGCCTTCGTGTCTAAGGACTATTTCCAAGGCTTAGAGGAAATTTTAGCACTCTTCATCAAACATCCTTATGGCCACATTTCAACTAAAGATTCTATGTTGACTGACCGTAGTATGGTTAGAAAAACCTCGACCAATAACATCATCTTGCCCAAGGATGCGATTGTTCTTACTTCCATGTTCACTGTGGACTTAGTTGTGTTGTACCCAACCATTTAATTTGGCTGTAAGTTTTATATGATATTTTTATCCTACACTTTTGAAATTCGTTGTTCGAAACAGTCTTCTTTTACCCCTTGTCATATTTTGATATATCTTGCATTGTATTCACAAGATTCAAAGGTAGTTGAAGGTAGCTAAAGAGATCTCTTCACAGGAGAAGACTAATCTGTATGAGTATATGGAGCAGTGTGCTATGCATAAATCTGAGGGGGAGCAGCTTAGCCTAGCTTGAAAGAAGGAGAAGGAGAAGGTTGCTTCTTTTGAGGATAAAACTGCTGAATTGAAGTCCGCTGCAGTGAGGGATGTTGATGCCTAAGTCAAAGCTTCCACGTCTAAATAGAAGAAGGCATTTAAAAAACATATATATACTCTCAAAAAGAAGCTTTTTAGAAGTTAGGTTAATTAGGTTGAAGGACTAGAAAGCAGACCTCCAGGTTGAGATGGACGCTTTAAAAGAAATTTTATACTAATTAAAATACGAAAAACCTAGCTGCCCTAAAAATGTCAGCGATGGAGTTTGCATTGTACACCCCTGTGGACACCCTATTTTGATCCACCTCCTTTTAACCTTTCCACCATAGGAGCATTATCACATGTAGCTTTTTACATCATTTTGGCACCAAATCCTACTAGTTAGACTCTACACATCCCAAAGAATCAATGATAACTTCTAGGGTTCAACTTGGTTAATTCATGATAGCTAATAAGAACTTTTGCAATTTGGAGGGCATTTTCGTCATTTCATTTGCATAACTCTTGTTCAATATCCAATTCCCGCCAAATTCATCTCGAGATGATCCCAATGTCCTTAGGATGACATTTATAAGCTTGGTTTAAAGTTTAGTTAGCATTGGATGAAGTTTGGTTAAGAATGATCCAAAGTAGGCTCGATTTGACTCTATTCATCAACTTTTCTTATAATTGCTTCTTAATTTTGTCTAATTGATTCAAATAAATGCTTCATTAATGTCAATTGAGTCTCAATTAATGTGCTTTAATGTTTAAAATCATCTTTGGAAGATTTTGGTTGCAACCATGACTCCATTAGGATTCAAACCCTAATGTTGTGCGCCTTAATGAACCCAATTGACTCTAATGAGCTACTTAGGCTTAACCCTTGACTAATTGACTAAATATGGCTTAATTAGAAGTATATTAAGCTGATTTTGAGTGGAGAATTGATCCATGGTCGTTTTAAGTCCGGAATCAATGAATTTGGACTTAAAACGAACTTGATACATGTGAACTTGATGACCAAAAAAGCAAGCAAGCAAAAGATGCCAAATTAGGCCCCTGGTGACCAGCCAACCACCCTAAGCTGACTAACTGACCACCCAAGGTGGCCAGTTGGCCCTCCAAGTGACCAATTGACCCTCTACAGTGTTTTGCCTTATCCCACCCTCTTTTGACATTATCTGTTCAATTAGTTTGGATTTTCTCCAAATTTTTGAAGAGTTTAAGATAGAAATCAACTATTGAGGATGATTTTGAGCCTTTGGATCATTCCTAACTAGATTTAATCATAGCCATCCATTCCACCTACCCACAACTACAAATAAGGGTCCTTTCCTCCTTTATTGGACACGAAGTCTTTCTTTCTTTCTTTTTTTTTTATCAGCAAAAAGAAGTTATATATTATTAAAGTCCCTTCTCAACAAGGAGCTAAGAAGAGAAAGATACAAAAATAAGATACCACACAACCAACTCCATACTCCAACAATACAAATACATAAACACCTACCCCACCCGGCCACCAAAAAGCACAACATATTTAAGAGCTTAGACACAAGAACTGATACCACCAGACACCCAAAAAGCACAAACTCCCCAAATACCATAACACCGGAGATATCATTAACACACAAATCGAAACCATGCAATGAGTGGGATAGATCTAGAAATACCCGACTTTGCTAGCTAATCAGCCACCATATTTTGCTCTCTGAAAATGTTAATAAACAAAACACCACTAATGCAAGATAAAAGTGCTTTGATTTTGTTATAAACAAACCTTAACCTCCACAGAATGAACTCCTTCCCAAGCACCCACGTTGTTGCTATCGAAGAATCACTTTCCATTATCAGCCTTGCCGAACCAACCCATTCAGAATCAACAAACACACTCAAAGCTTTACGGATTGCCAAAAATTCTGCCATATTTGAATCAGCCACACCAATTGATTCTGAAAAAATACATTTAAAACACCCCCTTTATCTCTCAACACCCCACCAATAGCTGTAGCACCAGGCTTGCCAAGGTAAGAACCATCAACATTAAATTTCATCCACCCATGAAGAGGCTTAGTAGAGTTTTCCTAAGCAATGAAGAACTTGGGTTTGTGAGTGAGGGGAGAAATTTCCTAAAAGTATCATCTCATAAACTTCTCATTCTAAGAAGAGCTTGGGCTCAATAGTAGTGCAAAAATTTCCTAAAAGTACCCTTTAACTAGCGACCCATTTTAGTAAGCTTGGAGATGCCGAAGCTCTGCCCAACTCCCCAACCACCAACTCAAGGTCCTCAAACAGAACCCTGCCTCGGTTCTATCAGGTATAACTCTCAACCTTTATTCAATAAGTTTAAGCCTATGCCATGATATAAATGCTAATGTGATATTGCATGCTCCCTTGAGTTTTATTGATCTTAGGATTATATTAGCTTTTAATCATAAATCAAACTAGTTTATCAAATCAAAGCTGTTTTTATCAAAGCAAGTTATTTTCAAAGGAAAGAGTTTAATTATGGATTGGATTCCAATAGAGTTCTACGAGGGTTAAACTCTCTCCCTAAATGATTTATTTGAACTACATGGACTTTGATCTTTGTGAAAAGTACGTAGGCCACTCATTTGAGCCCAAGTCCAACTTAGCTTAGATTTTATTTTTAATTTTCATAATTTTTAGTTATATTGCATGGTTGAAATTAATGAAGGCCAATCAATAAATGAGACTAATTTATCGAGCGAAATAGGTGCCTACGGGCCGTGGCTCGGAACCTTCCCATTTCATAACCTAGCCCCTGAATCCTTTATTTTTTGTTCAAGACCTGCCTATTTTCCAACATATGAAGTCAAACTTGTTTTTTACAAAACAAATATTTTAGTGGTTTCCTCGTACCCTAAAAATGAGGTGGCGATTTCTTTGCTTTTTGAAACTCTTTTAAGAGTGGAACAGAACTCGATTTCCAAGTTGATTTTCGGCGTCCACAACCCCTATTTTGTTATGCCTAATTATTCTGAAACCTTTTTTTTCTTTTTGGTATAATAACTCTTAAACCTATTTAAAATCCCGATGATGAGGTATATTATCCATTTATGAATTGACGACATAAGCCCTGATAATTGGGTAAGGTTGCAACAAGTCCAACAAAAATGATAAAATTTGACCCAAATCAGGATTTGCACGTATCCCTTCAGGATGCGTACAAATCCTAAACCTAAATGGAAAATCTTAAAATTTGCATTTCATTTTTCCCAAGCCAACCTACGATTTGGAAAGGTCATTTTTTAATCTAAAGTGTATATAAACCCTACCCCCTTTCCTTTTACTAGCAACCAACAATCCCAATAAAGACACAACACGATGTCCCTTTTCTTTTGGGACCGCACTAATCCTAACTCCATTAGTCGTCATCATTGTGTACTTCACATCAATTTTTGTAAATTAAATCTCCCACAACTATTTCATCATTAATGGTAAGAAAACAGGTTCCAAAAAACTTGTATAAAAGTGACCCACCAATATTTCGATGGTAAATAATTTGACCTAGTAGCTTGGTTTCAAAATTAACCCATTGTACCAAAATTCATGCAAGGAGGTTTAAATACAACATGTATACAGCAAAATAGGGTGTAAATATCAAACCCTATGTTTTTCCCAACACATTAAATTTACAAAATTAAACCCCACACCCATGTAAAACATGAAATGTAGCATGTAAATGTGTAAACCGCTTTGAAAATATCTGAACTCATGCATACAATGATCTAAAACGATGAAAAATGCACATATTCTCAAATAGTAGCCAGAAAAGTAAATTTGAAGGTATACGCACGTAGATCAGGGTGAAATGCACAAGAGTTAAGCTCCACGAGGTTGGGTCTGAGGTCCCGGGGTCCGTTCCTTACTGTTGGCCTCCTCTTCTTCCCCGTGCTTCTCTCTCTCTCTCCCTCTCCCTCTCTCTTCTTAGTTGAGAAATTGATGAAGGGTGTGAGAAAAATCATGGGTTAAGGGTATTTATAGAATGAAGGGCAAAAGGGTCAATTTATCCTATAAAAATCTTACCACGATGGAAATTCACATGTTTTAGTAGACTACAGCAAGGTTTAGTAAACTAAAAGAAGGTTTAATCGACTAAAACTCTCAAGATTTGAGAAAATGGAGCTTCTGTCATCTCTAGTTGACTATAGCTTTAATGTGGTCGATTATAACTTCAAAAATAATTATAAAAAAACAAACTATAATAGCACACCAATCATTCCTTAACTTCAATACAATCCTAGTAACTTCATAAATCAAATGTTAGGTCCTTACAGTTTTCTTGTCACTTCTTGCTTAGAACTTGTGTTGCCAATCTTGCAATCTTGAAGAAGTTATTCCATGCCAATGCTTATTTAAGCTCTAAGTTTTGTAATTGAAAAAAAATTATTAATATATTAGCCTATGGCTTCTAGCTTCTAAGAAGAAGGATTTCTTCTTGTTACTTTGTTATGATTTGTATCTCTTTGGTGGATTTCATTGAGTAATACTAAGAGTGACCTATACTCTTATCTTTTAGGTGATTTCTTGGGGTGACGAGGCTAAATTTAACTGGATTTCTTCTCATTTTTCTAATCGAGTTTCTTTCATCTTCATTTATTTTGCCCCCACTTCTTCTAGATTAAATTGTTAATTCCAATTATTTGAAAAGGATAATATGTCAGAACCATAGCAATGTATCATATAACTCATGCTAACATTGTTAACATCAACCAATTCTTTGCAGAGAACAGCATTAACAATAAGCAAACCAATTTGGGCAACTAAAAATTCGCAAAAGCAATAGCAATAATAATAATAATGTGTATGAGAGAGAGAGACAGAGGGGGCGAGAGAGAGAGATTTATCTAAAATAAACCAATAATCTAGAGCATAAATTAACTGACCTACCCTTTCCCGAGAGAATAAATAAATATCTAAACAAATAAAATCTTACGATTTGTAAAAAGAATTGGAACTTTGTATTTAGAGGGAGTTTTCCTAATGACAAACGAACAAAGAAGAGTGAGGAATGTTTCAAACATAAAATGTCAACAAGTACCCTGGAATTCCGCATTTTATAGGTCTGGGTATATTTTATAATAAAAATATTAATGGATTATGTAAAGAGATTATAGGAGATGGTTTCTTTTTCCATTTTTGTTTTCAATTATAAAGAATTTTTCTCTTTACAAAAAAAAAAAAGGTGCAATATTGTTTGTGTGGGGTTATTATTCCCTGGGTATTTCGATTTGTGTATAATGAAATTAGGTCCCTTCAAGATTGTTTGTATGGGGTATCCTTCATTTATCATCCAAGGGAAGGGAATTCAGTGGCAGACTATCTTGCGAAATCTGGTATTGGTAGAGATATTCCATTTTTTTTTCATAGCTTTAGGTTTGGTGGTGTGTACTATTGTTTTGGTTCCAGCAAGGCTAGGTGTCTTGGGTGGCTGGGGGGGGGGGATTTAGGGTGGTGTTTGGTATCTTTGCCTCCTGTTTGATGGGTGTTTTCTTTTGTATTTTGGTGGTGTCTACTTTGAGGGTCTTTTCCTCAGTATCTTGTTGAGTTATTTCCCTTTGTCTAGATCTTACTTGTGGTTGGGCCTATGTGTTAGTTGCTGATTTTTGAGGCTTGTTGGGTGATATATGGGTGGTGTTTGTGATGTTGTATCCTTCCTTAATATATTAATGAAGTTTATTTTGCCGATCCAAAAAAAAAAAAAAGTGCAAAGAATTTCTCTCTCTCTCTCTCTCTCTCTCGTATATGTCTTTGTGGTTTCTTCTGTTCAATATATCTCTTCCCACATATTATTATTTCCCTTGCATCTGCACCCATCATGTTCATGCCCATGGTCATACTCATGCCCATGCTAAAACGGTCAATCTTAAGTCACATAATTAAGGTGCCCATGTTCTTTTTCAATTTATTCCCAATTTGCCATGTATTTTCTATTTCTTCTTTTTCAAAATTTTAATAATTAAAACACCTTAACTATCTTAAGTTACTCCTTTTAGGGTTATTTACATAATTAAGATGCCCATATTCGAGTTTTGTTGCATATATTAATTCGCTTATCTTTTACAAGTGTAGCATCTCATGTTTTACCAAAGTAATTATATATATAAATATATTTTGTTTATTTTATCTTATTTTATTTTTTAAAAAAAAAATCTATTTAATTCATCCAATTTGCTCAATTTTTGCAAACATCATGTGGCTCAACTTGTTTTAATTTTTTAGCCAATTTTGGCAAGAGAGATAGATCAATTTTAATTAACATCAATAAATGTAAAAAAATAAAGTAAAATAGAATGGAACGATTTGAAAAATCATAGGCTTAACTTCTAAAATAAAATGAGAAATTTTTTTTCTAAGAATAGCTTCCATTTTATCATGCACGTACAATACCTAATTTTCATGCAATGTCATAGGTAAAAATTCGTACCTATGTAATCTACTAAGTGGTTTGCTTTGATTCTTTTGTTGTTTTTCTATTTGTGAGTTGGACTGTAACATTTCTATGCGCCAACAAGATGAGGCATTGCTTTATTTTATTTTTTACTCCTTTCTTATACCTTTTTTTATTTTTTTCTCTTTAATAGTATCTAGAGCAATAAACACATGATTTGGAATTAGCAAGAGTGTGCCGACATAGTTTGGAAACTTCTCTTTTTCTTCATAAAAAGGAAAAGTCAAAATTATATAAGAGCTAGATAAATTATATGTTACTAAGTGGAAGAAAATGATTAAGGTGTACTATTTAGGGCTACATTTTATTTTTATTTTTTTAAAATGAAAGAGTTGTTTGCACAAAAGCAAACAACTCAAAATATTATTGAAAGAAAGAAAATAAAATAAAAAAAGAAGACAATAAAAGATAAATGATAGGTCTAGTCTTGGTGACTTATAGAATGTCACAATCTAGCTCACAGGGAGGATACATATCTAAAACCTCTAACAATCATGTACAAAATCGTCATACCTGGAGGTTTTTGAAGAATTCTTGTCTCAAAAATGATAAGGCACACTAGACGTGGCCTGCTTGGCTTGTTGTCAAAGTTTTTTTTGTTGCAATTTTGATAAAACAGGAATAAAAGAGTTTTCAGTAGCCCTTCTTTCTTCCACATCCTTAATAACTAAATTGATTTGCTCAAGAATAATAAAAGAAAAGTTACCTTCCTAAGAAGTAAAAGGCTGGCTTTGAACATTATCCTCATTCAAAGCTGTAATAGGATTAGAATTCTGGACCAAAATAGGACTGTTGATATTATCAACAACCTTATTTGCAGTATCCATTAAAATATGGTTAGCAGCACTCTCAATAATGTAAGTAGTAACCTGTTGGAGACAAACTTAATGGGAACTAAGAGAATGTGCAACAACTTCAGTCTCATCAGTAGCAACAGTCGTCAAATTCATCAGCGTGATATTCTCTTCCTCATCATCTAAACTTTCATCATCCAAAAGATCTCCCCAATTACAAGCAGAGGAGGTATTAACAACAATTGCCTTTCCCAATGCATTAGCCTCAGCCTTTTTGTTGCTATACTCGTTATCAAACACATGTTGTACATTATTCCTACCATCAGTATTTTTATCAAACACAAGTGTATTATCAACAACATGCCTATGAGGTTCTTTGTCAAACACTTGGGGTGCAATTTGCTCGTTCACAACCTCGATCCCATCCATGCCTTTTGCACCCTTTCCATCTATAGGGGTGTCATCTAAATTAAGCTTGGGACGATATTGCGTTACTACTTTGGGTTGCTGCTCATTAGTCTTAGGTTTAATAGGATGCTAAATACCTTTGTCTGCCATAAGTCTAAAATTTGAAAGATCATGCCCAACAAAATGGCAGTGACTCAGTAAGAGCAATAAAAAGGCAAATTCTCATAATAAATATCAACAAAAAACCCAAAACCTTGTTTCTCGACTCGAATGTTGTCAAGCAACAGTTTAGATAAATCTATCTCCACTAAATACGAGCGTAATATCCATAAATCTGATTCAGCGTAGCTTTATCTATCTGGAGTGGGATCCCAACTCCTCGATCTGGAAATTTCTAATAGATTTTGGTGATGCCAATATTCTTGTGAAAGACTATAAATTCTTATTCATACCTGAGAATGAGAATGCACTTGTTTGTGAGGGTTAAATTCAAGAACCCACCACAAAATCCGCAAAACTCTAGGGGATAAATTCCAATTTCTCCCTACCCAAATTCGTTTCATTTCATCGGAATGGTAGAAGTGGATATCAAAGTATCCTTTACCCAATGGAAATATGCACCACTCCCCAATCGTTTTCCATAAAGGAATAAGTTTGGCCCTTAAATCCAAAAGAGTAAGAGGCTTAGAGCCTTTTGGAAGAAGCAATCTCCCAATCACATTAGTTCTACAATCAACAAGTTTTGTCTTGTACGACTGCTCACTAATACACACAGTAACCATATCACCAACCATCATGGGGTGAGGTAATTGACTAGCAATCTCATCAACAACTTGCTATTTAAGAAGAGAAGCAAAAGAAGCTTTGGGCTTTATGTTTTTATTTCCACTAATAGGAGCGGATCCACAATCTTCCAAAAATCCCCAAAGACAACATACCTTTAGGTCTTGGGATTTTGATTCAAAGGAACATGTATAGTACCCATGTTTGCAAGAGTAGTAATTTAAAGTTCTATAGATCAATTGAGGGAAAGAAGGAAAATCCTAATCGCAAGGGAGAAAAGAAAAACCCCATTCACAAGGGAAAAAATTGACTCCCATCACCAAAAGAAGGTATTTAAAATGATGAAGGATATCCTAAATGAGAGATACACTTCGCCTGCAGAGATGCTGCAAGGAGACTTTCTTGACCCATCAATGACATGAATACAGAGAAGTTCCTTACAGAGGATTTAATTGTCCAACTACTGGGGGCTACATATAGCTCAACTAGGGATTTAATAATTAATTAGCTGGTAGAGAACATTGGTATCTATAGCACGAACTCATTCATTAATTACTCCATTACGATGGCCAATGATCTAATCTAAATGAGTAACTCAAATTACATGGACTTCAAGGAATGTGAAACAAATTTGTGATGAATACCGTGAAAATGAAATTCAACTATCAGGGAAATAACACTGAATAGTCTAGAAACTTAACAACAATAAAAATACCCACACATACATATAAACACACACGTGTGATATGATAAATCTAGCCCCCTTTCTTTTTTTTTTTCATAAATTCTTTATCACAAGCCACTCATAGTGTTCCATTCGCATTTCTTAACATTTCCACAACCATATTTCACTAATTTCTCTTTGCTCCCTATTTCATGAATCTGTAAAATTTCCTTTATCTTTTCTTGCACCCACTGAACTTCTTTGAAGTTGATGACCAGGCATGCATTACAAACCATAGTTACCATAATAGAAATCAGCAGCAGAAAGTGGCAAGAAAAACTGAAGCAAGAAATGTAGTTTAAAAAGGATATGGAAAACAAGAATGAAAAATGAAGTTGTTATGAAAAATGAAGCCATCACTATAAATTATAGTAAAAATTGAAAATAAATGACGACATTAATTTTATGAAATAGACCTATTAGTTCAACAAAACTGGATTCATTGCAATGCTACGAAAATCACAATGGACATATATAGTTTGAACCAAAAACTCCATTAGCACTGTTTACTAATAATGAGTTTAAGACACAACTGTATGGGTTTACGAAACTTGCTAACACATCGAAGTCTTGTGTTCTCCTACTTTTCCACTAACTTAAAGAGCATTAAGTAACAAATTCAAAATACAACAGCAATGGATTGTCTACTAAATTCATCATCCAAAATACGAGAGAGTTTGAGTTGGGATTGATCAAACTCCTAGTACACATGAGGTGAAGTAAAGAAAAAAAACGACAGGATAAGGCTTTGGAGTGCATAAGCTACTTGTCCTTCTGAAATATTGAGGCTTGCATGGTGTTGGAGATCAAAAAGTCAAATCATGAGAAAGGAAAAAGACCTTTCCATAAACCAAGTTGGACTACCTGCAAAAGAAGGTGCAAACTTTAGCAATTGTGATATTTTTTGTTAAAAATTGATCTAGGCAGAAAATTCCTAAATTCCTTAACCTTAGGCATAGTACATTTGTTTATTTGGAAATAATACGATGAAAAAATGTATATTAATGCTACTACATAAGAAGTGTATCAATCTGTTTTGGTCCTTCTATCCATTTTTTTTAATTTAATTTTAGAGTGATTTTTCAATAAAATTTTATTGGTTAATATGCATGATTTAAATCGTAGATTACATTGTTAGATTCTGCAAACATATAAAGGAAAATGATATTTAGAAATAATGCTATCCTAATAACAACACCACCAATACCAACAACAACAACAACAACAAGTGTGGAAGAAGGAAATAGATGAAACAAAATGATCCCTAAAAACAGTGGTACCCTAACAACAATAATAACAAACCCATCAACGGAAAAATAAAATTTCTTTGGTGTACTGAATCTTATTTAATTTAATAAAATTTATTTTGCTCATTAAAAAAATAGAATTAAAAAAAAAAAAAAAACATTAGCAAAAAACTAAGAAATATTATCTTTCTACAATTAGGAAATTATATATAGATTTCTTTTGGGAGTGAAAAAGAAAAAGAAACAACCAAGTATGTTTAACAAGTAACAAGGTACTAATTTCTTGTACTGCAGACATTAGAGTAGTTAGTCGTTTTAAGAATAATATTAGAATGTACTTTTCTATACAAAATGCAGCTTAAGTGTGCATTGTGAAGTAAATCCAAGTTCTAATTCATATCATAATTTATTTCCACATCATCATTAGTTATGTGTTTACGTGTATATCTCTCTCTCTCTCTCTCTCTTTCTCTCTCTCTCTCCCTCTCTCTCTCTCTATCTATATATATATATATATATATATTAAAGAAAGAGTATTTCACATCTTATTGCAAACAACTCTAAATATTATTAATAAAGAAAAGAAAAGAAAGAAAGAAGACAATAAATGGTAAAGGACGAGTCTGGTCTTGTTGACTTATAGCATGTTACAATCCAACTCACAATCCCAAACTTTATGAGATACAAAAGAAATTAGGCTTGAGGAGAAATTAAAAGAAAATATAACTCTCTCAATGAGGATATGTATCGAAGTCTTCTAACGTTCAACTACAAAATCTTCATATTTAGAGGTTTTTGTAGAATTCACATCCCAAAAATGGTAAAGGTAATACAAACACACATAGTTATTTTGTGTAAAAGAAGTATACATCTTTAGTTCTTGTTATCCGATCCTGACCTTTATATGAGGAAATAATATTGGTATAACCTTGCAAATAAACATGGAATTTTAAAATATTATGTCATCTGAGATTTGTTGGCAAAGTCACCAAATTTCCAATATTTATGTATGTTATCTTTTATATATATATATATATATACACACATATGTTGATGCAACCTACTATTAATCTATTGATTATCACTGCAATAATGCCACTAATAAGCTTTTACAATTCATAGATTCTCAAGAACACCAAATAGTAAGAAAAGAGAAAAATTCTCAAACTAATTTTAATAGTCAAAAGTCTAATTCTACTTTACGGCTACAACCCTACGCTGTATATAAGGAGTAAACCTAAACCATATAGAACAAGGAAAAAAGACAAAAAATAAATAAATAAATTATGAAATAGCAGGAATCGAAGAATTACCAAAATGGCACAATCCCACTTGACTTTCCTAAGCATAAATAACATAAAAACAAAAACATTCTAAAATAATAAAATGAAGTCTCAGGTTGAAGACAATTTGTTCTCAAATTCAAATTTCATCATCATGGAAGTATTGCCACTGTCGTATAGATTCTCCATGGTAATCCCAAAAGAAGACATTTCATCAACTTAGTCCCCGTAAAAGAAATAAGAAAATCTTATGATTGAGAGAATCTAACCCTTTAAATCCATCTCTCTTGGTCTAAAATTATTGTTGTTCTCGTGCCTCCTTTATCTCAAATCGAGGTCAGCATATGGATTGTCAAACTTAACTTCAAGGCTCTCCTCCTCCCTAAAAAGCAAAGATGGTGATCGGCTTTCACATGGGCACCTTATTGCTAACATGGTGAGTATGCATGTAGTCCTGCATTACTTCAACCTATTGCCCCAGTTGGGTCATATCATCATGACTGTGCACATTATTCAAATGCGCTTCTCAACAAACCACCACCCCCCCCCCCCCCCCCCCCCCCCCACCTCTTTTTCTCCCGGAGACCTACTCTCCCATGCATGACTCAAGAATAAAATTTGTGCTCTTAGACTAATTGGTGCAGTGGAAAGTCGCCATAAGACAACTAGCTATACTATAAGTAGCAAACCTAACCTACTAATGATCTCCGAGATACTACTAAGAAAATATGCTTCTACGATTCATTGAATCTCAAGAATACCAAATACGGAGTAATAGTATAGCAAAAGAGAAAAACTCTCAAACTAAATTTGATTAATCAAAACTCTAATTCTGCCTTATGGCTACACCCTAATATATAATGACTAAACCCTAAACCTTGTAGAATAAGAGGGAAAAAAAGAAAAGAAAAGAAAGGAAATAACTATAGAATTGCGAGAATTGCTGAATTATTAAAATGGCACAATCCCACTTTACAAAAAATTTGACTTTCTAATACATAAATTACCTAAAAACTAAAATAATAAAATAAATCTAGACTCAACGAAAAATGAAAAAAAAAATATGACAAACATAATTTGTCATTATGCATGCTGCATCAAATATACATACATACATATATATAGAAAAAATTTCTATAATAATGTGTTGGGTTGTACCCCATGCATTGATGGGTTGTACTAATGCATTAGTAAGGTGCATTTACACGTATATTGTAGGATTGCATCTCATGCATTGGTGAGTTGTACTACTGATGCCACCCACCTAGATGTACATACATGTATAAATCTTATCTTCCCAAGTCATCATGGTGGTTTTGGGATGGCAATGGGACATGTATTTCTGGGATCCAACCCTTATTGAGAAGGGTTTGGGACACTACATAATGTGATAGGGGCAGGTTTAGGGATTTTGAAAAAAAGCCGTTAGGGTTTAGGACGCAATTAAGATTGTCTTTAAAAACCCGAGCCGATTAAGCACTTAATTATAATATTATTCCATTTCAAACTAATAATATTACATGCACTACCCTTGAATATATACATTAAACCAAAACCCTAGCCTCATTTCCATTCATTTAAATGTTGTAAGGATGCTGAAATGGTTTATTGGTATTAGTATGTGTCTCATATTATTCCATTTCAAATTTACTAAGGATAGGAATGAGAATTAAATGTCACACTTATGGTATTGGAACAAAATAGTTTCAAATACCACAAAACCATGCCCAAGTTACTAAAATTGCATTCGGGCACATCAGATGAAATCAATCAAACAAAAAGTCAATAACATTTCTCTCACAAAATTACGGACAGTGTGAGAAAATCAGAATATGCGGGGCCACTTCACGAGTTTTACTGTATCTACATGGTCCCAGACACAATGTCTCTTGCAAATTTACAAAAAGCATTGGGCAAAGTGCTTATGAATCCAAAAAAAAGTCTAAAAATGATTGTGATAATTTTGCTTAGAAGAATATTGATGTGAGCCTAATAATGCGCTTATAAACTGTGAGTCCATGCATGTTAGCTGAGAATAGAAGATAGGGATATTTATTTACTTATTTTTGTGCTGGAGACTAGGAAGAAAGAAAACCATTTTATTTTTTTTTTCGCTCACTATGATAGGAGAAAGGAAAGATATTTGTTTGAACGCCCAAATTCCTACACCCGTGACTCTGCCAGCTATCTATAAAAACGAAAAGCAAAAATAAAATAAAAATGTGAAAAGACAAGGAAAGAAACAAAACCCATGTACTACCAGTTCATGACAGCCTCCAAGCAAGAGCACTGACAGAGGAAGAAAGTTTGTGCGAAACCCAATGAAAAATTAAAATAAAGCACGAAGCCACGTTTGCCGATGTAAATTCTACTATTCTAATCACATATGATAATCGAAACAACGTCCAATAATTTTTTTTTTACGTACCTGTACTTTCTCCTTTCTTTCTCTCTCTCCCATTTCTCATGAGCTCACCCTTTTTCTTCACTGAAAATTCCCACCTCCAAAAGGTTGGCTTGTCGGCGCAGTAATATTTCTCTCTGAATCCAAGGAGCTCATTCCGATGGCTGATTGTTGATGCTGCTGCTGCTGCTTCTGCTGTTGTTCTCTCTGTGAAAATCCTCCACCACTCATGCTTCTCACTATTTGTCCAACCCCCAGAAAGTCTCTGGTTAATCTATCAGACCCTCCAATGCTTACACTCAGATTTTGGTTCAACTTTGGATCATCGATATTGTTCCTATTAGCACTGTATCCGCCATAGGTGTTCTCTTGTTCATGTCCACTGAATGTATTGACCCCTCCAAAAATGGAGGAGCTACCACCACCTCCAGCAAGTGAATTCATTAGGTCTTGGAGGTGATTTTCGTTTTCACCGAAAATGCTCCCAAAGTTAGCACCGAGGAGTGGCCTATCGGATTTTGCGCTGACTGAGGAAGTAGTGCTTCCGAATCCTCTCAGCAAGGAGGAACTGTTGTTGTTTGACGTTGAACCCATTTGAGCAGCCTTTTGAAGGAGTGCGGTCGCAGACATATGCGGGGAGGCGGCGTTATCGTTTTGAAGCGAAGAGCTATACAGAGAAGGGACACCGGAGGTAATTTGATCACCCATAATGTTGTTACCCGAGAAGTGATTGGACGACCCTTCACCACGACCACTGCCACCACCTTTTTCACTGCTAAACTGATTGGAAATCAATAAGTTCGAAGATGGTAGATTGTTGTTGTTGTTATCGTTAGTACTGATGTTGCTTGTGCCGCTGCCGCTATTGGAAAAGAAGCTGAGGTTGAAGAGGTTGTTGGCAGCAGAAGGAGGGTTGTTGTTGGTGTTGTGCTGTAGTTCAGGAAGTTGCATGAGTCCATGGAATGGCTTGTTTGACAGTAGCCCATGCTGAGATTGGTGCTGGTCTTCATGATAATCTTGTTGGTTTGACTCTGGGATATAGAAAGCTGAGGAAGGTAACTGCTGTGGGGGTCGAAAGGCCGAACCAATTGACGGGGGCAGGAGATGATCAAAATGCCCGCCAGACCGGCCACCACCGAGTCGCAGAACGTCACCGGATTGGTTGTTGTGGTCTTGTTGTATTGAGGAAATTTGAGGACCCACTTGAGATAAGCCTAAGCCCATGTTGTTGCTACTACTTCCTCCATATAAGTGGCTGCCAATGGTGCTCAAGTTGGTGGTGGGATGCCTTGCACTTTCTTGAGCCAGTGCATCACAGAAGGCCCTGTGAGTGATAAAACTGTCGCGCCTGTGGACAATTATCATGAAACGAAAGTCATTAGATTACCTCTAATAGAGGGTAAACAGCACCGAAAGATCAAAAAGGAGGGTTGAAACGTCAAATTTGAACAGCAAGTCAAGTGTACTCATCTACTTGAAAACGTGTTGTTTTCAAAAACAGATAGTGATATAAGGTGAAATGTAATTATTAAACGCGTTGAGATATCACGAGGGAACTGAAATGAAACAGTCCCATCGAGTTTAACAGCATTTGAAGGTAGAGTTCCATTATCTAGATTGGACCATTACAAAAAAATGGGAACCACCCACTTTATCCGATGGTATACATAGTGTTATGATATCATAATTTAGATTAACTACTTCATCTTTGGTCACTTTTTTTTCCTCCAATAATTTCCTTAGTGATGAAGGGACTCATCTTCACTAGTAACCCTAATCTGAAAGCCTCCTAACAAGTTATCGGTCTTGCTGAGTCAAATTAGGGTTAGACTTCAGCCAGAAAAGTGAGACAAATTGGATCTATATATATATATATATATATATATATATATAATAGAAAATATATATTATATAATAGAAAAGAGGAAGAAAGGAAGAGGAGGAAGAAGAAAGAAAGAAACAAAAATAAAATAAAAAGAAAGAAAGAAAGAAAAGACATGCAATCTATTACTGGTTTTATCCAATGAAACATAGCAAATGTGAAGAAGAAAGAAGGATTAACGTCCATCAAATTGCAGGAGATAACTTAAATTTCTGAAGAAAATACAAATATAATTTAAAAATGTAGGTGAAAGAATTTCACTAGACTTAAATTTTTTTTTTTATAAAAAAAAAAACGATATTAATCAATCAACCCAAGAACTACCATTTCAAGAACTGGGTGTTCAATATATGCAGCAAGAGAATTTTTTCAATATGGTGAAAGGTGATCAATCAAAGAAACCCATATCAAGACTTATCTTCAATTAATGCGAACATGTCTGTTTTCCTGTGAGAGAATTATTCCGAAAACCCATCAGATTTTCACAAATTTTGAGTCAAAGATTTAAATTATTCCTCAATCACCAAGAGACTGCAATTCTGTCTTACTGCAAAAACACAGCTCCAAAACTTCAAATGAATGGAGAGAGAGAGAGAGAGAGAGAGAGGATTGGTGTGTTGGGGTTGTTGACACCCTAAGGCTATCATGAAAAGGAGTACCTGCAACAGCACAGCCCTGATCACATCTAGCCAAGCCATAAGAGACCAAATTTGGTAACAACACTCTCTACATGGCATGCCACCACGTGAATAGGAAAAAGGTGAAGGAAACGCTAAAAGGGGCGGTGTTTCCGAGGAGAACAAACATGAACGGGTATTTTTCTTTTTCTTTTTTATTACCAATATATATGACCATGGCAGTTTCCAGAGATTATTCACGTGGGAGCATATTTTTCCTGCTATTACGTTCCACACAGTAACAGTAAAAAGGAAAACAGGTCAAGAGGAAAAATCATACGCTAGAGAGCTGCAAGAGAACTGATCCAAAGAGGAAAGGGGAAAAAAAAACATTTCTTCTCTTAACCGGAGGAATCTAAGCCCTAAACCAGAGAAGCCAAACAAAATTTAGAGATGCTCTCCCCTTTCTTCTATAGGATAATTAAATTAGGGGGCAAGGATTTAATACAGTTAATTAATGGGAAATTGGTCGCCAGCTTGGCCAAAAAAAAAAAAAAAAAAAAAAAAAAAGAAAAGAAAGAAAAGGGGGAAATTGGGTGGTTGATTACCTTGAGAAGAGAGTACCACAGTCACATCTGTATTCTCTAGTACCACAGGTCTTAGAATGGGCTTTCCAATCAGATTGCACGGCATATCGCTTCGAGCACTTATCGCACTTCCATTTCTTCTCACCATGCTTTCTTGAGTAATGTTTCTTAATGCCAGTGAGGTCGCCGAGGGCTCTCGAAGGGTCATGGTGGACGCAAGTGGGCTCAGGGCACAGATAGACCTTCCTCCTCACCTCTTTTGTAGTCTTCTGCTTTAGCTTCCAAGGAAGGTTGTGTCCTCTTCTGTGGAGCTGTAGGTTTTGCTCCCTTTGGAACCCTTTGTTGCATACCTCACACAAGAACCTGTTTGTTGCCATTAGGGTCTTGGGAGATAGTGCTATCACCTCCGCATCTGGATCTGCTTGTTATGAAAAAAGCCAAACAAGAAAAGAATAGAAAATTCATTATGTAGAGGAAAAAAATTCCGGAAAGAACCAAAGACGATTAATTTTTAAACACCCCCATGTCAATTCCAATACGGGAGTTTCAAAATTAGGGTTTTCAGAAAAACAAAAATGGGTATTAATTAGAAACGTACCAAAAAAAAAAAAAAAAGTTTTGCTACGAATGAATTGTAATTCATTTGTTATGACTTGGGTTAGGTAGATCTTATAAGATAAAAGCATTAGACACTTGCTTGGTGTTCCAGGTTGATTCCTCTTTTTCTTCGGCGGTGGTGCAGTAGGAGCTGCGGATGAAGTTGGTGTTGAGGAATGCTGTTGTTTCATCTGGGTTTGATTTTCTTCGCCGATTCCGAAGAAAGACGCTGATGAAGAAGACGCCGCCATCTTCAAAGAAAACCCCTTTTATCTTTTCTCTTCAAGTTCTTCTGCTGTTGCTATACTGCTGGTAGTCTTCCTTTTGCTTCTCCCTGACTCCCTACAAACCAATCTACAATCTAGAATCACACAACAACCCCACATGCCATTTAAACACTTCTGAAAATCTTATCTCAAAAGCCAAAACCCAGGCGATTCGAGCTTTTGGGGTATTGATTAGTGTAGAAACCCAAAAAGGAAAATATTTTAATGAAAGGTTGAAATCAAAGAAAAGTTGAAGAGAAAGAAGAGGAAAAGTAATCAACCCATGGACATATATCTTCTGCTTCTATAGCTCCTTTACTGCTTTATCTTGTTTTAAATGAAAATTTTTGAAGAAGTGATGTTACTGTTGTTGTTCTCCTTGATTCGGTGTCATGCAAATACACAAACACATATACATACCATTTTCCTTTTCTTTTCCATTTTTTTCCCTTTTTCTCTTCACAATATTTCCTGCTTTTGCTTCCTTTACTGCCTTAAACAAAAAAAATAGAAAAGGGAAATTAACTTGGAGAGAGAGAGAGAGAGAGAGAGAGAGAAAGAGAGAGAGAGGACAGAGAGAGAGAAAGAGTGATGGTGTTCTGCTCATGCTGCTCTCACGCACCACATTATGTCGTTATGCGGCTATGGATTGGGTCCACCGACCTGTTCTCTCTCCCTCTCGCTCTCACTCTCTCATATTTCGTATCTTCTTTCTCACTTCCAGACAAATTTTCCTTCATCACCCTCGTCCATGAACCTCACAGTAAAAGAAAAGAAATATACTAAAAACTAAAAAGATGTAGTAAACTATGAATTCCATACCTAATTTACAAAATAATAAAAAATAAGTGGAAAAAGAAAAAAAATTATATATATATATATATACATGAATTATTCTTCTCTATCTCCTCTGCGTCCATCCCACCGTCGTGACAATCAAACAACTGCCACGCGGAGGGATGAATGGTGGTGATGGACGTCACGCATGCCAGACATCCCACACGTGAGCAAAAATCTCTCTCTCTCTCTCTCTCTCTCTCTCTCTCTCTCTCTCTATATATATATATATATATATATATATATATTATTTGTCTTGTAGATAAGCAAAAAACCTCTAAATATGTATAAGTGTATATGAGTTCTCTATATGGTAAAACACTCAACGATGATGGATAGAGTACTACTCAAAAGCTGTTGGCTGGAAATCAGCATAAACAGAGTACTGTTTACCGTTTGAGAGCTCTTCCTCACTGACTTTGTAAAGGGCCAAAAAAAAAGGGTTTCAATTCCTCTGTGGTTCTTGCTTCCCCGGTTGTCTAGTTACCGTCAACTGGCTGCTCACAGTCAAATCAAGAGATGAGGGGTAGTTCTGTCATTTAACAAAAAGCGGAATCGAAAAGCAAGATCCGCGAAAAGACCTAATCCAACCACTAGGGATAAACAAACCAAAATGATTTAAAGTTCAATTAGTCACTAATTTACATATGGTTGCAGCAGATGTCACTGTTGGAGGTGATAGCTACATGATGGCCATGCATTAATTGAATTTACACATTACACTCGATTTAATAAACATAATTAATTGAACATAGTCAGTCTCAGATGATTTGAAAAGAAAAAACAAAGAAAAGTGAATCATTTTGGCTTTGTGGAATTTAAGGTCCTTGTCAATTCCTACTATGGCAGTTCTATTTATTATCAAGGGAAGAATTAATGCAGGTAGAAGCTAGCCACCATGAGAGTAGTCTATGTATCATTCTAAAAAAGGTGACAACTAAATAACACCCATGCATCATTATCACCACCTATTATGTGGGTTTGGATGGCTGGTGAGTCCGTGATATATAATATATATAGTGTCTTCTTCTTCTTCTTCTTTGCATGTAAAAAAAGAAAATTTATATATATATATATATATATATATATATATATATATATATACACAATTACATTCCTATCAGCACGTAAGTAATATCAACACCATGTATTGGGAATTGTATTCCTTGCATTGACCTAATGTATAATGAGAAAAGAAGACACCATATATACATATACCCCAAATGCGGGTGCTGATATATAAGTTATATCAACACGTGTTTACCTGATGATTATCATATATATATATATAGATATATATGATATTTTCTTCTCTCATAGGAACTGTTACATCATTAGGATTTACTTATAAAAGTATAAGAAAACTTGCATACTCAAAACTAGGTTTTTAAATTTGTTTTGAAAAGTGTAGATTATTTGGACAAATCTGGATTTGGATATATGATGTCCTATTTGGAAAGATGCTAGATTCAGATACACTAGCCAATTCAGCTGTTCTGAATTTCAGCCAAGGTGGGAAAAGGCCAGTAGGGGTGTTTGGTGTATAAGTTTTGTTTCAATATTAATAAATTTTATCTTTTAGCTGATCAAAAGATAATAATTAATGAAAGAATAAAGAATGAGAAGTTTCAAGCTCTCTCGTGATCATTTGTCTCAAAATTCAATGAATAATTAGGAAAATTGAGAAACAAGCAAAGAGAGGCTAAATAATTTAAATACATGAAAAATTTGTATGTGTGTGCGTGCACTACAAATGTTCATCGTAAAAAGAATATTTATTTTGTAGGCTTTCATGGCAATGTAAAATTGTGACTTAGATACATATTGACGAGGCTAACATAGCTAGTCGTGTAGATAACACTTGAAATTTCAAAGAAGTAAGTGTGAAATTTTTATGTAACTAAGAATTGTCAAAAGGTGTCCAAGGAAACCGCCATTTGACTGAAACCCGGTCTCCGGTGGGTTGAACATGAGACCATTAATAATATTACGTGACAAAACAACACACTCCGTTACAACACGAGATGAGGATTGTATACGTTGGAAGTGGACACGCCCTCATATTCAACAACGACGGCACTTTCAATTCCCTCCACCCTTCACTTTTCTTCAAATCCCTCCTTTCTCCTCTAACTAATAACCACTGTTTCTTTACGTTCCCCATGCATATAATTCCAAAAGAAAACCTATTCAAAGTGTTACCTACCAGAGTCACCATAACCATTGTTTGAGAGGAGACCTAGGTATATAGTCTGTGATTCAAGCATGGGTTAGGCTTGGGCTGGCCCCATTTTAGATAGGGAACGGCTATTGCAACCCCCCATTCCTATAAGCCTACCCCCCATCCTTTAGGTTTTTAAGATTTTATGCAAAATATAAAAAGTTTTTATGAAAACCAGTCATGATGTCCACTAGAAAACATCATTTTGAACAACTTTGCAGAAGAAAGTTTTTCCAAAATTTATCGTTTAGGTAGACTTTTTGGCAAAAAATGAAATAAATGCTATAAACGATTAAAAAGTATATTTAAACGATAGATTTTGGAAAAACTTTCTTCTGCAAAGTTGTTCAAAATGATGTTTTCTAGTGGACATCATGGCCGGTTTTCATAAAAACTTTTTATATTTTGCATAAAATCTTAAAAACCTAAAGGATGAGGGGTGGGCTTATAGGAATGGGGCGTTGCAATAGCCGTTCCCTTTTAGATAACATGATTCAATTGGGCCTCTAGGGCTTCACATCAGGCCACCTGTCCAGGGAATATCCTACTCCAAGCAATGAATCCCATGGAATGTTTGGTGAATGTTTCATGGAGTTGCTATACTGTTTTAAGTGAACAAGAATGTGATGACTCAAAAAATGAATAGAGAAATTTGGGCTAATTGAGATTACGAGGGCATCTTGGAAGCCTCGTTAACTCTAATCACATTGATCCATGGTCTTTGAACTGGATTAAAGTGGCTCGTAATAAAGGTAAGAAGATTGGAAAGGTTAGGTACCAGTCTTAGCTAAGTTAGCCTCTAACAGATCGATCAGTACTTGGGCATCATGAAGCTTAAGCATATATATAAAGGGAAGGATCGGTTTACAATTGATGTAAAACTTTTTACTCTTACACCTCTCAATATCTTTTTGCAAGATTGATATTTTTCAAAACCAAACGTTAAATTAGATACTACTCTCATGGAAATCAGGCATGCCAAATTTCACATTGATTGGGGATTATGAACTATTCCATTAATAAAATGGCCTATTATAGTTTTATTTGCAAAACAAAAAAAAAAAAAAAAAATGAATTTATAGATGAGATGCTTACAAATATCCGATCAATGTAAAATTTTGTGTGCATATTCTCCATGAGAAGAGTATTTAATCTAACGGTTGGTTTGAAAAAATATCGATCCTACAAAAAAATATTGAGAAGTGTAAAAGTAAAAAAGTTTTAAACTAGGTGTAAGCGGAGGGTTCTATTGATACTTGGTGTAAAACTTTTTACACTTACACCTGCCAATATCTTTTTACAAAAATCATATTTCATCAATCCAACCATTAGATTATATATTCCTATCATACACGTCATGCACATCAAATTTCAAGTTAATCGGATATTGAGAAGTGTTTCATCCATAAACTTACATTTCTTGTAATAAATAAAACTTTAATTTCAAGCATTTTATGGATGACATAGCTCATAATCTCCGATTAATTTGAAATTTGGCATGTATGACGTGCATGATAAAAATATGTAATCCAACGGTTGGATTAGCGAAATATGAGTTCTATAGAAAGATATTGATAGGTGTAAGTGTAAAAAGTTTTACACCAAGTGTCAACAGAACCCTCCCCATATATATATATATATATATATATATATATATATCGATAGATAGATAGATATAGATATATATAGGGATAGGATCAAGAGACACAAAACTTTACACAAGTTTTGACACAAACCATTAGCCACCAGATTAAAGAGATCTAACGATCAAAAGTAAGGCTGATGTGGATATTAAGTTTTAATTATAGATGACATGACACTGACATGGATCAAACACTTGTCTCTCACCTCTCCATGCAAACACATTACCCTACATCGGTTTCACCAGACAACGAAGTGGTTGGACAGAGAAGTTCCATTGACGGCGACACTCTTCTCTCTCTTCTCTTAATCATGTTCTCTACAACAGCTCACAAAACTTTAGCTATGGCGACAACTTTGCACAAATTTAAAAACACTAGGGATGGGTTTTGGGTTCGTTAAACGGTGATTGAGGTGGCTGGTGGCAGCAGCGCAACCACATCGGCAGCGCCAACGTCGATGTGATGACATCCCCCATTGTCTCGCCTTCGTCTCCCCACCTTCTTCTAGCCACCATCATCTCTATTTCAACCAGCCACTGCGATTTGAAGAGAAGGGTAAAAAATAAGTTAGATCTGAAGTTGGCGACTAAATGTAGCCTCGTCGGAGTTTTGCTATCACCGTGCCATCATCATCCCGCTGTCGACCCACCAACTGGGTATATCTAAATTGATGGCAGATTTCGAGGGCATTCCGGCAGATTTGTTTGCCCAATTTTCAGAAGTTGTGGTCAATCTATAATCGAAAATATAGCTTGTCATCTTGCCAGCAAATTATTGCCGTCATCTCACCTATATTTTATCATTGTCACCTCTACCATGGAAACCTTGGCTAGGGTTAGAGGGATTTGGTACTTTAGTTTTGGGATTGTTTTATTTTTATTTTTCTAATTGCTGATGTAGGAGCCACAACAGTTGCAACTAAAAAATATGTGCACATCAGCACTTGTCTCGACCGTTGGATCTATTTAATCCTATGGTCAATATTTTGTGGCAAAACTTGTATTTAGTTTTGTGTCCCTGGATCCTATCCCATATATATATATATATATATATATATATATATATATATATATATATATATAGAGCTGATCATGTGCGGCATATCCCAGACTATCCCGTTCGATCACAACCATTCGTGGATGACACGCGCGCATTCACACACGCGTGCATGTTGCTTACGGACTGCTGTAATCGTACGTGATATCCTGCACATGATCAAAGCTATATAGATATATATATATATATATATATACACATACGATCTTGGTCAAGTAAGCACATGTTGATATAAGTTATGTCAATAACATGCATTGAGGGTTTTATCCCATGCATTTTCCCAATATACCCCATAACCCACCAAATTCGCGGGCCGGGTACAACCCCAAATTTTCTGGTGCTAATATAATATAACTTATATATATCAACACGTCCCTACCTAACCACTATCCTCTAGATATATATATAGCTACTGACGTATTACAAAGCAACATGGATAAACAAGAAAACAAAATGGAAATTATGATCACACAAAATTTTCATTTCCAAGATGCTATTAGCCATTAAATTCCATTAATCAATTGTCAAAAATTATGTCAATGAAAAGAATGGGGGACTAGGGGGGCTATTATTCGTGACCACTTTGGTAAAGCTATTAGCTTTACAATGTATTAATTACTTTGAGAAAAATGTTATTAATCATAGAATAGAAGCTATTGTTGCATTAAGGAATGGTTTGATGTTAGCAAAGCAAAGAAATTTTTATAAGGTGTTTGTTGAAGGTAATTTGAGTCATTTCATTAATTGTTTACATAATTTGGATAGATACCCTTAGAACATTTATAATATAATATATTAGTGATTAAAGAAAGCTGATTAATGAGAAGAATATGGAAGTTATAGGCTCAACCATGTGTACAAAGAAGCAAATAAAACAACATGTACTATTGCAAAGCCAGGGTATAAACTAACATGTATTCATTTATGGAATCTAATTTTCTTTTAGAGATTATGATTGTACTTAGGAAGATATAATAGTTAGAACTAGTCTAAAGTGGTTTTGATTCTTTTATCTACAAAAAAAAAAAAAAAAAAAAAAAAAAAAAAAAAAAAATGTCAAAAATTAAATCAAAATTAAGGAAAGATCCCCGGCCTTCTCAATAGAAAACAAGACTTCTTCCAAAGAAATCATATCTCAATCTTTCACTATAGAATTGATGTCCTAATAACAAGGATTTCAAAATACTCATTTTGAGATTTGGTTGTAAGATCATAAGGACAAGAGAGTATGAAGCAATCATAGCCTCAAAGTGAAATTTAGACCAATGGAGCTTTCCTGGCCAATTCTGTTGTCAAAAGCAAAGTGTTGTGTTTTAGTGTAGGGTGTCCATGTCTTTTGCTCCAATGAAGATGTAGACTTGAAGAATTGAAGACTTTTTATATATGTATTGAAGAACCAAGTCTCACATGCATTAAGCATGGTAAGTTGCTTAGAAACCATAGAACTATGTTAATTATATGGATAGTTTCCAAAAAAAATTAGTTTTCTCTTTCAAACTATTAGCCTTAAGGTTTCATTCCATGAATATATTATGATTTTGATGATAAAAAAGTATTGATAATTATGCGCTAATGTTTATCATTGAAGTTGATCATTATAAGTTAGGCTTTTATATGCTCAAATGTATTATTATAAGAAGAAAATCAAAGAAAACAAGAGAAGATCAAAAAGAGCCTCAAAGAAGATAAGATTCCAACTTTCAAGAATACTAATAAGAGAAGACTTGAAGATATTGAAGACTTGAGTATTTGGGTGAGAGTTAGGATTTTATGTAAATGGTTGAATGCTGAAAGCTTAATAACAGAATTACAGTTCTATGGTGAGAGTGCGATGGTTGAAAGTATTTTAGGGGTTAGTTTTTAGCCGGCTGAAATCCTCGTTCTGATATAACAACACCTATATTCAAAGTACAATTTGACCCAAAAAGTGCTCCAACGGCTATATTTTCAAAAGAATTCATACCAAACGGTCATAAACCATTAAAACCTATTTAAATGGTGTCTCAAACACTTTGGATGTATAAATTTACAAAAGGAAAAAGATTATAGTCTCTATATGCATTATCAACCCCTAGATCCATATACTTTAGCTTTTATTGTTTATATCATATTAGATTGAACTTAATTCTTTATTCACCTTATCAAGGGGGATTTGTTATTGTATCTCATTCACATCTATGTTTAAAAGAGATTGAGGGTTGAGCATAACCCTTGTTGAGCTAGCGAAGTGGATTTGCTTGTTGTAAGGTTTTATCTACACCTACAGGTAGATTGGGTTTGATCTTCACCCGAAAGGATATTGGTTAGTGGATTTGGAATTCTCAAGCGGAGTTCTTGAGGCGAGGATGTAGGTAGGAGAGTCAAATTTCGTTATATCTTGCATTTGATTTCTTTAACTCTCTCTTATTTATTTGCCTTCTTTAATTGTGTTATTTGCATCATTGTTTATATTTAATATATTTTCAAAAGTCTTTAAAGTTCCATATATTTTGCATCAACCCAATTCACCCCCTCTAGGTAGATTGTTGGGCCAACACTTTCTTTTATTATTTAATTGGCCTTGTGTGTGTAGGTGATTTCTTGACTTAAAATTTACAGGTTTAGAGTTCATTTTTTTGAGTTTTCAGGTCTCGTTCAAACGCTATGTAACCTAAGTTAGAGTTTAGTCTGTTCTTAGGAGACTTGCCGTTCGAATGTGCTATAAGTAGGATGTTTAAATGTCGTAGAGGCTAATACTTTAGTATGTTCTTAGCCATCCCAAGGTTCAAACGTCATAGAACTTGGAACTACTCTGAGATTGATTTTAGCTAGAGGCTAAAGTCATGACCCTCATTTTCTGTAAACTCCTTGTGTGATTGATTCAACTGTTGACATGCCCCTTACTGCTCCTTCAACATTTACTAGTCCATCTACTACTACCGACTCTTCTACTTATATTCATGGATACACTCTTACTAGTTATCCTTGTGCTGTTAAGATACCTCCTACTCCCACTTTTGATTTGCCTATTAGGATGGAATCATTGTATACTGTGTTAGTGGATATTTGCATATACCATCACCGATGCTTTGTGTAAGAAATGGATAAGTTTGATAGGAGCACTCGACGCTAAATTGATATTGATAAGAGCCTGTTCTAACTTAAATAATATTTTAGACTAGTGGATACAAACGAAATTGTTCAACAAAGTGATGGTGATGAGGAGAATTAGATAGGTGTGACAGGAACACTTGAAGTTGGACTAATATTGATGAGATCTTACTCTAGATAGCATTTTGGACTAATGGATGCCGATGAAATTGTTTGGTGAGGTGATGATGATGATGAGTAGATACTCCGTTGTTTCTATCTATTTTTATCTCCCTCTTTCTTTCAAATACAATTTACTTCTCTTTAATATAATTACTCCTTTGTTTTTGCTCAATATGTTAGTGGCCTACGTGCCCTCGTTGGCTCATGTGAGCCTGGTATAGTTTTTCATTTTTCACATGGATAATTCTTTATGATACTCTTAAATATTGTCTACTTTAGGCCTATGAGAGACCTTGGCCTTAGATTGTGCTTATCATATTTTATCTTGGTGACGTTTGCATGCTATGCTTAATTAATTTCCTTCATATCATATGCCTATTATTTATCTCCTCTATTATACTCCCTTTGTTTCTTTTTTATCATTCTGTTTGAAAAAACATATTTTTTAAGGTATCACTTTTAAATGCTTTCACACCCATACCTATACTTTAATATTCCAATTTTTCTCTCAAAAGTATTATAAAACATTAATTCAATTAGTTTTTCTATTTCATGTAATTAATACCAAGGATTTAGGTATTTTAGAAAATTGATCAAAATGAAGTCATTGACTTTTTAACTAGGACAAGAATTTTGAAACAGCCTAAAATGAAAAAGAATACAAATAATATGATACAAAGGGAATGCGATTTTTTTTTTCTTTTGTCAATTTGTGGCAAAAAAGGGGAGATTTTTTGAGAGTTTCGTTTTATGTATTTCTCTGATATGCTATTTTTGATGGGGAGTTTGTTAGTTTGTTAGGTTTCTTTTTTGTTGGCATTTTTTGAAAATACCATGTTTTTATTGGACATTTTTTATGGATATTTTGCATATTTGTATAAATTTTTTCTTATATTTAGGTATTATTTCTCATGTGTTGCTTTTTTTTTTTTTTTTAAAATTTAAGAATTGAAGACTTGTGCTCATTGTATAAGGTTTAGATTTCACATACAATCATATAAAATAGACTCAATTTTTATATGAAGTTGCATCTATACTTTACATGCATTGTTTTTGGTTATTGTGGTTTTGTCACATAATTGCAAAAATGGGAGATTCTTAGGACTTAGATTCTAGTGTTAGCTAATTTCGTTACCAAAAGTAGAATGATTTATTTGAATCTCGGGTGTCAATGTCTTGTGCTACAATGAAGATGGAGACTTGAAATTTTTGTGTGTGGAAGAACCTAATTTCACATTAAGCATAGCAAGTGACTTGAAGGCTGTGGAACTACCTTAGGTTGATAGTTTCTTTTTATTGTTTGGCCTTGTGTGTGTAGGTGATATTTAGGTTTGAATTGTATAAGTTTAGAGTTCATTTTTGAAATTTTTCTGGTCCCATTTGAACATATGGTTTATACCATTTGAATATTATGTAACATGAGAGTTCAGCCTGCTTTCAAAAGACTTATCATTCGAACATGCAATAGGAGATGTTTGAACATCGAGGATATTAAGACTTTAATTTGTTCTTAACGATCCCATTATTTGAATGACAAACCCCAACTGTTCAAACAATGCGGGACTTGGAGCCAATCTGAGAATGATTCTCTTTCCCCTTTTAAAAATCCTACACACAATCAAACTTTAGGTATAAATAATCTTTAAGTCACATGCACCATTGTGGAAAAAATTTGTAGACAAGACTAGAGAGAATATTGTGACTTAATAGGCAAGATTTGGGTATGGCCTTCAAGAAAAAGCTTACTATCTTGAGTACTTCACTATTATTGAGCTTCAAGGAGTCAACCACGGGATATATGGGTTGTAATATATTTCCAACCTTGTCTTGTAAATATTTTTGTTATAATGTATTTGTGATTAGGTTGGCCATAGTTTTTCCTCATATCAGGGTTTTCCACATGAAACTCTTGTGTTTTCTATCTCTTTACTATTTTCATGTGTGGATGATTGTGATGGAAAAAGCTTGATTGTGTCTTAATTAGTGTTTTTAAAGGATGAAAGTATAATGGGAGAAAAAAAAAGGCCTACCAAGTATCAATGTTATCCCCATATAAGCCTTTGATAAATCCCTATGATTACGAAAAATACCTCCACTGGAAGTAAGATTTGGATTGCACCGATCAATTTGTATAAACCTTAATTCCTGAATGAACTAGAAGGATACAAAGAGTTCTTGGAGGATTACCTTGAATAGAAAAAGTCTTTAAATTTTGAATATTTAAAACAGATTTACCTATTGAAATAGAAATTTAAAAAAAAAAAAAAAAATTGTCTTCATGAACCAGTGCAACAACAGTACCAATGGTTCACTTAATAAAAGAAACTACATTCTCAAATATAAGCTTATATATAGCTATCCAAGTCATTTATAAAGTACTAATCACAGCTAGTAGCCACATATTCGCAATTTGAGGAATAAAGCTTTTATTAAAAAGAGCAAAAAAAATATTTTTCTTTCTTTCCTTTAGTCCTACTTCTTCCTACACTTTCAATTTATGCTTAAACTTTCTACATTACTTACTAAACAGTGCAATAACAATACTAATGGCTCACTGAACAAAAGTAATTATATTCTCAAATACAAGTTTATTTGTAGTTGTCCAAGTCATTTATAAATTACTAATCACAGCTAGTAACTACATATCCGCAATTTGAAAAATAAAGGTTTGTTAAAAAGAGCAAACAAAATGTTTTTTTCTCTTCCTTTAGTCCTACTCCTTCCACACTTCCATTTTATGCTTAAACTTTTTATATCACTTATTGAATGTTTATAATTGCATTTAAATAAAGAATTAAATTGATATTACTACTGTTGCTAAACTAATTAAATGAGTAATTTCATGACCATTAACTTATGGAAAGGTTTTTTTATGTGTTAGTAGAGATTAAATCTTGTAATGGATGGAATGAAAAATTAATACTCCCTCCATTTCAAATTGACCGTCTCCTTTGTAAATACACACTTTTTAAGGAAACTCTATTAAATGCTTTCACATCAATGCATATGTTTTGAGATTCTAATTTTGCCCTCAAGTGTGTAAAACATTAGAAAAAGAGAGAATAACTTTTTAAGGGTATTTAGGAAATTAATAAAAAAGAACCAATGACTTTTAAAATGTGACAATAATTTTGAAACATCCCAAAAAGGAAAGTAGGCTACTTATTTAGGAACGGAGGGAGTACTTTTTATTTGGATGCACTGTAAAATGAAGTACAAATGAATTTTCCGTAAGATGAGACTAATAACAAACAATTATGAAGAGGTTATTGTTGACTTTATTCAACATAATTTCAAGTCAAACTATAGTTTGTATAAATTAATCACTTATATGATAATTCAATTTTCAAATTTAGGATATGATTATAGTATTTTTAAAATAATAATAAAATAAATAGAGTAATTGGTTGGATTTAACGAGATCCCTTCTTTATTACTATAATAATCTAATCATTTTATTGAAATAATAAAAGTTACTACATTATTTTTTAAAGAGAATTGGGAACTAAGGAATACATGCCCAATATGTAAAAGATTATATTAAAATAGCAATGAGTTTACAATAGAATACAAAAACAAAAATCTACTCAATTTATACTTGCTCACATAATTTCTACCACACAATGATTTATTAAATAAAGAAAACTTAGTTTAATTATTAAATTTTAAAATAGAAGAGGCCTATCATTGTGAAGTGATAATTTTATCATTTACTCTTAATATGTTAATTAACAGGAAAAAAAAAATCAATCTAATAAGTTAAAAGTGCAAATTGGGTAGAAGACTTTTTTTAGTACACTATATATATTTCAAAAGGAGAAATCCTTTTTTTTTTTTTAACTTAAAACCTCAAAAAAGCAATTCAAACTCTAAAATTTCAAGAACAATTCCAAATGTTCAAACACATCAAACCCTATATATATATATATATATATACACGTACACTTACATACATACACACAGAAATATTTAGAATTAAGTATCACCCTCATACATATATAGAATTAGCTACAATTAATATAAAAAAATCCAAACACAAATATTGATAAGATATATAATTATCCTCATTATAAATAAAGCATGCAAAATTAAAAGGGAAAATTACACTTTGCCCCCCTGATCTTTAGGCCGAAATCACTTTTCCTCCCTCATCTACAAATTCCTACAAATAGTCCCCTTAGCTATTGGAAATTGATTATGGATTGACACCGTTAACGAAATGAATGAAATGACAAAATACCTTTTAGATTTTTATAGCTGAAAATGCAAAGAGGACAGCTCGTCACTGGAAATGATGAGGTGTAGGAGGAGGACGCCGGTCGAGCCAGTTGGAGCCGTTCGGTTCAACTGGGAATGGAGGGTACCGACCCTTCGCCAAATCTAAACCTCATTGCCGAAAAATATGTAGAGAGAGAAAAGGGGCGGAGGATGTCATCGGACATTCCAACACCCATGCCGGCATCTTACCTCCATTGCTGGTAACTGGCACCACCATTGTCGGCGTCACAAGAGAAGTTAAGCATCAAGAAAATGATCAAATAATCAAATGGGCTTAAGTCGTTGTGGAAAGCGAACTGTCATGAATAGAGAGAGAACTGCCATGGTTTTTAGATCTAGGGTTTAAGTGTGAAATCCTAAAGCCTCCCATCGTTCGCCATCGCTGGTGTTCCCCTTTTTCGTTACTGGCAACAAACGTTCCCTCCCTTCCTCATCAACAGATCTGTAACTTTTTTTTAATCACTTGTTCACACTTCATGCCCCTCACCAGAAAAAATGGAGTCTGTTGGCGTAGAGATGCTGCCATGGCCGACGTCATCTAGAGATGGGGTTTCGTCACTGAATAAAATGGAGTCCTCTTTGGACTAGATGAAGAGGGAAAAAGGGGCCGTACTGATGTCGTTAGACGGTGACTTCTAGGGTGGGTTTGCTACAAAATTTTAGATCTGCAGTGTGAGACGGGTTTGATGGCATCTCCACTCTGTGTCGGTGACGATGGTGGCCCTCAATGTTTATGACAATGGTGGGATCTCCATCTCCTCTCTCCCTCGACACCAACTTCAAATATAGAAAGGAGGACTCGAGGTTCTCACGTGGGGTTGTCACGGCGGCCAATCAGCTGTGTCTCGCCGGGGAAAACTAGAGGGATCTGGCGGTGGGACTTGACGGGGTTCGTCGGTGGGTTTGGCAGAGATGAAACGATGGGGTTTAAATGTGTCTAGTTGATGTCTCAAGGTTCAACGGCAGTGAACGATGGCAATTTGACACAGTGTTCGATGACTGCAAAGAAAGACTCCCGTCGTTGCTAGTTCTCCACCTTACTTCCACTGGCAGTATTAGAAGATTAAGAGGGTAGAGAGAGAAAAAATGAGTGTGTAAGGGTACGGGACAGCACATGAGCCCTTAGAAGGGCATTTTCGGTAACAAATAGGCAAACCCTATATTACATGCATTGCATATGATGCTTACTGTTAACTTTCTCACAACAGGCTAACGATTTGGTGAAAAGTGTTAATTTTCAATAATTTGGGGGGTTATTTGTAGGATTTTGTAGATGAGGGGAGAAAAGTGATTTTGGCCTAAAGATGAGGGGGGCAAAGTGGAATTTTCCCAAATTAAAATCAACCATGCATACTATGCATCAATTTGAGAAGAAAAACACAATAAATACTAACATAGATAAATCTAGATTCTAAATTTATGAGCCTAGACGAAAGTAGTCCAAAAAAAGTTTAAAATTGAAAAAATGAGTAAGTTAATTGGATTTTAAAAAGAATGATTAACAATTAACGGATAAAGTTAAAAAAAATGGTTATATGATATGTGTGTGTGTGTGTGTGTGTGTTAAATTATACATCCAAATTAGACTAGGAAAATTTTAGTTTAATAATTTTTCATTGAATGCCTAAATAAAAATAAAATCAAATTAGATATTAAAATCATACTAATCATGTACTTTAGTACCCAAGGTTTTAGAAACACTAACATCAATATTTCAAAAACTTTAAACTCTTTAAAACTTTTTGTTGACATAATCCTAATCTACTTGTTGATCTCAAATTTAAAAACTTGAATCACTAGCTCAAAATCAAAATTAGATTTTAGAGACACATTTAATATTGTAATTTGTTACCTAGATTTCAGAATTATTAATAACAATTTTTTACATATTAGAAACCTAAAATAAGTTCTGCTGGTGATCAAAGACATGATAATAATTTATTTGATATTGTAAGATTTAAAATTTAAATAACTAATTCATATAATCAACATCCTCAACTATAATAAGTATGGAAATAATTCATGAAAAAAATAAATAAATAAATAATCAGAATTGAAACCTTTTTTCAATTGTAAACAAAAACAAATTGGATAGCCAAAAAATGAAACAGATTACATTGATAAAGGAAAGATAAATTCATACCTATGTGAGCTAGTTTCTTCCTACTCGAGATTACTTTTCCCTCTTACACCGATCATATGCCTTGAATCTTAAGCCAAAAAAAGAAGTCAAAGTTAGAACTATCAAAGCAAAACATCTTTCTTTTTTCCTTGATTGTGTGCCCCTTCATGGAGAAATAATGCTTTATATAAGAAAATTTTCAATAGTTTAAAATTAAAGAAAATGTTAAAATTTTTAAATCAATGGTTTGAGTTGATTTTGAAAACTCAATTATCACAATTGAGTTCTAACTGGTTTAGAAAATCAAAATAGGGTAAAGATAGGTTTCATATCTTTTTATGAAGAGACAATATTCTACTCAAGACAAAAACCTAACCTGTAACCCAATTCCAATTGGCTTTTCATGTTTTGATTTTGACATTTTCCTTTATATATAACTATGCTCATAAAATATTGACACGTTATCGGTAATTAATACAAACTTTAGACAACGATATCTTAGTTATTCAATGACAAAACTTGAGGATTTTTCTAGTTGAGAATCTATTTTTTATAGAAATGTTTTCAATTAAATATTTAAAGCACTTAATGGGATAAAGACGAATTAGTTACGGTATATTTGATTGAACTTGAAAAATGAAAATAAAATACTTAAATTTGTATTGGGAAAAAATCACATGCCTGTCAAAAGATGACACATATCTAATTGAGTTGGTCCACATAAATTTGGGTCCAAATATATCGATTCGAACCATGAAGTCCAACCTGTCGAAAAAGGCTACCCTAACCTATCCAACCATATGAAAAATCGACCATATTGGCCTAAGTAAACAATCCTAGAGAGGGTGAATAGGTTTATATGCAAATAATAGACTTTTATGTAATTTCAAATTAATTCAATAAGTAAATAAGTCATAGCAATATATAAACAAGTATAATTTAAAGAGTTGAAGGATAGAAAGATTACAAATAAAGATTTAATAAGGTTCAACTTTTCGTCTACGTCCTCACCTCGATAGCTCCTTTCGATGATTCAAATTCACTATCACTCTCATTCAAAGTCTTCACAGAAAACCTTTTATAAGTCAATTATTCTAGCCCAACATCTAACTAATAATAGCTCAATAAATACTCTAATGAAATTTAGGGCTAATAATTGAGAAACAATTAATAAATTTGAATGCTTTTATATATGTCATTGAAAATGCATTTAAATCATTAGTTATATAGGCATCTTGAATAAAATAACAACTTGAAGCATTTAATGTCAGGAAAGAACCGTTTAAGTGCATTTAATTCACCAAAATCCTTTCAAGAAACTTGCCGATATGTGTTAGGATCGCAAATTCAATTTCAATTCAGTCGAATGATTCAAATAGAATCAGTAGACACAAACTCCATTACTTTCTATTCACTTAAGACGGATAAAATGACAATTGGGGTCAACTGAATTGAGTAGAAAGCAGTTCATAATGGATTTTATAAGAATTTTATCAAATAAGTCCATAAGTCCATCCATATTTACCTAAGTCATTTTTAGGTGATAAAATCAATTAAGTTGAAAGTCCTAAAATCCTTCTAGATCAATAGACAAGCAATCATGTACAGTGGAAACCTAACAGTCAAAACATAAAAGTCTTCAATGAGTTTATGTGGGTTGATTCCATAGTCTTCTTGATTCATATGATATTATCATTTAATCATTTAAAGATTGTAATTGCACAATCTTGACTTATGACTTTTGTGAAATTTTTTGTCATGAATGGCCTTGGATTAGCTTGATCTAAATTATATTGGAGAACCTAGCTTTGATTATAAATTAACAACTAAACCATTAGTGCCAACATCAATCATTTGTTGTCGTTAAAATCTCAAATATGTTTTTTGGTTGAAAACCTTTGAGCTAATAGATCCAAGTAGGCTTAAGTTCAATATAGCCATGCCAGTCGGCCCAAGTACCAAATCTCAACCACAACACCAAAATCTTATGCAATTAGGGAAGTGTGAAATCTTTCAAAGAACGATAGTTCAAATCCAATATATAAGAAGAAGAAAATCATCATCTAAATCTACCAAACAAAAAGGAAGGAGTTCAATCAAATGTCAACTAATTTATTCCACCTTAGCTAGTGAATCCCACTTATCAAGGGTCGAAGATGATTCTCTATTATACATACAACATTTTAATCCTCTAAAGTTACATTTGCTACCACTCAAAACCCTATTTTTTCTACTTTCCTTACTAACATGACAGTTAGAGGCTTTTTACAAAGCACCACACCGATGTGAGGATTATAAGGAAATACCTCAATTTGAAAACAAAGCTAACTGGGCCACCTAGTCTACTCTATCAAAGAAGATCTCCACCCCTTCCATTTGACCTATAGAAATTTATTTACATAGTTTGGCACCATCTATCGGAACCTGAACAAAATGCTAGGTTTCTATAATAGTATATCAAGGATTCTCTCATATGGGATGCCACTATGATGGATGCATGGGCTAGTAACAATGCTAGCATAGATCCTTATGATGTTCAACAGTGAGAATTAGAGGCTTCGAATGAATTGATCACCCAATTACAGCCCCAACTTTAGCTCATCCAAAAGTAATTCGAGAAGCAATGAGAAGAACATAAGCAATACTTAGAAAAACTCACTTAAGATCATCTTTTCTTAAATCGATTCGCATCTCGACTGGAGTAACAATGGGATTGCTAGGACTCACAAACCATCGATTTCAACACTCACAAAATTAGGAGGACTACTATTCAGCCCACTAGGTATGAGTGCCCTAGCATAGAAAGGTAACTACAAATGAACTAAATGTCTTGATTAAAAGAAAACATGTAGATTTAAACAAACATTTGGTAAGGAATAAGGATAAAAAAGTCATTGCATTGTAGGTGATCAAAATACTTTAATAACAAAATGAAAATACCTATATTATAATAGTGTTAAAGCCCATATGCTTCTCACCTACCCACTTATTGATTTCCTTTACGCTTGATTAAAGTTCTAACTTCATTATTAATAGGATTTCATATTCTATTTTATTATTGAAACTCTAGTTTTAAAATTTACGATATATATATATATACACAAACCCAAAACAACCTATAAGTTATCATGCTTCACCCAAGTCTATGAGCATCATTTAATGGGTTCGATGAGCATTAGGCACTCAAACCCTCATACATCTTAATGTTGGCTTATGCTTCTTTTTTTACCTTTTTTGGATTCATGGTACTAATTATGCCAGACACAAGCTGTTATGCCATTAGCTACTGACAAAGTGAATCCAGAGCTTCCAAATCAGGTGCAACCAGTTCAATTTGTATTCTACGGAGCTGTTCAAGGTACATTTGAAGTCGAGATTGAAAAGAAACAACAATACCAGTCAACACTACAATTTGGTGTGACTACATTCTTCTTTTAGATATAGAAGTAGCCGTCGAAAACAAGTACTCAAGTAGGACAGAAGACTGTTTGGAAATCAGCATTAATATTTCCTTCTTTGTCTAGGTAATTATCCAAGTTTCTTGAACGGCCATTTTGAAGAGCGATGTTTATTTCTGCTAATTCATGGTTAATTGGCTAATTTAGTATGGATACTTTCGGTTTTAATATTTCCGTATCATGAAAACATATTATAATTGTATATTGTTTCTTTATGAATTCATAATATAAGTGTAGCAATGTAGGTCAATATCTTCTCTTGAGAAATTAAACTATGTTTGAATTTGAACTTCTTAGACTGTATATGCTTGCCACAAACCTTTATTTACCATGAATGTATGTGGAATAGAAAACATGGCTTGATCACCTAGGGGCGAAAGGGCTTGGTAATTGTGCTGTGTGTGTGGGACTGGGAGGGACTATAATGCTTGAGCATTTAGTCAGGTGGTGTTGGGATGAGCAAGGTACATGGAAATTTTTTATATTTACCATTTTTCCTTGCAAGAATTCTATATGGGAAAGTTCTAGCCAATTAATTATGGTCGTTTTGGCGAGGAAGATCATAGTTGTATGATTGCATGATTTGTTTTGTGCATTTGGGCATTTGTATGATTGTGGATGTTGCATTTAAGAAATGTAACCTTAGTTGGCAATAATTGTGCTTATGCTGAAACTGTAATGTAATGGTAAGCTTAACCTTTCTGCCCTTCTGCATATGAGACTCCACACCTTGGTTAGGCCAGAGTTCTTTAGTACAGGTTTGTGTTTTTAAGCCTTCAGAGCCTGTTATCCTAGAAGCAGCTGAACCTTTCTGCCTTCCTGTTTATAAAACTCCACACCTTGATTAGACTAGAGTTCTTTAAAGCAAATTTGTATTTTTAAGCCTTCAAAGCCTGTTATTTTTAACATGTTTAAATGGACCTTGAATTTGATCCTTGTTCATAAATTAACCTCTCTAGCTCTGGAATGTTGTAACTTGTAGCTGGCGGGATATATAATACTTGACACAATTGGTGAATTGACTTTATTTTTATATTGCAACCACTTTGGAGTTTGCTTATGTATGTACGTGCATGCTTGAACCCTAAATGCACAAAGACATGCATTTTATATTTATTTTTTAAAAATAAAACTCAATCATATAAGGAAATTAAATGGCAACCTTTTTTTTTTTTTAACTGTAGATGAATACATTCGGATTTGTTTATGGATGAACTATCTTAATGTGTTTATGGATGCATTTATTAGCATTGTAAAGCCACAACTAAATGAAATTTTGTTGTTGTTGTGTCTTTTTTTTTTTTTTTTTTTTTAAGTTGTTGATTCGATACTTTCAGCTCTGTTATTATTGAAATTCTCAGGTTTCTTTTTAGTTCAATTCTTAAGCTTTCAATTGTTGTCTTCTGTCAGATTTTTGAAATGCAATCGTGTCTTCGTGACCAAAAGAGATTTCAAGTATCTTTTGATTTGTTTGATTTCTTGCCTTCCCATGTCCCCAACTCTATTCTTGTTAGAAGTTAGTGACAATCAAGAAAATTTGCTTCCTTTTTATTTATTTATTTTTTATTTTTAATGGCAACCATAATCTAATAAGATTGATTACTGATGATAGGCTATGGTGGTTAAACTTGAGTTGTGTTCTGTGTATTATTAGTATTTGTTATTCCCATAAGGCGCTTAAATGTCAATAGAAGAATAGACAGTGACAATACATGATATTACTAAAATCGTGATGAATGATGTTTTATAGGTTTCTCTTATATTGCTGTTAGCTACTTTACTATCACTTTATTTAAACCCTTTCTGGCACATATCAAGATACTTTTAGGAAGGCTAAGCCGATTGGTCTGGTTGATGGATTTGGTTAAGCAAAACTACTATAATTTGACATAAAAATTAATAATATATCTGTCCCCAAAAAATTTAGTAATAATAATAAAAACCTGCCAAAAAAGAAAATGAAAAAAGACCTGTTAATTGAATATAGTGTTGCAAATATACAAGCTGTCAAATTAGATGTTTGATTACTCATTGGGAAAGATAGTACATATTTTGAAATATCTGCAATGCAGCTTCAGATCTAAAATTGATGTTTGTTATAAGAGGTCGGCTTATTCTATCTTCTCTTGTGTAGGTGATGTTGTGTATGTTGAATTACTAGAAGTGGGGGCTACTGTAATCTAACTGGGTGGTAGTTTTGGTGCGGTTGAATGTGTTAAAACTACTTGTGATATTGACTTTCCTATTTCAGGAAAAGTTGTGAAATTCAATGAAGAGCTCAACAACTCCCCTGGTCTAGTGAGTCATCTAATGTATATTATTGCTTGTGATACTGATTGAAAATCACCCTTCAACCATGCCTTACTTTGGTCCCTCGGCCTCATAATTATTAATTTTACATTTATATATATATATTATTTTTAGGACCTAACCCTTACTAGTAAATATTTTGCTCCATCTTCTAAATTACAATTGTCTCAACTTTCAATTGAAAAAGACACATAGAATTATAGAAAAATTAGTTATACAAAGTCATTAACATATAATGAGTTACAATTGTTTTATTTTTTTTTCCAGTAAATAAAATCTAGGTCACAAAACTTGGCTGTGACATCAAGGGCATGATAACAGCCAATTGGCTTCTCAAGTCTTCGCAAGTCATTTAATTTTTCAATTTATTTTTCTTGAATGCAACGTAGGTTGAAACCTAGTTATATATTTATTTATTTTTAATAAGGCTGAAGCCTAGTTCTTGTGAAGGGAAGATACCATTAAGCAAGCCTACTTTCTAGCACTTTAGAAAATTTAATCTGTGTATTTACTTGTTGAGGATCTCTTTGATGATTGAAGAAATATACTGTCTTTGTCTTACGGATTTTCCCTTGACAATACAAGTTGTAGAAACTATACATGTTTGTAATCAATATTTGACATCAGGTTTAAAAACTCAAAGTCTAACATTTCAGTAAATGAAGGTCTTATTGGTGTTAGAAATTGAGCCATTCACGATGGATAAAGCATGGTTTAAACTTCCAAGGTTTTATTTTATTTCTATTATCTTATATGCTTCATAAATATTAGTTGAGATATTACATATGTAATCAATTTAATGAAATTGTAAGTTATAATTTGTAAAAATTCAAAGGAGTATAAAGATGTAGTAGAACAATTTTTTGCCATGGCTTAAGTAAAGGCAGGGAATCCACAGAAGATCATATACCCTTGCTTCAGTTGTCGAAACTTATGTCACTAACATCACAAAATGGTGTTTGAGCACTTAATAATAGTTGGGACGGGTTCCACATACACAACATTGGTCTTTCATGGGGAATCTCTTAGTGATTCTCCACGGCATGAAGATGTTGAATTGTCAAATACATATAGAATGTACAGAAATGTGTTTATGGAAGAGGATGATGTTACACAACCTGAAGATAAAAGAAGAGAACCAGAGTTCACACCTTTGATGGAAGATGCTGAAACTCCTTTGTATCCTAGTTGTACAAAGTACATAAGTTTGTCAACTATTGTAGTTTTATATAAGCATAAAGTTATAAATGGTCTATCTGACAAGAGTTTTAACGAACTTCTTGAGATCCTTCGTGACATGCTACCTCAAGACAACACGCTTCCTGATTCTATGTATTCAACAAAAAAGTTACTCATGGCATATGATTTAGGGTATAAGAAGATACATGCATGTGTGAATGATTATTGTCTATTTAGAAAAGAGTATGAATTTATGGAGAAATGTCCAAAATATGATTCTTCACGATGGAAAGTAAACCTACACATTAATAACATTCAAAATAGAGTTCCTGTAAAGGTGTTGTGTTATTTTCCAATAATACTGAGACTAAAGAGGATGTTTTTGTTACCTGAAAAGGCTAAACAATTGATATGGCATTCAACTCACAAAAGTCAGGATGGCAAGATGCGACATCTAGTTGATTCGTTGACATGGGATACAGTTAATCATAAGTGGCCTTTTTTTGCTTCTGATTCGCGAAATCTTATATTTGGTCTTACGACAAATGGGTTTAATCCCTTCGCAGATCTTAACTCTAGATATAGTTGTTAGTTAGTGATATTGGTTACTTATAACCTCCCTCTATAGATATGTATGGCGAAGGAAAACTTGATGTTGACATTACTTATCCTATGGCCAAAGCAACAAGGGAATGGCATAGATGTATATTTGAAGTCACTTTTAAATGATTTGAAAGAGTTATAGAACAACGATGTGGAGGTTTATAATGCATTTAGCAAATTTATGTTCAATTTGAAGGCAATATTGATGTGAATAATAAATGATTTTCTAGCTTATGGGAACCTAGCTGGGTGTCCCACAAAAGGAAAATTAGCTTGTCCTGTATGCAGTGTTAACACATGTTCAAAACGGTTGAAATGGAGCCATAAGTTTACATACTAGGGCCATTGGCAGTTCCTTGCACCCAATCATCCGTTTTGAAAGAAAAAAAATTGGTTTAATGGAAAACACGAAAATCAGGAGAAGCCAAAACCATTGACTGGTTCAAAAATTTTAAATGTAGTGAAAGATGTTATTAATGATTGGGAAAAGAAGAGAAAATATATTGTAAATGCTTTAGGAAAGAAGATAAATAAGACAACTAAGAGAAAGAACAGAAAGATAAAATAGACTGATGGGCAAAAAGCATGAAAAAAGAAATCTATATTTTTTAACTTACCATACTGGAATGTAAATTAATTCATACAAATTAAATGTTTTATTTTTTTCCTTCTTAATTTATAATACATTTCATTATTTTCATATGTGAATGTAACATATCTTCTGTGGTTTATCCTATAGGCATTACTATTGTGTCATAACTTAGATGTAATGCACATTGAGAAAAATGTTTACGAGAGCATTATTGGAACACTCTTACATCTAAAGAAAAAGTCGAAAGATGGGCTTAATTCACGTAAAGATTTGAAAGAAATGTCCATTAGGCATGTATTGCATGTAAAGGATAAAAGAAATAAAAAAACTTCTCTTGCCAGCAGCACCGCACACATTTTCAAAGAAAGAGAAACAAAATTTTTGTTCCAAGTTGAGAAATTTAAGGGTCCCAGATGGCTATAGCTCCAATATTGGGAATTGCATTTCATTAGAAGAATACAAGATACTAGGCCTCAAGTCACATGATTGTCATGTTCTAATGCAACAATTGTTGCTAGTAGCTTTAAGAGGACTTCTGTCAAAGGGGCCAAGGATTGCAATCTTTCGTTTTTGTGCATTTTTCAATGAAATATATCAGAGGATTATTGATAGAAATAGATTGGAAGCACTTAAAGATGATGTTGCTGAGACATTGTGCATGCTTGAAAGGTTCTTCCTTCCCATCTTTCTTTGACATTATGGTTCATTTACCAATCCACCTAAGATAAGAAGTTTGTATATATAAGCCAGTGCAATATCGATGGATGTACCCGTTTGAGAGGTAATACACTATCATCTTAATAATTCTTTGTAGTTCTTTTTTTATTTATTTTTATAATGGTGTATTATTCAAGAGTATTGAGTGCAAGTAACATAGGAATTATCATTTCTTGTTGCATTATTATTTAAATTTATGAAGGTACTCAAGAGATATGTTAGGAATCATGCACGACCTGAAGGATGCATAGTAGAATGCTATTTAGTTGAAGAGTGCATGCGATTTTGCAGTGGGTACATGAAACAAGTAGCTAAAATAGGCATTTGTCATAATCGTAATGAAGATTTTGAATATAAAACAATAATAGAAGGGCATCCGATTTATAAGGGACAGTCACTAACCATGACTAATGATATGTTATGAAGTGTTCATTTTTGTGTGTTAAGAAATAGTGCAGAAGTTGAACTATATTTAAAGTAATCATGATGAAATTAATATTTTATTGGTTTCTAATCATTAATATTATACGCTTGTCTAACTGTTTTAATTTCTTATCAGAATGCATTTGGATGAGTTTAAGCGTTTGAAGTGGGGTCTCATAAGGGATGAAAATCTTGCACAAAAGAGACATACTGAGACTTTTTGTGAATGGTTTGTAGTGAAAGTCTAGATGAGTGCTAGTAACGTATGGCTAGCACGTGGGCTTAGAAAGTAAGCAATGTCATATTCGGGCTATGTCATCAATAAACATTGATTTCACATAATGGATGTCGAGAGGTCGATACAAAATAGTGGTATTTCCATTGAAGCGGAAACTATTTGTTGATCCAGTGCAAGAGACACTACCCAAGTTATTGAAAAGATCTTTTATTACGGGAGACTGAGAGACATCATTTTGTTGGACTACAACAATTTTCGAGTCCCTATATTTAAATATGATTGAGCAAACATTGGCAACGATGTCAAAGTTGAAGATGGATTTACATTAATTAACCTCTACCAAGGACAAAATCAATTTGAAAAAGATTTATTCATTCTAGCATTACAAGTAAAGCAAGTGTTTTATTCTAAAGATAGTGATGCATCGAGTTAGTATGTTGTACTTAAAGCACCACTTAGAGGTTTCTATGAGCTGGAGATATATGATGAGACAGCTTATATGCCATCTACACCTCTAGATGTATCTAGACTTGACTTGAATACTATTAGTGAAAATGAACAATATGTAAGGAGGGATTGTGAGAGCATAGAGGTGGATGATGAGTAGTAAGTTGTTATTGAAACAAAGTATGATATTATTAGTCTTTTCTATGGGTTGATTTTGGTGTGGTTTTATATATATACATTAGTTTGGTTTAACGTATGAACATATTGTTAGTATAAAAATGTTTGTATATATATTGTTGCAATATGGCCACTTATCTGTATTCTGTATATACATATTGCTTTATGTTTTATTTTAAACTCTAGCTAACTGGATTTTTTGTGCAACATAGGCTGTAATTCTGACAATTGCAAGCTACTAGTAGAAGGAATATGATGGAAAAACGCAAGAATTCTGATTCTAGAGAAGTATGGTGAAAGTTATTATTGTTATTATTATTATTAGCTTTAAATATTAGAGCTTATTGACTTTTAAAAAAAATGTTGAGAGGTGTAAGAGTAAAAACCTGTCAATATCTTTATATAGAAATCATATTTCACCAATCCAACTGTTAGATTACATATTCTTGTCATGCACGTCATGTATGTCAAATTTCACGTTAATCGGAGTTTAAGAACTATGTCATTCATAAAGTGCTCGAAATTAAAATTTTATTTATTAAAAAAAATATAAGTTTACGGATCTAATACTTTTCAATATCCGATTAATTTGAAATTTAGCATGTATGACATGCATGATAGGAATATGTAATCTAACGATTGGATTAGCAAAATATGATTCATATAAAAAGATATTGACAAGTGTAAGTACAAAAAGTTTTACACTGGATGTCAACGGAACCTCTATATATATATATATATATATATATATATATTTAATGGGAAGGAATCCGTTTACATCCTTTATAAAATTTTTTACTCTTACACTTTTAATATCTTTTTGTGAGCATAATATTTTGCCAATTAAACCGTCGAATTAGATACTCTATTCAGACTGACAGGTCATGCATACCAAATTTCAAATAAATTAAATAATGGGAAGCGTTTGATTTATAAATTTATATTTATTTTTATAAATAAAATTATAATTTGGAACACTTTATGAATGACATATTTCCTAATATCCGATTTACTTAAAATTTGATATGCATGATGTTTATGAATAAAGAATCTAATCCAATAATTAAATTGACGAAGTATTATTTTTACAAAATATATTAAAAGATGTAAGAATAAAAAGAATGGATCCCTCCTCATATTTAATAATATAATTATTGCCATATCCCACTGTGTCGTGTCTTATGTGTTCTAAGAATTTTCGTGTGTCCGTGTCCGTGTCCGTGTCGTGCTTTAGCATGTATGCCATAACAAGGGGAACCCTATAGCAGCCACAAATCAACATAGTGCGATTGAGACACCGGAACGGGGCGTTTTCACTCTTCTCTTCTTTGTTTCAGATAACACAAGAACTGCTATCTCTTTTTCCAAAATAGAATTCCTTTTTGAAACCTAACGTCAGATTCATTACCCAAATTCAAAATAACCTGCGAACCTTTTTGTGCCCGTTCACAGAATAACGAAGTATTCTAGTCAAACCAAGTTTTCCTTAGCTTTCTCGGGAACCAAACAGAGGGTCTGGTCTTGATTCTTGTGCATAGTTCTCTGGTATTGTTTTCGTGGAAAAAGGGTTTTGGGCGTAGAAGATGGGAGAATGGCTGCTAACTGTGATGAAATTGCTATAATTAGTGATGAGTTTCTGCAAAAAGATGGCCATTTCTATGGACCTTCCTGTTGCGGTGAGTTTTTGCAGAGTGTCTCGTGCTTCACTGTGCCCTTGTTCTTTAAATTGCGTGTTCTTTGGCTGCGCATTGGGTCACAGAAAGTTATATAGAAGATGGAAGTGTATTTCTAAGCCTATTCGATTGTCTTTGAGTTCGGAGAAAGATTCTTTCAGTCCAGTGGATTGTGGGGAATTCTGGGGAGATTCTGAGACTGTAGAAGTGATTGGCATTGGAAGTAGGAAGGATGCAATTCTCGACTTTTGTCTCCGTTCTCCTTTCCAGTCAGCGTCTCTGCGATTCTGGTACGCTTTGTCCTTTTCTTTGTTGGTTTTGGTTCTTAAGGGCTGTGGTGTTGCTGGTTGTTTTTTATTTTTATTTTTAATTTGTTTTTGAAATTGATCCAGTATTCCGTTGCTTGCTATCAATTGATTTTTATTATGGTGTGTGTTTCTGGAAGAGTTTAAATGAAAAGAATGGCCCAGTTTTTGAAACCTCTTATTTTGGGGGGAATCAAGATTCAAAATAAGAAATATATAAAGATAGAGAAGATGAAGACAAAGGGGTTTTAAAATTAACTTAATTTAGCTCCTCTTTGTGGACGCATAATAATAGTCTATTGTGATATAGAAAGAACGCAAAATAATTAGTACACTGCAGGTTTAGTCCTCTCAGTGCTCCTACAATCATGCCGGATATGGACTGAACTGTTGTATGACATTCCAAACCCTATTGAGGTACAGTTTTAATGGGTTAATAACCGAATCCTTGGAACTGCGATGCTCCTGTGTGTTGTCACTATTACCCGGATTAACAGTCAACATTTTGATATGCAAATCTCTTTCTTTTTAACTGAGTAGATAGATTAAACACTATAAGGCCTGTTTGGGAACTTTGAAATTTAGATCAATCTGGTTCAAACCCAATCTCAGTTGGCTAGTTTATATCAAAATTAATTTTTATTTCCTGAATTAGTTTTTGTGTGAATGTAGTTTGTCTAAATCTGAATTGATTTTTAGTTTGGATTTTCTCGCTGTCTGGTGCACTCCATCCCAAGTCCTGACCCCCAACCCAGCTAGATCCACACTCATCTCCAATCCCTACCTTAAAAATCTAAACCAAAATGACAATCCCCCTTTCCCCACTCCAACTGTCTCCAATCTGTACCTTCAAAAGATCAACCGTTTTTTAATGGGTAAATTTTTTTCCTTTAAAAAGAAGAGAGGCTCTTATGGGATAAGTCCTTGGAAAGCTATTATGAAAAGATTTATCAATTTTGTAAAAGATGTGGTCTTTGAGGCGGGTGATGGTAAGATGGTGAGGTTTTGGTTGGACCAGTAGTGTAGTGATGTTCCTTTCATGAATTTGTTTCCAGATTGGTATGCTACTGTTTCTAACAAGAAGACTTGGGCAATCGATTATACAATATGATCGGGAGAATTATGCATTGGAATCCGGTCTTTGACAGAAGCTTTCAAGATTGGCAATTGGAGACCCTGTCCTTCTTTTTGGATAATATTTATGGGTCGTCTTTGTCTAGGGGTAGAAAAGACTCTTTGGTGTGAAAATTTGATGCTAGCAGTGTTTTCTTGGTTAAGTATTTTTCTTTGTTCCATTGTTTGCATGGTAAGGGTGGTGATGCGGTGCTTTTTGCAAAAAACTAGGGTTTGATGTTCAAGTGCTCCTTCTAAAGTGGCTCGCTTTTTTTAAATTTGTTATATGAATGGGTTTGAACGGTAAATGCCTCACAACTGACAACTTTTGCAAGTAGAGGTTGGTTTTTCCTTTCGGCAAACAGATTTATTTTGTGCAAGAGCGAGGAGGAGTTGGTGAATCACATCTTCATCTATCATTCTTTTGCAAAAGAGCTTTATGCCTACCTTTTTCTGTTGTTGGTGTCGTCTTAATTCATTGCGAGATCTTGTTTGCAGCTGGTGGATCTAAGCTTGGGAGAGAGAGAGAAAAGTAATTTACTAATTTGGGGTTTAGTGCCACTTAGGTTGTATGGAAGGAAAGAAATAGAAGAATTTTTTAAGACAAAGAGCCTTGCACAGGAATGATTAGGGATATTCTTCTTAATACTATTTTTCTTTGGTTTGGTGCTTTCGAGGGCACATACAGAGTTCCCTTTTTGGAGTTTTTTGATTGTTGTATTTGTCTTTGAATCTTCTATTAATTTTTTTTAAAATTTTTTTTGTGTACTCCTTGTATACTGATTGAAAGAGAGGTGGGGGGGAGGGGAGAGCAAAGGATAATTTGAGGAAAATCTTTAAATTTTTGAAGTAAGAGTGACTGTTTGGGCATTGATGGTCAGCTAATGATTATTGAGTGAGAAGTTCCACTGTTGTTTAGTGAGTTTTCAAAGAGAGTAGGTTCATCCATTAATAATATTTCTACTATGCATGACAAATACATTCTGTTCATTGCGAGATCTTGTTTGCAGCTGGTGGATCTAAGCTTGGGAGAGAAGAGAAAGGTAATTTACTAATTTGGGGTTTAGTGCCACTTAGTCTTGTGTCGGTTGTATGGAAGGAAAGAAATAGAAGAATTTTTTAAGACAAAGAGCCTTGCACAGGGATGATTAGGGATATTCTTCTTAATACTATTTTTCTTTGGTTTGGTGCCTTCGAGGGCACATACAAAGTTCCCTTTTTGGAGTTTTTGATTGTTGTATTTGTCTTTGAATCTTCTATTATTATTTTGATTATTTTTTGTGTACTCCTTGTATACTGATTGAAAGAGAGGAGGCGGGGGGGGGGGGGGGGGGGGGGGAGGGGAGGGGAGAGCAAAGGATAATTTGAGGAAAATCTTTAAATTTTTTAAGTAAGAGTGACTGTTTAGGCATTGATGGTCAGCTAATAATTATTGAGTGAGAAGTTCCACCGTTGTTTAGTGAATTTTCAAAGAGAGTAGGTTCATCCATTAATAATTTTTCTACTATGCATGACAAATATATTCTATTTATAGTAGGAATGGCAATGGGGCGGGTCGACCATATACCATCCCCGAACCGCTCAATGAAACCCCATGCCCAAACCCTCCCCTAAACTCGATGGGGTGAAGAACCTGCTAACCATCCCCGACCCTATGGTTTCCTTAGAAAACAGTCCTCGCCCCGCCTAGCCCAAAAGGTTGTCATTCATCACTACAAAGCCTGCACTTTTTCCGGCAGGCTACTGCTCCAACTAGCCACCATGGCTACCCACGTCGTTAACCCTTTGATAACTAAATCAATGGACAAAGACCCATAAAACTTAGAAAAAAAGATATAAATAAAAGACCAATTGCGTTGCCACTCTTCATCATCAGAGGCTTTTGAACTCCATACCCCCTGCGACAAAGAAAATTTTCATCCTCAGATCCGTGGCTAGTATCATCTCCATTTTAACTATCCAATGAAAGTACAATTTTTTAAAAATTAAAAAATCCATAGCCAAATTGGAATAGATCTCAGGAAACAATAACCAAAAACCCAAAAAAAATGGCAAAAAAAAACGAAAAGAAAGAGGAAAGGAGAACAGCAGTCCTTGCTGTTGAGTTCAGATCGGAAAAAATGGGGTAAAAATGGAATCTTCTTTGCTTGTGATCTATTCATCGTCGGTGATAGAAGGGAAAGCTTGAGCTCCAGATCTAGATCTGAGACGTTAGGGCGAGGTCCGTGAGATCGTGACTCCGTAAGGGTGAGGTTCTGAGGTGGGGAGGTGTGAGGGTGAGGCGGGGACCAGTGTCGGCAGACGGTGGACGATGGACGACAGACGGCGGACAGTGGATGGCGGACGGCAGATGATGAGGGACTGAGGGTGAACTAGTGAAGTGTGACTGCGTGAGGGAGGGAGAGAATGACTGAATGAGGGAGCTGGTAGAGAGATCTGATTGAAAACTTGGGGCGGCTAGGGTTTTTTGTGTGTAAGTTATAGGTTATATATATATAAGTGTAAAATTGTAAAAGGACAAGCGGGGCGGGGAGGTTCTATGGTTCGGTTCGGTTCGATTCTACGGGTCGGGGCTAGTAAATACCATAACCGAACCGCACCTGATGAAAATTCAAAATTTAACCCATACCCGAACTGAGAACTGAAAAAATTGAAAAAAACCCACCTCTATGAGGGCGGGGTGGGTCAAAATTGCCATCCCTAGTTTATAGTGCATTGGAACATAAACTCGTTTCTAATATAGAGGGGACATTTGATCATATTTGGGAATGTACAATCTTTTGATTCATGTGGGACAACAAGGAAAGAAAGGGTGGAAAGGTTTGTTCAGGAATCTAATATCTAATACATATGGAAAGCTTAATGTGAACTCGAAGGCGATTTCTACCAATCAAGTAAGTTTGATAGGAGTATCCAAGAGGCATACCGAGGCCTAGTGGACCCACCATTTAGCTTGGTTTGGGCTGTTAGCTAGCTTAGAGTTCATCTTTTATTTATTTTAGTGCCTTCCTTTGTTTTCTTTTATTCTATTATATTTGGGTTTTAAATAGTCAAGTGACTAGCATGTAACTTTTTAAAATAATTGAAGCAATGAGATTAAAAGTTTATAAGAGTATTTAAGGTGTTAGGATCTTAGGGTTGTGTTAGAACACCATTTAATCTAAAAAGCTTAAGCTATTAGGGAATGGGCCAACTATGTATATCAAGCTAACACTACCCCCTCAGGTGCTTAATCTCATTGCTTTAATTATTTTAAAAAGTTACATGCTAGTCACTTGACTACTTAAAACACTAAATATAAGGTGTTAGGATCTTAGGGTTGTGTTAGAACACCACTTAACCTAAAAAGCTTAAGCTATTAGGGAATGGGCCAACTATGTATATCAAGCTAACACTCCCCCTTAGGTGCGGCCCCATTCCGAACTTGGAGAGATAGACAAACAAACAACCGAAAGATAACTAAACATACTAATGGGGAAATAAACAAGTGGAGGTAATCAGACTAGAACCTAGGACTTCTTGCAAACCAAAGCTTTGATACCATGTTAGAACACCACCTAACCCCAAAAGCTTAAGTTATTAGGGAATGGACCAACAATGTATATTAAGTTAACGTGTTGGGAAGTCCCACGTCCCATATCGTTTAACTATAAAAATTTGTTATGGCTTAGTATACCTATTTGAGCCCTCTACCTAATAGCTTAGTCTATTAGGATGGAAACTTAACATGGTATCAGAGCTCATTATTGTTATTGTTATTGTTAGGCTTCGTGAACCCATTGTTGTTGTCCACGTGATAGGCTTCTTGTTGTCTTGCTAGGCCTTCACGTGAGGGGGAGTTAGTCTTAAATACCGTCAATATATCGTCAATAAGTCGCCATATCGACGGGTAACAAAACGATATTTGGCTGCGTTTTTTTCCACATCTAATCGGTCGAGATTTCGAGGTTTTGATGATATATCGTTGAAAATATCAACGATATCAAGATATGTCAAGTTTTTCTCCTTTTTCCCTCTATTTATAGAAGATATTCTGACGAAATTTTGACAATATTCCTTGATTTTGTAAGAAAACCAACTATATATGATCTTCCCGGTGAAAAATTTCTAACTTTTTTTCAGAAAATTCATGAAGAAGAAGAGGAAGAAGAATCACAATCATCGGCATTGTTGCCATCGTCAAGGAATAAGAAGAATCACAGATTCATAGTCACCGGTGTTGTTGCCGCTGTCAAAGAAGAAGAAAAAGAAGAAGAAGAAGAAGGTTGACATACCTTGTACATGCTATTGTGGTCATTCCGGCCACCGAAGTCACCCACCATCAAACCTCCATAGATGCTCTTTGTGAAGCCTTTTTTTCTTGTTTTCTTTCTTTTGTTTTGTCCAGCTCTTCGTGATTGGTGAAGTGAACTTGTCACTTTCACCGTTTCACTTTATAAAACCTTAAAACCTTCCTTTTTTTCTAAATATTATACACATTTAAATTGCAATCTTTTGTTTCTAAATTGTGTATTAGAGTCTAAATAATTGTTTTCCAGAGTTTCAATAAAAAATATGTGTCTAACTAATAATATCCACCATATCTCTAAATTGATATCGATATTTTCGATATAAACATCAAAATATCCGATGTATCAATGTTTTGGGACCCTCGATATATCCATCGATGTTGAAATTTAAGTTCTTAAGGGGAGTGTTGGGAAGTCCAACGTCCCACACCGATTAAATATTAAGTTTAATACGGCTTCATATCCCTGTTTGAGCCCTCCACCTAATAGCTTAGGCTGTTAGGTTGGAAACTTAACAGGTTGCTAACAACCCTAGTATAAAGACTCTTTTATGAGTCATTGTAATTAGTATTTTTAAAATAATTTCAGATTTCAGATTCTACAGGCATTCCTGGTACTTGAAATACTAATGGCCCGTTTGGTAAAGCTTCTACTTCTTGCTTTTTACTGTCAATAGTTAGAAAAATGAAAGTTTTGAGTGTAAAAAATTTTGGAAGTTGCTTTTAAAAGTTGAGGTAGTAAGAAATTCTTGCTACCTCAACTTTTAAAAGTAACTATCAAAATTTTGCACTATAAAAAATTATCAAAAACTTTCATTTCTTTACTTTTAAAAGTAAAAAATAAGAAGTAGAAGCTTATCCAAACAGGCCCTAAAATTCTCATTTATTTGTGTTTTGACTTCGATTCTCTTTCCTTGAAATACCTATGTCGAAATTAATTTATTTCTGTTATTTTATTGGTGGAAATTCCCATGTGGTAGTTTTTACTTTAATTTTTCAGTCGTGGTTTGAATATTTATTTCTTATCCTTGAACATACATATTTGAGTGTGAATAGAATACCCATTATGTATTTTGATAAATTTTTAAGATGTGAAAGTCAACTGTGTTGCAGGAATATTCTCATGAAAGATTCAATGAAGGTGCAATTACAACAAAGGTTTTGTGGAAAAGGTTAATTAATTTTATCTTCGACACTTCAGTTCATTTGTGGTTATACCTCAAATCTCAAGATTCTATTTACTTATTTTGCTGGAAATAATCCCTTTGAATTGGGCAATTTGTTTGAAAAATCAGTAAATAAATAAATAAATAAATAATATCTGTGCTGTGTCATTAACTTATGATACAATTGGAATGGAGAATAATTTGAATCCAAAAAAAAAAAAAAAAAAAAAGAAAGTAAAAAAAAAAAGTTAAAAGGAAAAAGAAAAAGAAATGGAGAACAATGCTTTTTCCTAGGAAACGATTGTGGAGATTTGGTAAAAACTTGAATGGTTTTTGGAGATTTGTGATATTTTTAGAAGTTCAAAATACATAGTTCAAGAAGTCGGTGGTTAAGCAGTGAGGTTAGAGGGGTGGTCACATTGGAGGTTTTTTGGATGTTTCCTAGGAAGTTGATAAGTGGATGTTTCCTAGGAAGTTATTAGTTCTAGGTAGTGGAGTCTTATTTTTATGAATAGATGTCGCACAGGGAGGTTCCTCCAAGGCTTCAATTTTAAATGGAAGTAAGCTTTGCATGAAGATTTCATGGGACACTAGCTAATTTGTCTAGAGGAAAGGTGCCAGTTGGGTGCCAGTAGCTTTTACAATAATATACACATTAGATGACCCTTAGAGAGATACAAAGCTAGACTTGTGGGCAAAGAAGATTCACATAAATATATGGGCTTGACCATCAGAGATGTTTGCTTTTGTGTCAGATATTTATTCTGTCCATTGATTGTTGTCTCTAGCAGCGTGGCTTTATGATGTAGGACAACCTTAAGGTAGAGAATAAGGTTTGCCTACAGTGAAATATATCTGGTCTAGAATCTTGTGTTTTTAGGGTTTGGAAAAGGGACGATGGTATTAGGGTCTTTATTGGGAAGTCCCATGTTCCACATTGATTAATTAGTAAGTTTAATATGTCTTCATATACCTATTTGGGGCCTCCACCTAATAACTTAGGCTTTTAGGTTAGAAACTTAACATGGTATCGAAGACTGTTATTGCTGTTGTTGTTTTTGGGCCTATTTTGTTCGTGAGCTCGTTGTTGTTCACATGACAAGCTCGTTGTTGTCTTGTTAGGCCTGCATGTGAGAGGAGTGTTGGGAAGTCCCGCATCTCACATCGATTAAATAGTGAGTTCAATATGGCTTCATATACTTGTTTGGGTCCTCCACCTAATAGCTTAGGCTTTTAGGTTGGAAACTTAACAGTTTGTAAATGGAATAAAGTTTAATTTGGTGATGGTTAAGGAAGAATAGGGTAAGTAATCAAAAGAGGGAGCTTAAAATTGTATAGAAAGGTATGGTTAGGGTTTATGGTGAAAGTAGGTGTTTTAAGCTTAAAATCAAAGTTAAAGAAAGGGCTACTTTGCTTTAAGTCAAATAACTTAATGAGTTTTGCATATGTAGATCTGTGCATTTCCATGGATTTTTCTTTTGTCTCATAACAGTGTCTTCTGTACAAACATGAAGACTTATTTTTAATGTCTATTACTCTGTCATATTACTTTTTGCAGATATTACTCCAAGGATTGTGGAAGCTCCACTATCCCTACACTCATGTTCCAAGGCTATTATCCTTGTTTGTACATTCCTTATCTCTTACTCTTGTATTTATAGTGCTTATTTTTAACAAATAATGATTATCATTAATGAAGTAAAGTAAATCTCATGCGGGAACCGTATACAGGGATGATGTAACTAAACCTTTCTGCTAGTAAATAAAAAAAGGAAATCCATATGTTCATTTGTTTGAAAATTCTGATTATGGAATCAGAGAACTGGATGGGCAATAAAGACAGTTTGAAATGACTAGGAGAGACGTACTTATCTTTTGATGACTTGATTTAGATCTGATTATCGTGCCCTGTAGGTTTAAGGGCTGTTAAATACATTGGGAAAAGATGCAAGAGTATTCTTAGCTTTAGCTTCCTTTATTTATCAGTAAATGTGATTGGATGTGATTAGAAGTCGGTTTGTGCTACCTAATTGTTGTGTTTATTTGTTTACTATTAGTTTTTAACCTAGTTGTTGTGTTTACTATTAGTTTTTACTTTTTCACTTTTTGTTATCTTGGTGGACTACTAGTCCTCCTTTATATTTCTCTTTATTTTATCAATAAAATTTTTTAGCTGTCAATCAGAAAATGGAAAGAGAGGGGGGAGAGAGAGAGAGAGAGAGAGAGAAGAAAAAGAGAAGTAGGGAAATTCTTTCAATTATTATTGATCCAAGTCTGCCTCCAACTATAAAATTCCATCCTTTCTACCTTTTGAGATGATTTGGAAATCTAGAGTGCCTCTTAAAGTTCAGGTTTTTGCATGGACTGTTGGTCTTAAGAGGGGATTAACGCTAATGATCTGTTTCATAAAAGGACGCCTTTGTTTCGCTTATCTCCTCAGTGGTGCATTATGTGTAGAAGGGAGGCAGAGAGTGCAAATCATATTTTTGTGCATTGATTGCTAGCGAAAACTTTGTGGAATAAGCTCTTTCAGTTGGCTGGCTTATGTTGGGTCGCTCCTGTTTCTTGCCATAGATGTTTGTTATTGATTTTGGTGGCTTGGGACTTTGGGGAATTGTTCTGTTTTGACTATTTTCTAGGTTATTTGGTTGGAGAGAAATCATAGAATCTTTTTATGATAAGAGTGAGGACGTTTGGAGTTTGTGGGAGAGGATTTGCTTTTTGGCTTCTTTTTAGGCTTCAGTCTCTAGGGAGTTTGTTCAGAGTTGTTCATTATTACATCAGATTGCTGGGCTGTCTGTGAGATAATATGGTGGTTTTGTTTGTCTCTCCTTATTTTTTATTTATTTATATTTTTTTTGGTAGGATGTCTCATCCTCTGCTGTACCCTTTTTTTTCTTTCTTCTTATTTTAATTAAATTTCATTTTATTTGCCGATCAGAAAAAGAAAAAAAAAGTAGCTCGGTCATAGACTGCACTGTGAGATGAGGAGCATTGTGAGTGGTAGGAGTTGCAAATACTGTTGGATGGCGAGATGACGACTGAGATGGCAGAAAATCTGATGAAACAACCATATTCTTGGATTCCAAATGAGGACAACAACCCACTGTAACCAAATAGCTCCTATCCAGTACTACCAATACCAAATTAAACTAAAGAAATCCACACATCAGCTGCCAAACAGGTCTGGTTATAAACCAGTAGCCAAACAACCCAAATATATCTTTGAGATGGTGCGAAATGATGCTGAAAGGAGGTGCAAAGTAGTGTCACAGCCCAGAGATGCTATGTTGTGCACTGTGAAACTGATGTAGGAGGGTGTTGCGAAAGGTGGTAGAGACTTGGGTGAAGAGGTTGACTGGTGCTGTGACTGGTGCTGTAGGAGAGAGAATGTGACTAGAGCTGGGTTCGACTGTGATGGGTGCTGCAATAAGTGCTATAGAGGGTGTTGTAGGGGTTGACAGAAATGCTAGGGCTTGCTCTCTGAGAGCTGGAGAGTCTCTACTGATCTGCTTCGGATTTAAGTGAGCACCGACAAGTGATGGAGTATCTTGTGTGATGCTAATAGAGGTGGAGATACTTTGAATATGCTTGCAGGTGTTCAACTAATGCTAGAGAAGGAGTTGACTGGTGTGAGAAGGCCTGTGTGTGGTTCGATTTGTGCTGTTTTGGGTATAGAAGGTGTTTCACTGAGGCTGATTGGGTCTAGAAGAGGCTTGAGTTGAAGCTAAGGTACAGTTGATGGGTGCAGCTTTGTCTAAAATTGATTTGGTAGTCTGAGAGATCTTCAACTAGGGCAAAAAGGTCAAGAGGGAAAATTCTATGGTGATCGACAGAAGCAGAAAGGGGGAGAGGCGCCGCGCCTTCGAATGCTGGCAAAAAAACAAGACAGTAGGGTTTTCATTAGTGGGTATTCCCCACATTGATGGCTTCTAGAGGTGACTCACTTGTAACATCTTGTGGACAGGCACTCCACCAGACCAAATAGCTCCAAAAACACAACAATTAGGCCAAAAACAACAAATAGCTTGAGAGTAGAGGAAAAAACACTCAATTCCTACTAAAATCCATTACAAACAACCTCAAATCATGCATAAAACCTGCTGGAGTAAAGAAAATGAGATTTAACATGGTCCACTGTAGAAACCAAACCATCTTAGCATGTGCTGATTAACAAGGAGATTAAGAAAGGCCGTGGATTGACTCCCTGGTGACCTGAAAATTCACAAAAATCTTGCCAAATATGCCTCAATAGCCCCTATTACAAACCTGATCTCAAATTCAACGTCTTCTATTTCAAATCCATGCAAAAAACTGCATCAATTTTGGTCCTATCTTGATTTTTGAAAAATACCCCCATTTTTCTGAAAAGTAAAGAAAAATAGAATAGCGAACCAAACAATGTCGGATTGGGAAGTAACTTTTTTGTTTTTTGATGAAGTAAAATGTGTATTAATAACAAAAGGCTAAGCCCAAGTACATGAGACATATACAAGAACAAAGCGTCAAAGCACAAAAAGAAGATCCCTTTATATCTTTAGGGAACCTAAGAAATGAACAAAAGAAGGGTTACTAATCTTAGCATAGCTAGAGACCTAGAGTACCATAAAAAAAGGTCCTTATTAAATCCGGATTTGAGATTAATGATGGATTTATCTGTCCCTTCAAAAGTCCTACGGTTTCTCTCCCTCCAAATACACCAAAAAATAGCATGGGGTGCCATCCTCCAACCGCTTTAGCCTCTTTGTTGCCCCCTTTAAGGCACCAACTTGAAAGAAGAATATAAGTGGACGAAGGAAGAACCCAATGGACACCAAAAATATTGAAAATGAACATCCAAAGACTCCTTACCACCTTGCAATGAATAAAAAGATGGTCCACCGTTTCCGCTTCTTCTTTATACAAAATACATCTATATTGGGCATAATAGAACCTCTCCTAATAAGATGATCCAAGGTCAAACACTTATCGCTTCCCACCTACCAACAAAAAAAGGCCACTTTAGAGGGAATAAGACAATCTGAACAATCTTCACCGGGAGAAAAACATTACCAAGAGGCATTAAAGAATTGTAGAAAGATTTTACGGAGAATAATCCTTTAGAGTCCTTATGCCAAACCAAGGAATTATTCCCACCTACCAAAATCTTACTATCATAAAGCACTTGGTAAAAAAGTAAAACACTTTCCAACTCCCAATCATTGAAACGCCTAACAAAGATGACATTCCTAAAGATAGCACCATTATTAACATCTATATAATCTTTAACCAAAGCATTCTTGTCTTGCGCAATATCAAACAAAGTGGGGAATTCATTCATAAGAGGCAAATTGGAACACCAACATCCTTCCAAAAACTTACTCTACGTCTCTACTACCATCACCCACTTTAAAGCCAATCTCCTTCTTGAAATCATTAAGAACTTGCATAATAGCCTTCCAAAGGCCCAAGCCATGAAAACCTCTAACATCATTAGTCCACCACCCATCACTAGTAACACCATACTTCCACACCACTACATCCCGCCACAAACCTTGATCACTCTTACCAAACCTCCAAAGCCACTTAGCCATAAGAGCTTGATTAACACATGAGATAGATCTAATGCCTAAACCACCCAAACTTTTAGAAAGACCAATGGTATGCCAATTAACAAGATCAAATTTTCGAGCCCTTCCTACTCCATTCCACAAAAAGTCTCTTTGAAGCTTCTCAATTCTCTTAGCCACCAAAGTAAGAATTTTGTGAATGGGCATAAAGTAAATGGGAATGCTTGATAAAACACTTTTAATATGAATCAATTTACCTCCTTTTGAAAGATAACCTTTGTACCAACCACTAAGTCTCTTATCAACCTTCTCCACAATGGGGTCCCAAACTTTAGTATGTTTAAAGCGAGCTCCCAAAGGGAGACCAAGATACCTAATCAGCAAAGAGCTAATCTTACAACCAAGAATATTAGCAAGGCTACCAATATTATCCACCCTTCCCACCGGAATAATATCACTTTTGCCAGGATTCACTTTAAGCCCCGAAATTGCTTCAAAACAAAGGAGAATTCCCCTCAAATTATGCATTTGGTCTTCATCAACACTACAAAAGATAAGAGCATCGTTGGCAAAAAGCAAGTGTGAAATCTTACCACTCCCAAAACAACCATCTCCAACCGTGAAACCTTCCACAAGATTAGCAACTACAGACTTATCAATAAACTTACTCAAAACCTCCATGACTAAAATGAATAACAAGGGAGAAAGGGGTCCCCTTGACGAGTACCTCTAGAGCTATGAAATAAACCATGAGCTGTACCATTCACCAAAACTGAAAAAGAGGGGGTAGAGATACACCAAGATATCCATTTTTGCCACTTATCCCCAAAACCCATTCTCTCAATAATATAAATAAGAAAATTCCAATTGATGTTATTGTAAGCCTTTTCCAAATCAATTTTAACCAAAAGCCCGGGATCTCCACTTTTAAGTCTAGAATCAACACATTCATTAGTCACAAGTACCGCATCCACAATTTGTCTACCACTAGTAAAAGAAAATTGAGAAGGAGAAATAAGAGTCCCAACAAATTTAGAAAGTCTAGAGGCTAAAACCTTACAGAGAATCTTAAAAACACTACCAAGAAGGGAGATAGGCCGAAAGTCCTGCACATCAACAACCTCCCCTGTCTTAGGGATAAGAGCAATAAATGTAGCATTGAGGCTTTTTTCAAACTCTGCATTTGCAAAAAACTCCCCAAAGACCTTCAATAATTCATCTTTAATCACCATCCAACACTTTTTAAAGAAAGCAATAGACATACCATTTGGACCGGGCGCTTTATCCCCACCAAGGGAGTTAATGGCCTCCAAGACCTCCCCTTCTTCAAAAGAATTTTCCAAAGAAACCGCATCCCCATGGTTAATGGCATTAAATTCCAAGTCGTCAACAAAGGGTCTCCCCGCAAGGAGACATGGTTCAAGTGGTATGATCATCCATCCTTGTTGATGTCAACATCCATGCAACTGACTTCAGTGTCTGTTTGAGTGACGTGAGGGAGGGTCTTCTGGTTTCTTTTCTTGAGTCATTGGATTGATGATTTGCTTTAATACCAAGTTGATTTTATGTATAAATCAAGAGAGAGAGAGAGAGAGAGAGGGGACACCGAGGGTTCTCTTCTTTATTATTTATACTAGCACTAGTACAATGACTTAAATACCCTTCAGCTCACTACAGAATAATGAGAATAAAATAACAACTCTCCAACATCGGACACTCAGGCACATATCGGACCTAAAACTTGTACCGGAGTCCTTAACATGGCTTACCATGCTTCTTTCCTAATCTTCGGAGCCAGTCAGAGCTTTTCTGCCCAAGGTTTATACTTGTGAATTGTGATATTCTTTAAAGGAGAAGAAATACATGGATGAATTGGGATATTCTTTAAAGGAGAAGAAATACGAGGCTCTTAGCCCAAATTTTTTCTTGCATCGATATCCTAAGAAGACTTTCGATTGTCTTTTCCTTTGTTTCCCTCTTACAAAAGAGATTTGGTTTTCCATTCTAGTGTTGTTATCATTAATTGATCTCCCTTGATTGTATATCTCTTATAGCTTGATTTCTCAGGTTTTTGAATAATAGAGAAAAACGTTTTAGAGATGTGCCAAGCGAGCAGTGATGTGGATAATTTGAGTAGAGAGAAACTGAAGATATTTTGATGGTTACTACTCTTCACTCAATAGAATATTGCCTAGGAGGGTTTATAGCCTCTTTATGAGCGTTTGGAGTTATTAGAATTTTCCCATCACATGAATCATGAGTGCTGGTCTGCAAGCTCAGCCGGTTCCCCTTCAACATTTATTAGAAAAACATTCTGTCCCTTGGATGTTGGAAGCCCATGCCTTCCACTGTCTCTAAGCTTAATTTTAATGGCTCCTTCTTCGGCAACTTGGATTTGACAAGGATTTCAGCCTTTCAGGTTTATGTAGAGAGCAACTGTTTTCATGTTTTCCACAATTTTTCAACCTTCCAGATGTAGGGCATCCTAAGCATGTTTCTCTTGGATAAGGGGTGAAGAAGATGATGGAGAGGGATTAACTCACTGTTATGGAACGCGACCTTTTTACAGTGGTGCAATGGATCTATCACATACAATCAATTCGTTAGAGATACTCATATCTTTTAGGGTGATTAGACGAGAGGAGAACTTTTCCATGGGGCAAATGAAGGATTTGAGTATGCCTCTTAACATGTGAAATTTCCTGTTTGTCCATGTCTTGTTTTATTTTAAGAAATTTTATGTGACATGCCAAGTCCTACATTGCCTTTCATGTCTTTGGTTTCTTTTGTATGTCTCTTTCATGAAAAGCATGTTTTCAAAGTATCATTGGGTTTCTTAGTATTAGTTCTGTAGACAATAACTGATGATAGCAGAGAAATATATTTTGCAAAACTGGAGTTCGAGAGCTTAATGACATGGATGAGAAGGATGTTTTATTGAATGCATGTACTCAATGTAGTCTGCAAAAGAAATACTGCCATCTACTCCTAAGCATTAGTGTATTTTGGATTATGGTATAAATTGTCAAAATGATTTTCCCTCATTGCTGTGATTTGTTTAACATGAAACTTATTGGCAATGAACTATCCTTTGCTTTTGTTTTGTCTTCTCTAGGTGGCTAGTGCAGGATATGGCTTGGATCATGTTACAGCAATTGATATTATTAAAACAGTGAGATCTTTAAATGGATTTGCCATTGCCATTGTTCTGAAGCCTTTCAGCTTTGAAGGACAGAGGCGTCAAGACGAGGTAGGATATTCATGTAATTTTTTTTTTCCTGGTAAACATGCTCCTTTACCATAAAGAGAAGTAGAAAAGACAATATTTGACCACCAATTATCACTTAATTAATTTTTTTATATTATATTTTCATAGTTTGTTCAACAATTTTAGATAGAGCAGTAGTATTAATTGCAAGTGTGCATGTAGCTACCAATACACAAAATGTTGTTTGAAGTTTTCAGGCTTTTAAATAATTTATTACATTTTGTTCCCCAAGTGATATATTACTGTGGATGACTGCCTACTTCCTCAAAGGTTGCTGATTTTTCTGGAACTTCGTATTTGTTTGTATGGCAAAGTCCCTAAAGCTATCATATTAAGGGTGTATTGGAGATAGGGTGGACATTTGGTGACTAAAATGATCTGGTGGAAATCCTGAAAGCAAAATCATTACATTGGAGGGCTTATGGGAGAGATCAGAAGGCAGTACTTATTCGAGGCCTTATGGGAGGTGCCCCTGTTATAGGAGATTGCTTGTTTTTATTAGGAGCATGCTCTGTTGTATTGAAGCATGGAACTGATAGATAGTAATGGATCTATTGCAGGTTGGCTAATTTTTTTTTTGATCAACAACAAAACCTCATATTATTAAAAGAGAGAAATACAGGAAAAAGAAAAGGGGTGGGGGGGGGGGGGGGGGGACGAGAAGTCCACCTATGAGCAGGTCACAAGGAGAATAAAAGTAGCAATAAAAGACTAAAGACAAACTGATAACCAATCTGATATAATCACAAAAAGTGGGATTCCTTCAAAAGCCTTAGAGATGGATGCCCAAAACGAGACCAGAAAATGAACTCGTAGGTTGGCTAATTTCTGTATGTGTAAACCCTTGAGGCCATCTAATATTAATTTTTTGGTTGGACATCACAGCTGGAAAAAATTCTAATGGTTGGCCATTTGATTTTGAGGACATCATTTTAATGGTTGACCATTTGATTTTTAGGAAGTAGTTGATTGCTTATTGGTTTGACTTTTTTATTGTCAAATCCTCATTTTTAGTTCTTTTGCTTCATTGGTATGGCAGCTGGGGTTGGTGTGGCATGGCCTACGCTTTGAGAAGAGGAGACCTACATTTTGTCTATCACCTCAATGGTGTTATATGTGTAGGAGGGCGGCTGAGAGCTTGGACCATTTGCTTTTGCATTACAATGTCGCTTTTTCGACGTGGATGTCCTTGTTCCAGTTGATTGGAACTTGTTGGGTTCCTCCGGATTCTTGCATTGATTTGTTAGTGATTGATTATTGCAGCTTTGGCAGGAGTTCCAAGGGGGTGGTGTTGTGGAGATGTGTGGTTCTGGCCATATTTTGGGTTTTGTGGTTAGAGAGAAATGCGAGGGTATTTGAGAGCAAGGTAGAGGAGACCAGGATTTTATGGGAGAGGGTGGTTTTTTTAGCATCCTTTTGAGCTTCGGCGTCTAAAGAGTTTTGTGGGGTTCCTTATTTTCTTATTGCTTCTGATTGGCTAGCTGTGTGTGGGATGTAGGATTTTTGCTGTTTTATCTGTTTTCTTTTCCTTTTATTGTAGGACTTCTCGTCCTCTTGTACATTCTTCTCCTCTCTTGATAAAATTTCGTTGCTGATCAGAAAAATAAAAAAAAAGAAGAGGATTGACTCAATTAGTGGGGAGTTAAGACCTGAGCAAAATGGTATATGTTTGGATATTGGGGGACATATTCCGGCTAACAATTCTTTGCACATTTGAAAGGGAGAGAAATGGAATTTATTCAATTGTTTGGGGATTCAGTGAACTGTGTCATTGACTATATTATCAATCGTATGTTCCTTTGGTGGAAACTTTAAATTTGTTTTCTGTTTTTTTAGTCAGTCTTTATTTTTTATGGGAAATGAAAAAATTATATTAACAAAAGGAATAATATACCATCAAGGATGAAGAGGATTCCTACCTCAAATAAAAAAGAAGAAGCAGAGTGCCTGAAAACAAGGGCACAAAAACTACCAAAAACAACCTCATGTAGGAAAAAATTGCCCTCTATGAGGGTGTATAGACAAAGCGGCCCTCTTAGCTAGCTCAACTGCTACCTCATTCACTTCTCAAGGCACCCAGTTAACTTGAACTTGCAAAAGTTTCACTAAGTCCAAAATCTCCCTATAAAGCTTAGCAAACCTCCAACCATCTATGCTTCTGGAATTCACCCTATAAATCCATTGTTTCCTTTTTAAGTTTTAGGGTTAATTAGTACCAATTTTGATGTAATTGGAGTCTCTATATAAAGGCTCCAATATTTCTTTAAGAAAACAGTTTATGATGAAGTAAAATTAAAGCTTGAAGCTTTTCTTTGGTTTGGTGCTGTCTCTAAGCCACACTAGGTGTCGATTCCTAGGGTTTTGCTTTATCCTTTCTTGTTTGGTGCTGACTCCAAACACCCTTAGGTACCGATTCTTAAGGTTTTCTCCCTCTTTATTATTTTTTCTTTTATTTTGTGTGGTTATTGCACATCACCTTAAGATTCCTTCTAAATTTAAGATTCTAAGAAGTAGAATGGGACCCTTAGATTGGACCGCAAAATCACAAATGGAAGGGTTTCGAGAATTGGAAATTTGATAAAGCCTTGGGAAGGAAACACAAAGAGGAACATCTCCCCACCACAAATCCTCCTAAAAATGAATATTAGCACCCTTGCTAACAAGGTATCTAGAGTTACTAACAAGCTGAGGAAACCTTAAGAGATGAACTTCCAAGGGCAACGGTAAGTTTCTCTAAAGGCCAGATTAGCATCCCACCCATTATTTTGAAGCCCATACTTGCTCTCAACCATCTTGTGCGACAGGGAGCCAGATTCCTTTGGAAATCTCCATAGCCACTTACCCGTTAAGGCCCTATTTCGAACAATCAGATTACCAAGCCATAGTTGACACTCCTTCTTAGGTCTTATTCAGATTCTTTATTTAAAATTACATAAATTCTTCTTGAAAGCTCTATTGAGTTTCTGTGTAGTTTGAACCATCTTGTTGCTCGTGTAAAATTCGTGAATAGAGGGTTAAACGCTTTTCTCTTTTGTCCATTAAATATTGCTGCAATACAATATTGGATTAATGCTATATGTGATTGTTATGTTGGGATGAGGCTTGAGACTTTAGGTTTTGAAGGGTGCTAAAATGGTATAAGGTATAGGGTTTTGTAGATCAATTAGGGTTGGAGTTGGTCAAGGTCTAAAGGTGTTAAGTGGCTGGAATTTCCAGAAAAAGGCTGTTGAAATTACCTAGGCAGTAATTATTTTAAGGTGTAGGATTTTGGGGTAATGGCTCATGGCAAAGCAATAGGGTTAGGGTTATGGGAGTAGGGTTCTAGGTTGAGAAAATAATGAAAATAGGGGCTGGTTGTGGGTTAATCTGAAGCACATCACTGTATAGAATTAAAGAAAGAAAAGAAAACAAGAAGAAGAAGTAGAAGAGAGAAACTAGGCAAGCATACCTTCAATAACCATACCAGAACACTCAATATTTCATTAATCAAAACCCAAATTCGTTTGGGTATAGTGGGCCTTTATTTATGGACTCTAGAAAACTTGTTGGGCAAGTAAAAACCTTCTATAAACAAGACTAACCAATATAGAAACCAACTAAGACTTGAATTATGCTAAAAGAGAGTTTCTAAACTCTTAACAGGCTAATTTAATAACCTAAGAAAACACTCCTAATTAGACTCAAATTAGAAATAGAAATTAGATAGTCTAACCAAAAGAGAGCCTATATAAAATAGAGAGTCTATAAAATTACTGAAATAACCCTATCCATGACTAGGACCTTAGAAGCAGGAACCTTCTATCAAGGTTGCCACTTCCGCTTCGGAACCCTGGTTCCGTGCTCCCAAGCTAGAACCTTGTAAGAACCTCGATTCTCTCTCTAGAGAATCTTGATTCTGAGTAAGACAGAACCTTGTGAGGGAGGGGAGAAGGCATGACCCCTCCACCCCAAAACTAAACTCTTCTCAACTTTAACAAAAGTGATTTTTTTTTGTTTTTTAATAATAGGATTTCTATTAAATCATATCAAATTAATGCTTAGTTTACTCAATTCTTTTCCTCAAGAAAAGAAAAACAAAAAAGGTAAAAGCATGCTCTCTCTTTCTCTACATTAGTGTGGCTTCTCAAAAGAACACTTTTTTGCACCTTTTTCTAGAATTTCATCCCACAAAATATCATATTGAGGTAACTAAACACATATATATATATATATATATTCCACAAACGCTTCCTACACGCCCCAAACCTTTGACTCTTCTATGTTCCCCTGCTTCCTTGCCCTCGCCCCCGCCCCAGCCCCACCCCTGCTTCATGCTTCTATGACTAGGACTTAATAAAACCAACAATATGAGAAACTAATGACCCAAACAACTACCATGGAAACTTTCCTTTGGACCCAAAAGGCTTCTTCGTTGTCTTCGGACACAAACTTAGGATTAGGCTTCCAGCAAGGTAATTTTTTCCTAACCAATTAAGATCTACACCATCAAATATCTGTTTAATTTATAAACTTAGTTGCGCTCTTTCTCACAATGGCCTAAGTCAACCTTGATGGTTCTAGACTTTTAGCTATTTTGAAGCAAAGATTATGAGTGTAGGGTTCCTTCACATCTTAATCACCCTAATGGTGGAAAATGGAAAAAAAAAAAAAAATGCAAAATGGTTTTAATTTCATTGCAAAAATTGAAGTAGAGAAACATAGTCCATCAAACATAGTAAAAATTTGTCTATTCTGATGATACTCTTGACACCTTTTTCCAAATAGCCCTGATTTGGTCACATGATTGACATGGACAATTCATTCGTATAGAAACCTTTTATATTGAGAGTAAAATATAAAATAACTAACACATATGTTACTAAATTCTATTATGAATATCTTTTGTAGACCCTTAGCATCTATATGCTATCATGTTATCCTTTTTGGATTTAAATACCAAAAGTGAGGAAACCCTTTCAATGCAAGAGGAACGTCTAAGAGTGAGAGGGATGGAGCAATCTAGCCATCAACATTTATGAGCTGCTATTTTTATCTGCTTTCATGTTTGTATAATTTTACCTTAATATCGTTACTGCCAACTCTATTTGCAGGTCAGGGATTTGGTAGAAAAACTGCAGGAGCATACTAATCTTTGTATTGGTGAGTAATGTGTTACATTTTTGTTAGTTTAACATTATTTACTGTTTGGTTTATGAAGTTTAAATCATCAGTCTCTTATCCCCCTCCCCCCCCCAAATAAGAAAGAAGAAAAAAAGTGCCACTCTCATTATTCACTTAAGAGATTCCTTTTGTAAGCTAAATTCTGTCATTTGATGTTTGAAATTTGGACCTTTTTCTCATCTTTTCATTAAACATTTTAGGCACACCGTTTGTGTTGGATTTTTTATTTATTTAATTATTGTTGCAAAATGGAGATTGTCGAGCCAGCTCAGTGACCTTTGACGGCATTGCAGAAAACAACAGAGTTTATTACACCCATTTTTTTGCTATTTACTTGAATTCTCTTTTTAGTAAAATTGTAGAGGGTCTGTGTCTTTTTTTCACCACACTTTTAGACTTTTCCTCTTTATATTTTTCCATTTCAGTTTTGCTCATAAAACAATCTTTTTTCTTGTTGAAAAAGAAAGTATATGTGTGTGCTTTCCCATGTGCTATGTGACATGGACTTGGGTACAGGTGCGGGTGCATTTGGAAGGTGTCAGATTCCTTTGCTTTTCAAAGGTTTCCTACTATTTTGAAGTGGCCATCAAGAGTGGGTAAATAATATCCTAATTTGAGCGCCTTCGTACAATACTCTAAGCCATGTCGTGAAATGCTCATAAAAATCTCTTATTGGCTAAGGTGGTACATTGATCCCTATAGCTAATATTAGGTAGATATCTTGTATGCAGCTATTATTTGGAGCAAGGGATATATTTTGTATTTTTGCCTTAGTACCCTACAATTGGATAGTCAAGGTGGCTTGTTATTTCATGTGTCCAGTAAGGTTAGGTGATTGAAATCTTGGGTTTCTAGTTAAGAGAGGTGAGGCATGAGAATTGTAATGCTAATCATTTACATAGTGGATTAACTCTCTCTCTCTCTCTCTCTGTGGACATTGGCACTCTACCAAACCAAGTAAATTTTGTTCTTTCTATGTACTTTGTTTGTTTGTTTTGTTGGACTCTTTGGGTCACAAAACGTGTTAGATATTGGACAGCTTCAAATGCAGATTGCCTCTGCAAAAAAGAAAAGGAAAAAAAACAAAAAGGAATGAAACACAATGTAAAGAAACAAAAAGAAAAAGAAAAGAAAAATGGGATCCCTTTGTTTCTGGTCAGATGCCCAATGTGTTGTCGATATACTGGCCATCTCGAGGAGAAAGTGCTGTTGTGGCTGCAAAAAAAACCTTGATATCTTTAGATGGTTGAGATATTGGGATATCTCTCGAAATTTGTTCTCTTTCGATATTTTCCAAAAATGAGAGTGAAATATGAAATATTTTGAGACATGTAAGGAAGTGATCTTGACCAAGATCTCACCAATCTTGACTAGAATTAATGAATTGGGTTCTCTTTTGCAATTTGACTACGGTCTGACTGACTGTGGCTGTGTATTTTATCAAGAATAGGATTAACATGTCAAAGTGTTTCTGTTTGTTTCTGTATATAAAGGAAAAATTCATCGGGACTGAGATTTTATCTCTGCTCATACCTATGTTGGAGGACACTTTTATATCAACACTTTTTTTGCCATGAGAGGGGATTCATTGGGTTACCCAGCACACTTTGGTCCCCAAGTCTTAAATTGCTTTAATTATGGGCTGCTTAACTTCTTGAAGTTAGTGATTACCTTTCAGCAGTATCACTGATTTATTTTATATTTATATTTATATTTATTTGTCGGTTGTTCCACTACTTTTTAATTAATTGTTGCTGGTGATGAACCTGCTAACCATCAAGTGGTATATTTTGTGGTTTCCTTTGATCCACAGATATTGATACTGACGCACTGCTTAAATTGGATTTGGTAACTCTTGATGAGGCTTTGAAGACTGCAAATAATGCTGTTTTGTTGGCCATAAATGCCATCTCGGTTCTCATATCTGTATGTTTATATTTTTGGATTTCTTTTTGGCTCTCAAATTTCTATTAACCTTGCAATGACTTTGTTTCGGTGTGGCATTTGCAGGAGACGCACAGGAAACTTATTGATGTACCACATATTAATATGAAAGAACTCAAATTTCCAGAACTTATGAAAGTGAGTTTCCATTTCCATCCCCTTTTCTTTGAATTATTTATGGTTGTGGTTGGTTTTTCTATTTTCTACATTTTTGCCTTTTAGTAAGGCTGTTTTCATGAATTCTGTTTTGTTTTTATCTAAATTTCTTGTTGCATCTCAATATGAAACATTTTCTGATAACTTGATCAATCCTGGAGGGAGCACTTCCCTTTTTCTGTCTCTCTTTCCTAAGTTCTGATTTTGCACTTATTTTCCTTTGGTTTCATTTTTTTTTTCCTTACCCTTTGTGAGGCTAATTCAACTATGTACAGATTCTGGAAAGCTATAAAGAAGCAAAAATTGGATTTGGGGCTGGTCACAACATCCAAACTTCAATTGCACGAGCTATATATGACTGCCCTTTCCTCAGTGCAGGTATAAAGGTATGATCAAAGTGAATTTGCACAATTTTAAGGGCCTTATATATATATATATATATATATAAACATCTATAATTGATTGTGCGTCTTTTTGTTTCTTTCTTTTTTTTTTTTTTTGGGGGGGGGGGGGGGTAATTGCACCACTTGTGTCCTAGATGAATTTTGTACATTCTAACTGGTTATCTTGCTCTATAAGTTTAATTGTTTTAATATTATTTTCTGTCGCATCATGATTATTTCATCTTGATATTTTTCAGCTTTTTGATGATAAGTACAACTTGCCTTCCTATAGCTTTAGACACTGCTGGGATTGTCTCCTTTGCATATTCTTTTGTGAGCTAGATTGTGAAATGCATAAGTCACCTAGACCAGACATCTCTTCATAGTTCAATCCTGAGTTTGAATGATCTTAGGGGTCAAAAGAGTAGGCCTAGAAGGGATTGCTAAAATCTTTTCTTAGGATGGAATTCCACTTCATTCTATTCTATATGAGTAGTCGTTAATGTTGCTCGGGTGGAGGGTGGTAGGTGGGTGGTGATGTTGTGGTAGTGGTGGTGGGTGGTGGCTTTGGTAGTGGTAGTGTATAGGTGGTGGTGGGTGGTGGGTGATGGTTTTGGTAGTGGTAGTGGATAGATGGTGGTGATGAGTGATTGGTGATATGTCATGGTGGTGGGAGTCGTTAATTGGTGGTGGTGGTAGGTGGGTGGGTGGATGGTGATGATAAGTGATTGATATGTTGGATAGCAGTGAGTGGTGATGATAAGTGATTGGTATTTTGGGTAATGGTGGGTGGTGGCAGTGATGGTAGTGTTGATAATAAGTGGTTGGTGTTTTTGGGCAGTGGTAGGTGATGGATGGGTGGCAGTGGTGATGGGTTGTGGTGGTGTTGGTGGGGATGGTGAATGGTTGGTGATGTTGGGTGGTAGTGGGTGTGGAGTATTGGAGTGGGATTATTTGGTCAAAGTTTCTTTTTCTCAATCCAATCCTTGTGAATGAGAATCAGAAAACTTACCCGACTTGGGAATGAGATACCCACATCCATGGGTATCTCATTCCCACAAAGCTTCAGTCTTGGATGTGGATTCTACTAAAATCACAGGCCAAACGTGGCAATGAGCCGGAATGAAAATGAGATTCCCATTCCTGCACACTAAACGCGTCCTAGTATAAGAACTGGTCTCACCATTCTAGGGTTAGCTACCTACGTTCTTTTCTCTATTCATTCGCTATTCTCTATTCTCTCATTTTTCCTTTAAAAACTTTTTTTTTGATAATTGAGCAATTTTATTAATGAAGTTGAAAGATACATCATAGAAAGACCAAAAAATCAGCCCCTGAAGACTAGATTACTTGGCCAAACTAACATAAAATCTCAAACAAGTTAGAAAACATTTGTCCAAAGAAACTTACATAACAGCAGAAAATTACATTAAGAACCAACTAACAATTTCTACTAGTAGATCATTCTCTACAATCTTCACAACACAATATCAGAAGTAGAACAGCATTCCGGCTTAATAAGATGCACATATTAGCAGAACATTACGCAGCAGCTCAAATTTCATATAACATTTGCTATATGAAAGAACTAGGACAAATATAAATAATTCACAGTATCCAGCCTCCAAGTAAAAATGAGAAAGGAGCAGCGTTATTAGCTTCAATAGGAGACCAAAGAAAAAAGGGATGGACATTTCAGCCCATATAATATAGCAGAAGAGTCTTAGCCAGTAGTGAAAAGTATCTGATCTCAAACAGGACTTCAAACAGCAGCATTCGAACTCATATCATCAAGCCTTTTAGACAATATTAGATGAAATAGGAGCATAAAAGGTAGTGAAAACCCCTGAAGTAGAAGGCGACCGTCGGATTTCATCTTCATGAGAGTTATCAGGAAGGAGGGTAGCAGGCATGGTTCTCAGAAGCTCCATTAAATCCATAGTGATAGCAGCAGGCCCATACCCAAGTACAATTTTGGATGAGAGAACTGACTTTAGCATTAGTAGAAAGATCAGAGTCATAGATAATCCTGCCACCAAATTTAGGGTAAATAGGACCAACAGGGTGCTAATTATTATACCACAAAAAGGTTTTCTTGCCATCCCAATTATGTGTTTAATTAAAGGGCTGATGCTTTCTCTAAGCATCGGCAGCTTCTTCCATCCCCAAGAGCAAATTGAAGGGCAAGGAATAGCCCAAAAACTTCCGTGCTTTAGGTAGTAAGCTTGCACCTAAGCTAACCAAAGAGAGCCAATTTTACAGAATATTTGCCATATAACACTTTTCATAGCTGCAGCAGTACCCCAATCATTAATACTTCTAGTACTTCTAGTACCAAGCCCTCCTTTCTTTGGATAACACAATAAATACCATGAGTTGTTTAATCAGCAGCTTTTTCCTTTACAAACTTAACACCTACTATTTTTGTTATTTGTGAGCAGGATTTGAATGGCATGGTTATATGTGTCCTTGCAAGTTCAGGTGATATTGACAAAAGCGATGTGCTTCCCTTTCTGCATACTTTTCGCCAGACAACAGAATTCGTAAAGGAAATCATAATATCTACAATTCTTGAGCCTAATCTGGAGCCCAACATGCTAGTAACAACAGTAATTATTCTGGGGTAAAGATCCTTGTTCTTATACCCAATTGTGTATACGAATGTTGATTTGTTTTTTCTTAATTTAATTCTGTTCCCCCTGAAAATTTAACTTGTCCATTGTTTATGAAGACAAGTATTTGCGGGTACAAATTTTAATTTTATTTTCGGCCTTAATCTCTCTGACATCTTTGAGGATTGAGGATTTAATAGAAAATATTTATATTTGAATATTTAAAATCTTATGAGAGCCATTTCCATATTTCCCACTAGAACCCATTCCCTGGAATTGTACTAGTTTAAAATTTTATGGGTTTCAGAAATTAAGTTTTTTTATTTTATTTTATGAAATAAAAGTATATTAATAACAAAAAGGCTTAGCCCAAGTACATGAGACATATACAAGCACCAAGGAAAGACCCCTCTAAAGCTTAAAGGCATCTATAAAGTGTACAAAAAAACTCTTACAACTATTATAATAATTAGAATGCCATAGAAAGAGGTTCATAATCAAGGACTTAATATCAATGATCGACTTCCCAATTCCTTCAAAAGTTCTAAGATTTCTCTCTATATACACCAAAAAAATGGCATAAGGGACCATTCTCCAAATCACCTTTGCTTCATTTTTACCTCCTTTAATCCACCAACTAGCAAGAAGGTCATGAGCCGAAGAGGGAAGGACCCATTGGACTCCAAACAAATTAAAAATAAGCATCCAAAGACTATTAGCCACAATACAATGTATGAAAAGATGATCTACCATTTCTGCCTTCTCTTTGCACAAAATACAACTATTAGGCAAAGACCACCTTCTTCGAATAAGATTATCCAAAGTTAAACATTTGTTACTTCCCACCAACCAACAAAAGAAAGCCACTTTAGTAGGAACCGATGAAATCCAAGTAATCTTTTTTTGGAAGGAAAGGATATCCATGTGGTCTCAAAAAATTGTAAAAAGATTTCACGAAGAATAAACCTTCAGAGTCCTTACGCCACACCAAGGAGTCATTCTCACCCACCGAAATCTCACTATCATAAAGAATTTGATAATATAACATCACACTTTCCAATTCCCAATCATTAAAGCGCCTTACAAAAATAACATTCGAAGAAATGGTATTATTAACCCCTTCCAAATAGTCATGAACTAAAATCTCCTTATGTAAAACCATGTCATATAAAGAAGGGAATTCCAACATAAGAGGTAAATTGGAACACCACACATCTTTCCAAAATCTCACTCTATTAGCCCCACCCACTTTAAAGCTACCCCCTTTTAGAAAATCATTCAAGCTTGCTTAATGGCCTTCCAAAGTCCCACTCCATGAGTACCCCTCACCTCTTTAGTCCACCACCTCTCACTAGTAACTCCATACTTCCAAACCACCACATCCCTCCATAAGCCAAAATCTTCTTTAGCAAACCTCCAAAGACATTTCTCCATAAAAGTTTGATTAGTGTAAGAAATAGATCTAATACCCAAACCACCATCACTTTTTGGAAGACACATGGTATGCCAATCAACAAGATGAAATTTCTACTCTCCCCCAATGCCTTGCCACAAAATGTCTCTTTGGAGTTTTTCAATTCTATTAGCCACCACTCTAGGGATCTTGTGAATGGACATAAAGTAGATAGGAATGTTATTTAACACACTTTTAATAAGAGTAAGCTTCCCCCCTTTTGAAAGATATACTTTTATCCACCCACTAAGTCTTTTCTCAATCTTTGCAATCACGAGGTCCCAAACTTTGGGGTCTTTGAAGTGGCCTCCCAAAGGAAGAGCAAGATAAGTCATCGGCAAACTACCAATTTTACAACCAAAAATGTTAGCAAAGGAATCAAGGTTTTGAACTCCACCCACCGGAATAATCTCACTCTTGCCAAGATTAACTTTGAGACTCGACACCGCTTCAAAACAAAGAAGAATGGCCTTAAATTATGCATATATTCCTCATCAACATTGCCAAGATTAACTTTGAGACTCGACACCGCTTCAAAACAAAGAAGAATGGCCTTAAATTATGCATATATTCCTCATCAACACCACAAAAGAAGAGAGTATCATCGGCAAAAAGTAAATGAGACACCTTCCCAACCCCATTCCTCCCATTACCAATTCTGACGCCCTCCAACAAATAAGAGTCCATAGCCTTGGAGATAAACAAACTTAAAGCTTCCATGACTAAAATAAATAGGAGAGGAGAAAGAGGTCCCCTTGGGGAATACCTCTAGAGCTGTGGAGGAAACTATAGGGAGTCCCATTCACTAAAACCGAAAATGAAGGTCTTGAAATGCACCAAAATATCCACTTTCGCCACTTTTCCCCAAAGTCCATTCTACCAAGAAAATATATGAGAAAATTCTAATTAACATGGTTATATGCCTTTTCCAGATCAATCTTCACCATAACCCTCAAATCCTCACTTTTAAGTCTAGAGTCCATACTTTCATTAGCAATAAGGGCTGCATCCACAATTTGTATCTCCCTAATAAAAGCAAATTGCGAAGGGGAAACAATATTCCCAACAACCTTCGCAAGTCTTAAGCCCAACACTTTTGAAATAATTTTATAAACATTACCGAGTAAAGGTGAAAGTCCCTCACATCCACAACTTCCCCTTTTTTAGGAATAAGAGCAATAAAAATAGCATTAAGGCTTTTTTTAAATAAAGCCTTTTCAAAAAATTCCCTAAAAATCTTCATTAAATCATCTTTGATCACAATCCAACACTTTTTAAAAAAAGCAATGGACATGCCATCCGGGCCAGAAGCTTTATCACTACAAAAAGCGTTGAGAGCCTCAAGAACCTCCCTTTCCTTGAAAGCAACCTCTAAACCATTCGCCTCCAAATGGTCAATAGCATTAAACTCCATGTTTTCTAAAAACGGTCTCCTATCCTACTCTTCATAAAAAAAGATTAATATAATAATCAACAATCTCTTTGGAAAAAATATCTTCATCCTCCACCATATTCCCATTCATTTTAAGCTTTCCAATAAAGTTATTCCTCTTCCGAGCATTAGCCATTCTATGAAAAAAATTTGTATTTTTATCACCTTCTTTAAGCCAAATGCCTCTAAATTTTTGTCTCCAACTAATCTCTTCTAATGGGGCAAGTTTAGCAAACTCCACTTTAACTTCCATTCTCCTATCCTCCTCCGAAAGGCCATCCACCCCTTCCTTCTCATCTAAAGAATGAATAATATCCATCACCCTCTCTTTAGAGTCGCGCACATGGTTTCAGAAATTAAGTTGGTTGTTATTTTTGCTACTGCTGTTGCTCCTCTCATTATCCATTACTCAATAATATATAGAGGTTAAATAAATTTTTTTAGACCATTTAGTTGAATAAATGTTTCCTGTAGAGAATTCTATTATGACCTCATGTTCCATTCTTACGTGACATTCTTCGGTGCTAGATATGAAGCTTGTTCACATGTACATCAAAACATCTTAGATGTTTTGTTTATTAGAATTAAGAGAAACCTTAAGCTAATTTTGGAATGCATAGTTTTCTTTCAACGGTACACTTAGTTGTTTTGTATCTAATTAATGAAAAAGAAAAAGTAGAGAAAGAAGAAGAAGAAGAAAAGAAGAGGAAATGAAAAAACTAGAGAGAACCGTATGGTCCGTCTCTTCTAATATCTTGTCTATATAACTTAATAGCAACAATTACAAAACTACCCCTTTAGCTAAATAATAATAATAAAGCATAAAGAACTACATCAAATGAAGCTAATATTCAAAACTCCCCCTCAAGTTGGAGCAAAGATATCTATCATGCCCAACTTGGCTAGAACATTATGAAACACTTCACTAGGTACCCTTTTAGTCCAAATATCAGCAAGTTAGTCTTCAGTTCTCATATATGGAGTACAAATCTCAGTAGAACTCAACTTCTCCTTAATAAAATCTCTGTCAACTTTAATATGCTTAATTCGATCATGTTGGATGGGGTTATGTGCAATATTGATAATTGCCTTGTTATCACAATACAACCGCATGGGAACTTTGCATTCAAAGCCTAGTTCCTTTAGCCAAATCTTCAATCAAAGCAACTCACACACGCCATGAGCCATTGATCTAAACTCAACCTCTACACTCGATCTAGCCACCACAGGCTGCTTCTTACTCTGCCGAGTCACAAGATTTCTGTTGGCCCTAAGGGTTCTATCCCATGTATCCTATGTATTTTGATGATAACAAATGTATCCTATGTATTTTGATGATAACAAAGCAAAAATGTTTTGTACTTAGTTGCTAATAAATTGTGAGATGTGCTTTAGACAAGTTTAATGGAAATTCATCTTACTAATGGCAAGTGGTAACTTCATTGAAGCTATGGAAGCCAATCCTTGTCTCACTCACTCAAGAAGATCTTAGTTTTAAGTCATCAAAATTCTAAGTGTGAGAGTTTTAGGATTTTAAATTAAGATTTTTCCAATTCCTGCTCACTTAGGATCTAAGGGCTTTAATCAATTACATATATCGGGTAATGATTAATTAAATTTAGAATAGTGAATCAAAAAGACCCTAATGGTACTTTGTCATTTATCCCAAGTGATTGGACTTAAATTGTAAAACTTCTTTTTCTGAAAACTGGGTCTTTTAGACATCCAAAAGTTTTCAAACGTCCAAAATTGCACTTCAGACGACCAAAAGATATGGACCTTGTTTACTTCTTTTGCTAGAAATCTCAGATGTCCAAAACATAGTTTTCAAATGTTCAAAAAGGACTTTCAGACGACCAAAAGATATGAACTAATGAACCTTGTTTACTTCTTTTGCTAGAAATCTCAGACGTCCAAAACATAGTTTTCAAATGTCCAAAAGAGGACTTTTAGACATCCATAAGTTATTTCAGATATCCAAAAGTCAGGAAGACTTTTGCCTTGAAATGCCCTATGGAATTTTCAGACGTCTAAAACTAAACTTTCACACGTCTGAAAGTATCAAGACAGAACATAATAGCTAGTTTTTTAAACGGCCGGTTTGAGCATTTAATGCTCACCAAACCTCTTTTACCGGCATTTATTGCTACACAACAGTCATATTGGACCTAAGGGCTATAAGAACAATGGTTAAACTCATTTATGAGCATTCATTGAGCATCAAACAAGATCATTCATTATCATTCTCATTCAAGCCCTAGAAATCTCAAGTGAGCTTTTATTGTGATCATTTAACAGCTGAGTGTGCTTTTACTACTGTGTAATCTATTCTTTGAGAGAGCTTCTTGTACACAAACAACTTAAATCATTCTTGTATTGAAAGGTTGAGAGAACCTTAGATTTGTAGCACTTGAAGAGTGCCTTTGTGCAAGTGTTGGTGAAAACACTTGTGAGATTGTAAGGGTTTAATCTCCATCTGCAAGAAGATTGGTATAGTGGATTGAAGAATCCTCAAGCGAGCTCTTGAGGCAAGGACGTAGGCAGGAAGGCCGAACCTCGTTAACATCATCATTTGCAATCTCTCTCTCTTTCTCATTTTTACAAATATTCTCAATTGCTTTGTGATTTTAATATATTTGTGATTATTGTTTTTAGAGATTGCATTTAAATCTGTTGTTAGCCAAAAACCCTATTCACCCCCTCTAGGGTTGTTCTCTTGCGACAACAATTTCCACCTACAAGGGTACAATAACCAGATGTAGATCTCCAATTAGTAATGGAGCCTACCATTTCTGCATCTGTGTATGATTCTATCCTCAAGTGATCATGTCTAGTAAACAATATCCCTTTTTCAGAAGTAGACTTTAAATAGCGAAGAATCCAATGCACCGCCTTTATATGAGACTCACAAGGGGAATGCATGAATTGACTCACCATACTGTAGCATATGCAATATTTGGGCGAGTGTGAGATAGATAGATCAATTTTCCGACTAACTATTGATATCTCCCCCTATCTACCACACCACAGGTCCTTCTATATCTTCACCTAATCCATGATTTTTTTTCTATGGTAATATCACATGCTCTGCATCTGAGCATACCAATCTCCTTGAGAAGATCTACCACATATTTCCTTTAAAAAATAAAAATACCTTTTGGTGATCTAGCAACTTCAATACCTAGAAAATATTTTAAGTTCCAAAGGTCCTTAATCTCAAACTCCCTTGCTAAGTGATGTTTCAATTTTTGTATTTCTTCCACATCATCTCTAGTTATAATAATGTCATCCACATATACAATAAGAGCTATGATCTTACCTTGAGACAAATGTCGAATGAATAAGGTGTGATCACCCTAATTTTGTTTGTATTATGGTTCAAAATCTCAGTCTCAGTCCATGTCGCATTTTGGTCTCGGTCATTTCGGTCTGGCCCAACCCATCGTGTCTTGGGCAAGATGCAATTCTATGCATGAAACAATGTTTGAAAAAATTCTAAAAAATCATAAAAGAATTCTAAAAAATATAATGATTACATTGGAACCATCAAATAAGCAAAATAATGAACTTGAGGTACATAATATGATCAAAAACATAAAGGTAGGCGTTAACACACTATTGTAGCATGAAAGAACACTATCTCTAAGTTTTAGATATTTAATATAATCACAAATAACATAAATAAACATCACATATCTTAGATCGATGGGCTTCCATGCATTTTTCGTAATCTTATATCTATCCATATATATAGTAAAAAAAACACAGCAAATTCGGAATTAAAAAAAAAAAAAAAAAAATCCTAGGAAAACATGTTTTCCAAATAATTTTGCCAAACAATTATGCGTAAGTGTTCCCAACCAATCATGTATGACATATCTTAGATCCATAGGCATTCATGCACTTTTCTTATTTTTAAATTTTTTTTTTTTTATAAACAACAAAAATTCGAAATAAAAAAAAAATCAAGAAAAATATGTTTTCCAAATAATTTAGCCAAAAGAATTTTTTCTTTCTTCAGAAATTAGTATTTTTGAAGTAAAATTAATATATATATAAAACCATTTTATAGAAACTAACAGATATTTATAGAGTTCCTGATCAATTTAAAAAATAAATGTATGTGTGTAGGTCCATAAAAAATGGGGAAAAAGTAAAAAAAAAAAAATCCAACACACTTTAAAAACTAATAAATAAATAAAAACGGAACAAAAAATAAAATAAAATAAATAGTAAAACGAACATGACTTACTTTACTTGCCTGGTTCTCGAACCACTCGAGCGTGAGAGAGTGCGACCGAGAAAGAGAATGCCCCCAACAATGGCCGACGAGAAGTGGTGGTCGAGTACGCTAACGCCACGAAGTGACGATTACAAACCTAGTTCACCCTCGATTACCTCGACCCTCCCACCCTATTCTTTTGAGAAGTGGGAAGCTCTTGTGAATGTGTGCATTACTCTCCAAAGTGCAAATTAGTACACTAGAAAGAAAAGTGGGAAGCTCGAGATGGTTTCAATTCTCGAGGTAGGCCATATGGTGCTTTTTGCATCTTCTTTTCTCAAGTCAGGCATCTTCTTTATCTTTAGATGGGCGTATGGGGTGCATCTAACCATAGAAGCAAAATCTCGAACGATTTGGTCGAGAAATCGTTTGAAACCAGACAAGAGGTCGATATCTTGACCAAATCGTCTCGACTCGTTCGAGATCTCGATCTTCTCTATAACAGAAATTTATAGAGTTCATGATCAATTTAAGAAATAAATGTATGTGTGTAGGTCCATAAAAAAATGGGGAAAAAGTAAAGAAACAAAAACCAACACACTTTAAAAAGTAATAAATAAATAAAAACGAAACAAAAAATAAAATAAAATAAATAGTAAAATGAATACGACTTACTTTACTTGCCTAGTTCTTGAACCACTTAAGCGTGAGAGAGTGCAATCGAGAAAGAGAGTGCCCCTAATGATGGCCGACGAGAAGTCGTGGCCAACTACCTCGACGTCACGAAGTGACGATTACAAACCTAGTTCACCCTTGATTGCCTCGACCTTAACCAGACCTATTCGTTTGAGAAGTGGGAAGCTCTTATGAATGTGTGCATTACTCTCCAAAGTGCAAATTGGTACACTAGAAAGAAAAGAGGGAAGCTAGAGATGGTTTCGATTCTCGAGGTTGGCCGTATGGTGCTTTCTGCATCTTCTTTTCTCAAGTCAGGCATCTTCTTTATCTTTAGATGGGTGTATGGGGTGCGTCTAACTATAGAAGCAAAATCTCGAATGATTTGGTTGAGATATTGTTTGAAACTAGACGAGAGGTCGATATCTCGACCAAATCGTCTTGACTCGTTCGAGATCTTGATCTTCTCAGTTGAGAAGGAGAGTAAATCATATATCTTTGTACTGGTGGGAGTTATTGTCTCGACCTTGGATGATTTCGTCTTGACCCGACAAGATGTCGGATGAGACGACAGAGACTTTAAACCCTGGCTTGTATCCAAATCGCAGCATAGCTCAAAAACTTTTAAACCATGTTCTAGGAGACTATTACCGGCTTTCATCCAATATAAGGCTTTTCTCAACTTGCATACCTTATCTTTTGTGAAAGGATTTGCAAATCCAGGAGGAACATCCATATACACCTCTTCTTCTAAGTTACTATAAAGGAATGCATTCTTCACATCAAGTTGTTGGAGTGAGCAATCAAAATTAGCAGCTAAGGATAACAAAACTCAATTAAAATTCATTTTTGGAACCAAAGCAAATGTTTCTTAATAATCTATTCCATAGGTCTGTGTATAACGTTTTGCCACCAATCTTGCGTTGTATCTATCCACTAAACCATTGGCCTTATGCTTCTTAAGTGCCCACTTGCAACCCACTATCCTCTTATCCTTTGGTAACCTCTCCCAAGTATGGTTTTTGGGAAGAGCTTTCATCTCTTCATCCATTTCTTCCTTCCATTTCGGATCAGTAAGTGCATCCTGTAAATCATTGGGAATAAAAATTGAGGATAACTGTGAAGCAAAAGCACGACAGGGCGGTGAGAGTTTTTCATAGGAAACAAAATTAGATAAAGGATGTTGAGTACAACCCATTGTCATATCGAATAACTTTAATAGGATGCTTAAATTAAGTCCATACCATTTTATGAAAATCTTGAAAACAAGCAAAGACATCACTTTTCTACTTCAACAAATACACCCAAGTCCTATGAGAAAAATCATCAATAAAAGAAATAAATCATCGGTAACCAGGCAAAGAAACAATATGAGAGTGGCCCCAAACATCAGTATGAACAATAGCAAAACGTTAATGATAGACGATGGTGTTTCGCAAGTTCACACATTTCACAATGAAATTTAAAAACATTAGTTCTAGAAAACGAAGAAGGAAACATCTTCTGCAAAAAATGAAGAGATGGAAGCCTCAAGTGCTTATGCCAAAGCCAAACTCTCTTCACTGGATCAATAATATTCTCGAAATGATTTGCGTGTTGTATAGAAGTTTCAGTTCTTCGGGATAAGAATTCAGAATGTAGAGGCCTCCACTCTGCTTACCACTGCCAGTTGTTTTCCTTGTGATTAGTTTTTTGGAAAACACAGTGAGAAGCAAAAAAAGGTCATACTACAATTAAGATCTTTAGTTGCATGACTAATGGAGAGAAAATTGGTAGAAAAATTTATGACATCTAGAATAGAAGAAAGTGACAAAGAGGGTGTAATAGGAATGGAACCTTTGCCTGAGACAGAAGACAAAGAACCATTAGCTACTCTAACTTTTTCCTTGCCTGAACAAGTATGATAAGACAAGAATAATGTAGAAACACTAGTCATATGATCAGAAGCCCCTAAATCTATGATCTAAGGTTGAGAAGTAGTACGTAATGCACTTATGGGAGTAGCAAGGTTACTTGAATGAGTAAAGGAAGTGGAAGCATTGTGAGTCGTGTTCAACTGTGACATAATACGCCTAAACTACTCAACCTCTTCTCGAGTAAGACTGAAAATGTCTAACGATTGAGCTTGAGAACCTAGTGAGGGAGTGATTGGAGCAATGGTATAAGGAGCTCGGGGTCTATTGGTATTCCTGGAGCGGCCTCCTCTACCCCTAGAAGGATCCTGACCTGTGAGTCTCTAGCAAGTCTCTCTCGTATGTCTAGGCTTATTACAATAGTCGTAAAACAGTTTTTCTTTCTCATCCAATCCAGAGTCATCTGGTCTACTTCAATACTGTGACTTCTGACTTCCACGACTATCTTTTGTGAAGTACCAACCATAGCAAATTTCTTTTGCATTGTATTACTCATCATAACACCCCGTTTACTCTCTTCTTGTGTCACATAGGCAAACACCTCTCTAAGAGAGGGAAGAAGCTCCTTGCCAAGAGTTTGAATACACACCTGATCATACTCAGAGTTAAGACCAGAGTTAAGACCAAGAAACCCATGATACACTTGTGCTCCATAAGCTGACGAAACTTCAAGGCATTTGCAAGATATACTGCCTAGAAGTTTTGGTAGTGATCAAATTCCTACCAAAAACTCTGAAGTTTATGAAAGTATGTGGTCAACGACTTATCGTCCTGTTTTGTGTCATGAATCTTGCCTCTCACCTCGAACATCTGTGCAATATTCCCTTTTTTTTTTAAGTAAGTTTGCTCCACCGCATCCCAAATCTCTTTTGCAGTTCGCATTAATATATACCCATTTCCAATCTTTTGTGTCATTGAATTCAGTAACCAAGACATGATGATAGAGTTCTCAGCATCCCACTTCTCATATGAAGGATTATTCCATGGTGGTTCTACAACCTTCCCGTTAATATATCCCATCTTTCCTTTTCCCGTAAGGTGAAGTCTTGTTGACCATGACTAGGCTAAGTAATTATTCCCATCAAACTTCAAAGTCGTGATTTGGAGGGTAGGGTTCTCAGTATTGGTGCCATGTTGACCCAAAACCTCTTTGGGGTGGGTTTTGTTGACTTCACTAGTCGCAGACTTGCTAGTATAGTCTCAGGCATTACCCAAAGAAGCTCCTAAATCACCAAGCAGCCCTAAACCAGCAGCAACAATTGGGCAACAAGAGTCTAGATCACTTACCAAAGCATAAAAGCATGAACCAAGGTCAAAATTGCATCAACTAGACACTGGACAGCACAAAACCAAGGCAGCCGACCCACTGTTGGTGTACAAAAACCATCGCAACCCCTTCAACATGGTTGCAAACCTTCATGGCACACATCCACTATTAATTTCGGTCCCTTCTGATCCAACCCCAAGCATCCAATGGCATCAAAAGTAACCCAAACACCAAATTTGGAAAAACAGCCTTATTTTTTCGAAAATCAAAGAAAAATATAAAAGGCATAACAAATCAACTCCATTCAACATGCAACTTCAGTGGCAAATTCTCCTTGAGGAGTCGACCAAGATTCGGGGTTCGACCCTATGCTGACAACAGCATCTGTAAGGCTAATGTCAGCATCCGTTTGGATGACGTCAGAAGAAGTTTTCCAACACTGTTCTTCACATGTTGATGCTGCCAAAGATCAAAGATGAAGCTCTGATACCAAGTTATTTTGTATCTAATCAATGAAAAAGAAAAAGTAGAGAAAGAAGAAGAAGCAGAAAAGAGGAGGAGAGGAAAGGAAATGAAAGAAAAAACTAAGAGAACCGTATGGTCCATCTCTTCAAATATCTTATTTATCTAACCAAATAGCAGCAATTACAAAAAATACCACTTTAGCTAAATAATAATAATAAAGCATAAAGAATTACATCAAATGAAGCTAATATTCAACATAGTTGAATACATTTGGGTGTCTTGTAGAGAGGACCCTTCTTTTAGTCCTTGGACATATCCATGAAAAACCCATAATATGTGATGAAACCCACAAATGTGTTTAAAGGATGTCATAGATCTTTATAAAATCCGCATGCATGCAAATATATAGCATTAGATCAACATATACATTGAGTTACAAGGGAGAAAATGAATCCTACCTCAATTTGTGAAGGAGATGATGAGGATGAAAACCAATGTGAAGATGCAGAATTGTCTCAAAATCAATTACCCATAGGATGCAAAATTTGTATATAGTGGTAGTACGGGTGTCGTGCCACAGGGACTGTATTGGGATTGTTTTAATTTTAAAAATTGAATACTAAAATAATTCACAAAGATGATTTTTGTGGTCTTGAACTCTATTAAATGTAAACAAAATAAATTTATGCTTTCTTCAAGGAAAGGAATACTTAGGGTCTTGAATCCACCACTAATTTTGTAAAAATGCTCTTATTGTAACATGTATCAAAGATTTATTATTTGGTATGAGCAAGACTCGTTGTAACTACAAGCCCAATGACATCATCAAGAAAGATTCATATATTTGTAAATTAGTCATGACTCATCAAAGATATAGCATGAACCATCTCACCTACTCTAGTCTAAACTAATTTGTGGGCACGACTCGTCTTGTCTAAGCATGAATCATCTTAATCTCCAAATATATGTACAGTGAAAACCATTGCATTTAAAATCATAGAAATTAAACACAATTTGAGATAAAAACACTAAAACTAATTGTATCAATAGTACAATCCTCCTAGTTATGCAATCCTCGTACACAAATAATCAAATCCAAAATACAATACAATAAAGTACACAATACTTGATTAGGCTTTCATCTACACCCTAAGACAAAGATTAGTTGGCCATGTAGAAAACCAAGAATTGGTTTCTCCCCTTGGCCGTCTCTTTGCCTCCTCTTCTCTTGTCCCTTTGTTTTGTGAATTCCCTTAGTATTTAGAGGGGATGGGGAAAGGATTCAACTGATCCCACAAGGCCAGTGCAACACTCCCTTCTTTGAATTCTTGGTTGCCTACTTTCTCATCGCCCACTTCTTTGACTTTCCTTTTTCTTATTCCTTGGCTGCCCCATTCATTTTCTCCTTTCTTTCTGCCACCTAACCTCACATGGGTTTCACTTTGTGACTAAAGGGACAGAAAACAGCTGCTGCTGTTTTGCTTAAACACGACTGTCAACTTCACTTCTGTTGTCAGTCAACTTATCTCAAATTGACTGGTAACTTCACTGTGTCAACAAGTTCCTTTCCTTTTAAGCTTAGGCAATTGAGAAACCCACTCCAAGTTGCATTCAATAGCTTAAGTGTGCCCAATTAACATATTTTTGGTGTAGAATCATTAGTCCCTACAATAAATTAAAAAGATTTTAAACACACAAAATTAAATATAGTAAAATAACTAGAAAATATAAGTTAGGGAGTAATTTCAGTACATATTTTGTGGTTATCAATGCAACCCAAAGCAAACCCAACTATAAAGTGTGAATCTTAAGCTCTTCCTCCACTTCTCCCTGTTGTCTCCCTCACTCTAGGATTTTTCATGGGTAAGAAAAAAGAATTTTCAGACCGAGAGGGATTTATATAGCAGTGGGGGCAAAATGGGAAAGAAAAAGGCCGAAATATAAAAAATGAGGCAGGAAGGACGGGTCTTTGTCAGGCTAAGGACTGATCTTTGGTAGGGTAAGACTGATCTTTGGGAAAGACTGGTCCTTGGACTTTTGCCCGCAGGTTTTTGGTTCTGATATCATATAGACCAGTGCCTGGGTTGGGGATGAATGGTCTTAGGTTGTTTAAAATGAAAAATTCCCTCCCAAACAAAAAATCAAGCATCCCCAAGGTTCTAGACACTAATAAAACTCTAAAAGTCACTCCAAACAAGGTAGAATATGGTCTCACTCAAGCCCAAATATGCCATGCAAGAATACCAAGCAAAAATGCATCATGATCATGTAAACTTATTCATAATAACTATGCACAGGTTATGTAGTTAAGTTTCCAACCTAAAAGCCTAAGTTTATAAGTGGAGGGCCCAAACAGGTATATGAAGACATGTTTGACTCAATATTTAATCGATGTGGGATGTGGTATATTTTCAACAATAACTATACAACTAATCACGCAAAAATTATAAAATTAAACAACTTAGTAAGCACTTGTACTAATTGCATATGCAGGTCCTCACAGTTACTTCCTCTGTCCCATAACAGTAGTCCCTATTTCCTTTCTGGTTTGTCCCAAATTTTTTGTTGCAGCCAAAAAGTATTTTGATTAATTTCACTTTTCCATAGAATAAATTACATAGTAAAGATAAAAGCAATACCCATTGCCATTGTGGGTAAAACTAAAGTACGAAATTATTTAAGCAACTGTGAATGCATCCCGAGTTTGATATAAAAAAGTATGATATTTCAAATGGGACTATTATTATGGGATGGAGGGTGTATTTTGTTTTACATAATTGGAGCTTGCACCTGTTCAACTTGGTTCCAGACTGCAGTCATAGTTTTAAACTTCCAAAGTTGAGTAAACAAAGTTCTAACCATAACTCGTACGAGTATGATCATATAGCTCGAAGGTTTTAAAACAACAATTGTCTCATATTAAAGAACATGGATAAATGAATCTGAAAGGCTTAATGGGTAAAAGATTGTCTGTAAATAGAGCGACATGATAGAAAAAAATATCTTCATCTGATTCCGTTAGAGATTGGATAAGACTTGGATATGCAATAGACCGAAATCTGGTGTGGATGGATGGGCTCAACTCTTGAAGGGGACAACTCCTGAACTATCATCTTTTATTGGTGGAACAAGGAGCTCTATATTTGATAGTCATGCAGTTATACATATGTATAATGACTTCAACATGAAAGTCAAATATTGCAATAAATTGCCTTCTCTAAGAAATTAAATTCATACTTTGGTTTTTATCTTTTTACTGCAAACCAGTTTTTAACCTTATCTTTAGTGCCAATTAGAAGAATCATTCTCTGCTTTTTCAATAATATTTGCCCTGTGAATAAAGTGAAGAATATTTGGACTGCTGCTTGGTGCTTTGGACTGCTAGCTTTTTTCTAATTATTGTGGTTCCTATGATCAAACCTTTGGAGACATTTTTTTTCCCAATATCTAGTAACTAGTATGTGCTAATAGTTTAATTAAGTTATATTTGAAGTTTGATTAGCTTATGCCTTTTCCTTTTTAATTTCTGATGTTTAAATTCCATGTGATCACCAGTTGTACTGGACAACAGGCTTCTCAGAAAAGCAGCATATTGTCTAGACTGGCCCAGAGTTTCCCTTTTGTCTTTAATCTTTTATGGAGAGATCATCAGCAATTGGATGACAATCAGGGAAACCATTTAGTTGAAAATCCGTGTCTTTCTGAGGTAACAGATTCACCAGACTCTGGTGAAGTGCAGAATAAAATTCCTGTTGATGGTACAGCTGAAGGTCTTAATATGTATTCTGAAGAACTTCAGATGGTATTGACCAACAATCATGATGAAATCTATGCTTTGAGGTTGTATTATTTTCTTTCTGTTTTGGTTCAAACTCAAAAAGTTGCACTAAAAATTATACATATGCTGTAAACTTCTGATAAATTTAATTGTAGGAACTATAATAGTGGGCATGAACAGCTTGAGTTTGGATTTTCAGAGGCCACTACCGAGTCATACAGTTTTTACGATCAAAATAGTGAAGGTAGCATTAAGAATTTTAAGTATTGTCTTTTAGATTTAAATCGCTGAGTTTAAGTTTGATAAGTAAAGTCGTGTTTGGGAATGTAATTCTTAAAAATCTGAGATTACTGCAAACTGGAAAATTCAATGAATTGTCACTTGACTAATAATGGTAAAATTCACTTTCTAGGAACTCCTGCTTTCCAAAGGGAGCCACTCATCAGTTGGAACTTGGGGCCAGGATATCAGATTGCACAGGAGTGGGCAAAAGAGAGGGCGGCTGATTCCGGACCTACTCCAATACATGACAACCTCAGTATCTTCCGCCTTCCAGTTGGTGTAAGAACTTCAGAAGAGTTGAAAGACAGTCCTAATATCTCAAATACTGTACAACACCCAGTACCGAAATGTAAAGATGATCTGAAGATGCAACCATTGGTTACACCAAATCTCTCTTCTTGGGATGTATTGACTGATGTAGGTTTTGAGGTAGTTAGGGATTTTTATAATTCTGCATCTATCCTATTGAAAGGAAAATATTCTGATGCTCCTAAGAAGCAAGGAGTGCTTTCTGTTCGTGCAGCATCTATGCTGGTAAACTGTTTCTCTTGAAAATTGGTTCTGCTGTATGATATTCCACTTTTGAGACATACTAATTTATGAAAAAACTTTTTGTGTCAATCAGCACCTTATGCTCTTTAAAAACTTTTTGTCTCAATCAGCACCTTATGCTCATTGCTTTGTTTGGGTTAAACTTCTGAATGGGCCACGCTTACTTTTTGAAAGTGAAGTAAAATCTTTTCATGCTTTAGTGTTTATCGTTAAAGTAAAGCCATTCACTTCATTGTTAAAGCTAAAGCTTACTGTTCTTTCAAGTCCCAAAAACCTGATGTTTAGAGAATAAAATGGTCTGTCTGCCTTTTTTATTTTTTTTGTGACCCTCAAAGTGTATTAGATTTAAGCAATAATCGGATGAGCATAATGAAATGGACTGTGCCCTTTTTTTTATAGGTATATCTTCTAAAGAAGCTTAACTATTTCTACAGCTTGTTGATTTTCTAGAAACCGATGTGTAGAAAATCCCCCCCCCCAACCCCCCAAACAAAAAAAAAAAAAAAAAAAAAAAATTAAAAATACATGTCAGAATAATGAAATGGGAAAATGTTCGATTCATTACATCTATTATTATAAATTAGAATTGTTAATTACATTCACTACTGTATAGATCAATCACATGTAGGGTTTGGATATTCATTACACAATATTATTTTGGAAGTCTTGGTTAAACACGATCTTCTCCTTCCCCATCAAAAGTTATCATTGACTCAATTTTTATTATAGGTCAAGGTGAGAAAACTGAAAATAGTGATCTTATAGTTAAGGATCCAAATATTGGCAATACATATAGCAGTATGTGGTAATGTTTAATACTTGTTTGAGATAGACTTTTACGTGATTAGTGTATTGGGCATTTGGGCTATAAATTTAGGTCAGACCCTTTTAATGCCCATATGGCTGTATGTTATGTCTCAATATTACTTGATGCTTTAAACAATGGTTGGAAGGAAGGGCATTAGAAATTACATTATCCTGGTTGAACTACAATCGAGGATCACTCCTTCGATTCATATTGTAATGATTGCTTATTTCTTTAGTTTTGTTCTCTGGTACAATTTTCCTGAATTTCCACAAGGCTCTACACTTATTGTATACACTTTGTATTTGAATCTTCCTTTTATACAATTATTTATTTATCAAAATACTTGCAACTTAAAAGATAGTAAACGTTGAACCAAAAAAAAAAAAAAATAGTAAACGTGACGATCTATCCCTATTGACTACCTTAAAAATGGATAGGAATAAGTTAATTTTTGTGTATAATCAAGAAACATAGAGTGAAGAAGAAAAAGAAGAAGAAGAGAGAGAGAGGCACCAAAAATTAGGGTTGTCTCCTTGTCATGTTGCATTTATATCACCTTCTAGACATAATTACAAATCTACTCTTCAGACTAATAACACTAATAATAATTACATAACACATGGTATTGAACAGAATAAATAAGACAAAGACAACGCCTTCAATATTGTGCCTATTGACCCACCTTCCTCGGCACCTTAAGATGATCTAGGAAACTGATCTTTGATTTGTTCTAAGACTGCATCGTACAAATAAATCGACTTCAAACTATATAATGTTTTTTTTAAAAAAATAAAATAAAATAAAATAAAATGCATAAATCTAAATAAAACTTCAGGATCAATAATAAGAGTTAAGTTTAAGGTTAGGATTAGGAATAGGAGAGAGAGAGAGAGAGAGAGAGCGCGCATGCACGTGCCAAGGGGGGGGGGAGAGAGAGAGAAAATTAGAGAATAGGTTTAGGGTCTGTTAATCAGCCCCTCACCTTGTAACATATTATTTATATGAGTAATAAACCAGATTTTTCATCAGAAAAATGAGTAATAACCCAGATTACAAAACTACGATCAAGTAAATTGAAGAATAACAAATTAACTAAAATAAGTAAATAACTCTACAAATAATCATTTACCATTAGCAGTTTATATATTGGGGAAACATAATTTTAAGATTCCCACCCCCCCCCCCCTGCCCCCACCCCAAAAATAAAAATTTTAAATATTGAAAACATTTGTGCAACTTGGAAGTGTTTACAGTATGGATCCACGAGTTCCTCTTATATTCCGTACATTAATATCATATGCCTCATTTAGCAGATTTATTATTGGCCTGCTTATAATAATGTGATGAAGGAGAATCAGTTTCAATTTCAAGAAGAAACTTTAAGAACTATGGTTTTAAATCAGCCATGGCTTTGATTGAGATGAAACTTGAGCTCTAAGCTCTGTTATTAACAGAAATCTGGTACAAATTTAGTTACAATCTGTAAAAGTGAAACAAAGCTACCACCCTATTTATAAGCTACTAGTGCTTGGAAAAACCAAAAATACCCTTCTAACAAACTAACTAACTAACTCTAAGAGCTAGGCTAACAATGCACTATGGTTACTAATAATTTTCAAACCATTAGAAGAAGACAGAATTAAGAGAGAAAGCTTAGGCTGCTAACCCTAAACAATTAGGCCAGCCTTTGATATAAAATTAACATAGGTGAGAGTGCAAAAGTGCCCCTACTAATATTTCTTAACACTCCCCCTCAAGCTAGAGCATAGATATCTATCATGCCCAGATTATTACAAAGATCATAAAACAACCCTTTTCCAACAGCTTTAGTAAATAGATTCCCTAACTGAGCATTCGATCTTATAAAGGACATGAAAGTTTCCTTCTTCATTATCCAGTCCCGAGCAAAAATGACAATCAACTTCAATGTGTTTGGTTCTTTCATGAAAGACAGTGTTACTAGCAACATACACAGCCACTATATGATCACAAAACACATGCATAGGCTTATCACTAGAAAAACCCATCCCTTGTAAAAGAGTTTTCACCCATAACATCTCACAAGCTTTGTAAGCCATGGCTCTACTACCGTTGTTTCTTACTAATTACTATTCCACATAACAAAGTTACCACCACAAATGTACTAACCTCCTATCTGATTGATCACCTACTCAATTGACATCCAAAAAACCAAGTATTCCCAAATTGTTTGAAGGTCTTAAAATTAAACCTTTATGAGGAGCCTTCTTCAAATATCTCAAAAGTTTGCATACAGCTTCCCAATGGTGATGTCTAGAATTTTGCATAAGCTGCCTCACCACTCCCACAGCAAAGGTAATGTTTGGATGTGTTACAGTCAAGTAACTTAAGGATTTTGCATAAACTAACTACCCACTTCCACAGAAAATGTATTTTCTAGACATCTAATAGTCAAGTAAATCAATTTTCCTACAAGTGTTCTATACTTTCCTGGATCATCGAACACTTCACCATCATCTCTATTGAACTGTGTACAGGGATCTATAGGAGTATCAACAGGTTTAGTTCTCATCAAACCGATTTCATATAAAAGATCAAGTAAATATTTCCTTTGAGACAATAAAATTCCTACCTTCAATCTGGCCACTTCAATACCCAAGAAATAATGAAGTTATCTTAAGCCTTTCATATGGAAATGCTTACTCAAATGACATTTCAAAGAATATACCCTCGTTGTCACTGCCAATAATCATTATATCATCTACTGTTTTTCAAACACAGAATGATTAGACATAGTGCGCTTCAACCAATAGGTACCAGCTACTTAATTGAACTTGTCTAACCATGCCATCTGAGACTGTTTGAGCCTTTGAGGCCATAAATTGCTTTCTTCAACTTACAAACCTTATATGACTCCCTCTAAGCAATGTATCCAAGATATTACTCCATACATTTTGTCCTGAAGATCACCATGAAGAAAGGCATTTTTAATATCAAGTTGACAAAGCAGCTAATTCTTAACAACTGCAATTGTTAATAACACACAAACAGAAGCAAGACAAGCCATTGAGAGAAAGTCTCAAATAATCGACACTGAAGGTCTAGGTGTAACCTTTAGTCACCAATCTAGCTTTCAGCCATTTAGATGTACCATCTGAATGGTATTTCACCACATATACCCATTGACAACCCACAATGTTTCCTTGGAGGCAAGTCAGTCAACTTTCATGTACCATTTTGGTATAATGTTGACATCTCTTCATCCATTGTACTCTTCCAACCAGGAGAAGCTAATGCTTGAGAATGAGAACAAGGAATAGTAATGGAGGATAATTGACTAGAAAATAGTAATGCAAGGGATTTGTTAAGGATATTTTCTTTTTTAATATGGGAACTTATACTTGATTTCTTTGTAGAACCATTGGTTGTCTTCATTGGTATTGAACAGCCATAGCCTACGGGTTGGCATAAGTTATGGTTGGAATCTGACTCCTCTGCTATGCTTCATTTCTTGGCTAATCCTTGTTTTATACTCCCTTGGAGTTTGAAGATCCGTTGGCTTAATAACAAGTTTTATTTGTAGTCTATGGATTCCCAATGTTTTCATATTTTTAGAGAATGTAACACTATTGTCGACAAGTGTGCTACATGGGCCTTTTGCATCCTGGCTTCTACTTCTACTGGTGGTTGAATACCCCTACTGAGCTTCACTTCTTTTTAAGTAAAGACATGCACAACCTTTTTTATAATAGGTTTAAGAATTAATTTTTATGTCTTGTAAAATAGATTAGGTCAAGCCCCTGTCCGATCCTTTTCTTTTCCACTACAATCTTGTTAGGACACCACTAAACTCCAAAAGCTTAAGCTGTTAGGGAATGAGCCAACAATACGTATCAAGCTAACACTCCCCCTCACGTGTGGCCCCATCCCACACGTGGAGAGATAGATAAACACATAATCAAAAGACAAACAAACAGACTAATGGGGAAATAAACAAATGGAGGTAATAAGACTCGAGCCCAAGACCTGCAAACTAGTTCTCTGATACCATGTTAGAACACCACTAAACCCCAAAAGCTTAAGCTGTTAGGGAATGGGCCAACAATACATGTCAAGCTAACAAATCTATTGTATTTTTGTTCATTTCAATAAAATGAAGAGCTATATAAGCAGAGGATTGGGAGAGTTTTGGGTGCCAACCTGGTTGGTTTCTTTTACTTCTCTTTGATGCTTAAGCTCTTTCTAAAAAAAGAGAGAAGGGGGGGGGGGGGGGGGGGGGGGGGGGGGGGGGGATGTTGAGTGCTTAAATGAGTACCTTTATGTAGGGTAGATCAAAAGAGTTTGAATCCAATAAGTCTGGAACCTCAAACGAATCAGATGAAGGAAGAGGTTAGGCAGTAACCTGGGTGCAATGACGATACACTTGCAATGGCTTTTACACAAAGCGCTCAAGCACAGAGACACTAGATGGAATAGTAATGGGGAAATAGGCAACGGGTGCAAGGAAGACTCAATAAAATGAAGACCTAAGGACATGCTAGAAGTCAAAAAGAAAGATTTGCCTCAATAACATTAGTACTAACAATATACTGATGAGACTACGGATCTTAACATTTGTATCCTTTTTTAGTCCTGGAATAGCCAACAAACACACATTAACCACGCGAGGACCCTACTTATCATTCCCTGGAGAGAGAATATGAGCAAAAACAAGGACAACCAAATAGACATGGTGGTAGATGAAATAAGGATCTATCAGGCAACTATACATAATGTGGAATACTAACACGAAGAACAAAGGATAGCATATGGTTAAGGAAATTATATGCAGTCAGAATAGCATCCCCGAAAAACTGTTTAAGAAAACTCATCTGAAGCATAAGAGTTCTCGCAACTTCAAGAAGATGTTTGTTCTTGTGTTCAACAACCCCAATCTATTGTGGGGTATAACCACATGAGGTTAGAACATTCTTTCATTAAAATATCCAAGTCATTCTTGAATGATCATCTACAAAAGACAAAAAATAAGAAAATCTCAATAGACTCTTATGATGAGACAAACCTCAAATGTTGGAATGCACAAACTCAAAAGGTGCAAACCAATGATTATTTTGTTTCAACGGAAAAGAAACCCTATTATGTTTGCCTAATTGACAAGCATCACACTCCAAACTATACATAGACTGTAATGAAGGAAATAAAGTCTTTAAAGACTGCAGAGACAGATCATTCTTTCCCATCTCTTCCCAGTGAAACCCATTTACTCAATTTTTTCTTTAATTTAAAATACTAAAATCTCAACACAAAATTCCCTTAATGCATCCGAACATAACCCCAACACTATATCTTCATAAAAAATTAACCTATACATATCAAATTAAAAGTTCCATACCGTTTGTAGATGCATTTTAATAAGAACTTATCTGCAACCTATTTCTTTTGAGTTTTGTCTTGTACTTACTACTTAAAGGACTACTAGTCCAAGATCTTATCCACTAGTTATTCTCTAAAGTATGTAAACAATCCAAGTCTCTATTTTTTATTTGTAATGCCTTGAAGCTGCAAACCCTTAATTGAACAATTGATTTATAAAGTTCTTAATCTTTATTCCACTTTTAAAGTCTACAATCGTAGTATAAACACTGGAACCCTATCATCTCTTGGATGCACACGTTTAGATTTTGATGACATGTATATTTTTAACAGGATGCAACCTAATGAAAATCATGCTTTTAGAAATTTTTGTGTCATGGACCCATGGTATCAAGCTGATTCTATGCATTACTTTCCAGATCTTGAGGATTTTAGTTCTGATTGTCTAGTTTTCATACAGGAAGCTGAACGAGATACTCCAAAAAAGTGGAGTCCTGTTGTGGAGATTCAATACAGAGGAGGACTCTACAGGGGGCGTTGCCAAGGAGGTCTTCCTGAAGGAAAGGTACTATGCTGTAGCGCTAGACCACTAGGAAAAATTCTTTTTCCTTTTTCTTTTTTTCTTTTCTTTTTCTAGGGGATGTTTGTTTCATGCTTTATGGATGAAATCACAAAGTTATATTCCAGTTCACAATCTAATAGTTTAAATATACAGGGCCGTCTAACTCTTCAGGATGGAAGCATATATGATGGTATGTGGCGCTATGGTAAGAGATCAGGTCTAGGTACATTCTACTTCAGTAATGGCGATGTGTTCCAAGGATCATGGAGGGATGATGTTATGCATGGCAAGGTATGCTTTTGTCATTTGAGCATGAGGCTTGTATGCAGGTCTAACCCGAGAGACCATTTTCAAATTAATGTGTCCGAAGTTGAGCTTAATTTTCCACAGCTTCATATGTATGATATTTCTAGTTTTCTACCCAAACCCAATCTCAAATAAACTATGTAGCTATAGATTCTTTTTCTGGACATTCCTTTAGAGAAGTCAGCCTTTTGGACTCTTATGTTCTGGAAATTGTTAAAAGGTAAAGCTTGCCATAGCAGCCAAACCCACATTTTTCTTGCAGTAGTCATGTTTATCTACTCTGCTGTCTTCTTACTCTTTTCAATATGAGTTTTGGTGAATGAACTGTAAAACTTGTCGTCGCCATTGGGCTCAGCATTCACCAGTTTAACTTCTTACGAGTTACAACATATTTTTCTTTTATTTCAGTTTCTTATAAAAATATGTGTCACACTGTCACTTCATTGAGTTTAAAGATAATTTGAGCATCTTTTACATCAATGAATTATTCACTTCCAGATCTAGTGTCCATATAGTCATCACTCAACTCAACAAAGTCTTGGTCCCAACTACATGGGGTTGCCTACACAAATTTTGTTTATGTGATTCTGTTCTATCTAGGGCTGTATCCTCTATTAAATCCTATCCATATATACATTTCCGCAGCCCAGGGGGGTGGGGTGGGGAGGAGGGACAACATGCATCTTTTCTTTAGTGCTGGTGAAGATAAATAGAGTTTTGTTTATATATCTTGAAACTGGGTCCTCAACAGAAGCAGATACTATACCTTCTTTTGGGTTAAACTTGAGATGGTTTAATTTCCATTTGTGCAGGGTTGGTTTTACTTTCACACTGGGGATCGTTGGTTTGCAAACTTCTGGAAGGGAAAGGCCAATGGTGAAGGACGCTTCTATTCAAAGCTTGGTAACATCTTTTTCGGCCATTTCCGAGATGGATGGCGACATGGCCACTTCCTTTGCATCAATGTTGCTGGAGCAAGGTCTGTATTTAGTTCACTTTGTTGCTTTGTTAAATATTTAGGCTAAAAAGGTTTACTCTGCCCCTTAACATTTTTGATACAGCCTAGGAACTCTTTAAGTTACATCCACTGCCATGGAATGTATAAAGTAAACATTACTTATGTGAACATATGAATGCATGCTTAAGATAAACCTATGTTTAAATGCATGTCTGTATATGGATGTAGATTTTCAAGATGCAAAAGTGGCCACCTCTTTAAGCTTTTTGATTCCCCTCCCCCCCCCACCTCTTTGTTCCTTTTTTACTTTTTTTAATGGATGCAAGACATGCTTGGGCTTGGGACAAAAAAACTTTACCAACATCATCAACAAAGATAAGTGGTCGAAACTGGAGGGTCTTCTAGGATGTGTTGATTGGGATTTTCCTTTATTGGCTAAACGATTAGCACATCATTTTTTCTTGTGGGGAATGTTGGTTTGGGCATTCCCACAATCTTCTAGGGAGGTGTTGGTGAAACAAAAATCATAGCTCCATTAGGATGGTCCCCTCTTAAAGGCAAAGTAATGATCTTCTATTGCCACTTCTCTAATTCACCCTTGACTTTATTTGTGGACCAACAAAGTGGTATGAATCATTGATGATGAGAGGCCAACCATATACATGTTGATAGAGATTGGAAGAAATTGAATAGGAAAACTATCAGGTAGATTAGCCAATGAGTGGACGATAGCATGTTCCATATTGTTGTCTAATGAAAAATAATGCCCGTTTTCTTTGGAATAAGTTTTGTATAAGGCATAAATCAAACATCAATATTTTGGAA